>CM054155.1:6590341-6638396 GCA_028751875.1 Rapana venosa
AATATTGATCACTCTGAAACCTACACAAGTTTGTTCATGGCAAGAAGGGTTAGCGCTTTATTCTTTAGAATAAAACTGAATGCTTTTATCACTAAATATAGTAAAAATATAAAATGTTTGTGTGGTGAGAAAATTACTAGCATTCATACAATTTTTGAATGTAAGAGTCTAAAACCATTATTACCTTCTTTTTCTGAAAAGTCCTTGGATAAGATATTCAAAAATTTTGATTTGGCATTTCGTATAACAAAATCTTGAATGAACAGTCCTATAGGACATTTGTTATAGTTATAAGTCGCATTAGCATTTCTTATGTATTTATTTGTTGTTATCATTGCTTAGCCTTTTTCTGTATACTGCCTAGGATATTTTAGCAACAGATACCAATTTCACAGCACACAACCATCAACATCAATGTCCCCTCCCATCCCCTTCCCATCGTCTAATATCACTTTGAGTGAACAGACGTAAAATCGAAGCAACAACAACAAAAGGCCTGAAACCAAGTCAATTGAAAAATACTTTAATTTGATCATCCCATGAAGGGTAATTACAATACTGACAGACACAATGGTATAACAATCACGAAAGACACAAGAAAGGTACATTTCATATTGGTTTAAACATTCCAAGATAACTTCAAATAAAAAAGACATGCGTGTATGTGTGTGTGTGGAGGGGGGGGGGGGAGGGAGTTCTTAGTGGTAGAGCGTTGAGTTCATAATCTGATTCCCTAGATTCGAACCACCACCAAAGCTCCTGTTCCAGAACAAATTTTTCCCCATGGAATTTATCTATTCAGTTATGTTATTTTACTCTTTTTTTCCGAGGATAATGGAATAAGCACTCGTGTGCTTTTTCTTCATCCAGTTCCCGTGTGTAAGCAATTTTGTAACTGTTGTCATCCGTTCCCACCGGCACACAATGGCCTACTCTTCCGAAAAGCGGAACGGGTTTTAACGTGTGCGCAAGATGTTCTGCGTGCGTTTGCACACGGGACCTCGGTTTATTCTCTCAACCGAAAGACTTTTGGGGAGAGTGGAGTCGGCACTGAAGTTAACTCCAGGGGAAAAATCCTCTCGAACGAGAATCGAACCCGGGTCAGCAGATCACGAATGCATCACTGTAACCACCAGGCTATCCCGTCCCGTATCCTATCCCATCCCCAGTACCGTATTCGCTCCCGCAAATGTCTTTTGGATAAGACTATAAACCGAGATCTCGAATGTAAATCCACACAGAACATCTTGCACACACGTGAAAACCTGTTCTGCCATTGGGGGAGAGTAGGCCATTACGTGCTAGTAGGAACGCATGACAGTTTAAACATAAACACCAACAGCGTGTACATAGTGTCATGACTAGACATCATCCCCGAAGTCGGAATGCAGCAGCTGCCTTAATGGCGGGCAGAAAGTTAACCATTGATTAACCTCGGAGCTCTAGCCAAGGAACGGAACCCCTCCCCCCCTCCCCGAAGAAAAAAAAGCCCAGAAAAAACACACCAAAAAAAGTCTACAAATAACTAGGGAAGTAGTATATACCCCACGTTATCTAGTTTGCAACAAAAAAACCCAAACCCATCATACAAGGCAGGCAGCATGCCAAAAAAGAGAAAACCCACCCAAAAAAACCAGAACCAAAAACTAAACAATTAAATGGAAAAGGCCTACTCGAGTCTTGCCAGTTTCTAGAGAGCAGCAGAGGATCGACATGGACACGAGAGAATCGTCAAGAGATGAGCCAATACCATGCTCCCTCTCCCCTCCACCCCCCTCCTGTCTTACAACCCCAAAGTCCAGTTCAGTGACTGACTGGCAGGCAACACAGGAGGGAAGGAAGGAAGGAAGGAGAAGGAGGGAGGGAAGGAAGGAGGGAGGGAAGGAAGGAAGGAGGGTGGGAAGGAAGGAAGGACAGAAGGAAGGAAGAAGGAAGGGAGGAAGGAAGGAGGAAGGAAGGATGGAAGCAAGGAAGGAAGGAAGGAAAGAAGGAAGGAAGGATGGAAGGATGGAAGCAAGGAAGGAAGGAGGGAGAAGGAAGGAAGGAGGAGAGGAGGAGGAAGGAAGGAAGGAAGGAAGCAAGGAAGAAGTGAAGGAAGGAAGGAAGGAAGGAGGAAGGAGGGAAGGAAGGAAGGAAAGAAGGAAGGAAGGAAGGAAGGAAGAGAAAGGAAGGAAGAAGGAAGGAGATGGAAAGAAGGAGGGTGGAAGGAAGGAAGAAAGGATGAGGAAGGAAGGAAGGATGGAAGGATGGAAGGATGGGAAGGAAGGAAGGATGGAAGGAAGGAAGGATGGAAGGAAGGATGGAAGGAAATAGAAAGGAAGGACGGAAGGAAGGAAGGAAGAAAGGATGGAAGGAAGAAAAGAAGGAAGGTGGATGGATGGAAGGAAGGAAGGAAGGTTGGAAGGAAGGAAGGAAGGAAGGAAGGATGGAAAGAAGGAAGGTGGAAGGAAGGAGGAAGGAAGGAAGGAAGGAAGGAAGGAAGGAAGGTGGAAGGAAGGATGGAAGGAAGGAAGAAGGAAGGAAGTAAGGAAGGAAGGATGGAAGGAAGAAAGGATGGAAGGATGAAGGATGGAAGGAAGGGAAGGAGGAAGGAAGGAAGGAAAAGGATGGAAGGAAGGAGGAAGGGAAGGGAAGGAAAGAGAAGATGGAAGAAGAAGGAAGGAAGGAAGGAGGATGGAAGGATGGAAGGAGAAGGAAGAAAGAAAGGAGGAAGGAAGGAGAAAAAGAAGGAAGGATGGATGGAAGGAAGGAAGGAAGAAGGAAGATAGGAAAAAGGATGGAAGGAAGGAAGAAGGAGGAGGGAAGGAAGTAGAGGGAGGGAAAGAAGGTAGGAAGGAGAAGGAAGGAAGGAAGGAGGGAGGGAAGGAAGGATGGAAGGAAGGAAGGAAGGAAAGAAGGAAGGGAAGGAGGAAGAAGAAGGGATGGAAGGAAGGGAGGAAGGAAGGAGGGAAGGGAAGGTATGAGGAAGGAAAGAAGAAAGGAAGCGAAGGGAAGGAAGGAAGGAGGGAGGGAAGGAAGGAAGGAAGGAGGGAAGGGAAGGAAGATGAAGGGAAAGGAGGGAAGGAAGGATGGAGAAAGGAAGGAAGGAAGGAAGGAAGGAAGGAAGACAGGAAGGAAGAAAAAAGATAGGAGAAAGAAGGAAGGATGGAAGGAAGGGAAGGAAAGAAGGAAAGGAAGGAAGGAAGGAAGGAAGGAAGGAAGGAAGGAAGAAAGGAAGGAGGGAAGGGGAAGGAAAGGAAGGAAGGAATGAGAGGGAGGAGAAGGAAGGAAGGAAGGAAGGAGGGAAGGAAATAAGGAGGGGAGGGAGGGAGGGAAGGGAGGAAGGAAGGAAGGAAGGGAGGGAGGGAGGAGAAAAGGAGAGGAGGAAAGGAAGGAAGGAAGGATGGAGAAGGGAGGAGGAAGAAGGAGGAAGGACGGAAGGAAGGAAGGAAGGAAGGACGGAAGGAAGGAAGGAAGGAAGGAAGGACGGAAGGAAAAAAGGACGAGATTTCCCTGATGTCCTTTCTTCTGAGATTTTTTTTTTATTATTCTTTTATATCGAGGATAATGGACTAAGAACTTATGTGCTTTGTTTTAACATCCAGTCCCCGTGTGTATATGATACAGCTATCCTCTGCTCCCTTGCTATAGCGCAATAGCCATTCCCGGAACAGTGCCGCCGCGTGCTTAGTGGACCAAAAATGCATGGCTGCAAGCCATCTGATCCTCCTGGCGCTCTGTCTCTCTCCGTGTCTCTGTCTCTCTCCGTGTCTCTGTCTCTCTCTGTGTCTCAGTCTCTTTCTCTCTGTCCCTCTCTGCCTCTCTCTGTCCCTTCTCTCTCTCTCTCTTCTCTCTCTCTCTCTCTCTCTCTCTCTCTCGCCCGCGCTCGCCGCGCGCGCGCGCTCTATCCCCCTCTCTCTGTCTGTCTTTCTGTCTCATTCTCTCTCTCTCTTCTCTCTCTTCTCTCATCTCTCTCTCTCTCTCTCTCTCTCTCTCTCTCTCTCTCTCTCTTCTCTCTTGTCTTCTCTTCTCTCTTCTATCTTTCTGTCTGTCTCTTGTCTCTCTATCTTTCTGCCTGTCTCTGTCTCTCTCTGTCCTGGTCTCTCTGTCTCTGTCTTCTTCTCCCTCTCTCTCTCTCTCTCTCTCTCGCTCCCTCTCTCTCTCTCTCTCTACGTCTCATATCCCGTCTTCATATCTCTCTCTCTCTCTCTCTTCCTCTCTCCCTCTTGCTCGCTCGCTCGCTCGCTCGTCATTCTGCTACTTCAGAGAGCAAGACACTATCAGGAGTTGTCTAAATATGCATAATTCGCCATTACGGGTTGATATAGGAGATGGGGAAATGTACAGGGTTTCAGAGGCTGAATTTGGCAGGAGGATGAGGCTTTCACCTTCACCTTCACCTTCACTCTCCCGTAGTCCCGTGCACCGTGGGGGCACCACTGAAGATTTTATTAATTTTTATGTATCTATTTATTCATTTTATTCTTTTATTTCAAGGATAATGGAATAAGCACTCATGTGTTCTTTTATCCAGTCCCCATATGTATGCAGTTTTGTCAGTTTTGTCATCCGTTCCCACCGGCACACAATGACCTACTCTTCCAAAAAGCTGAACGGGTTTTAACGGGAAGAACGCACGCAGAACACCTTGCGCTCACGTTAAAATCCTGTTCCGCTTTTCGTAAGAGTAGGCCATTGTGTGCCGGTGGGAACAGATGACAATTTACAAAACAGCATACACACGGGGACTGGATGTAAAAAAGCACATAAGTGATTATTCCATTATCCTCGATATAAAAGAGTAAAATAAAATAAATAAAAACATGTGCGCAAGATGTTCTGCGTGCGTTCGCACACGGGGCCTCGGTTTATAGTCTCATCCGAAGGACTTTGGGGGAGAGTGGAGTCGGCACTGATGTTAACTCCAGAGGAAAAAGCTTCTTGAATGAGATTCGAACCCGGGTCAGCAGTTCACGAGTTCATCGCTCTAACAACCAGGCTGTCCTGTCCCCAGCTTTCTCCAGTCCCCGTGGTCCTCTGCATTCCGTAGCCAAATCGTTCCACCCAAGGCCAGTCCGCTCTCTGATGATGTAGATCTTCCCATCGTTTTCTCTGTCTGCCTCTTCGTCTCCCTCCTTGTACTGTTCCCTGTAGGACAGTCTTGGCCAGTCCACATGTTCGTGTGATGTGCCCGTACCATTTTAGTTTGCGTTGGTTTTTTTTACTGAAGTCAGGAGCATTTTATGAGAGCAGCAACAACCCCCCAAAAATACACAGACTCAAACAAAGAAACAGAAAACATCTTTCAGTAATGATCATTGGAAAAGACACTGTTTGCTTTCACGACATATTTTGCTCTCTTGTTGGTGGTTATTCTCACTAATCAAGTTATGGAGGTTGACGATGAATTCAAAACAAAACAAAACAAAATAAAATAAAACAAATCAAGGAAAGACAACAACAAACCATCCGCCCAATTCCACCGCTACCACCACCACCACCACCACTACCACGAGATATCTTATGTGACAGAAATAAAGATCTCAGCACAAGCATTAACCACCATTATTATCACTATCACCACGCCCACACGAACACTAGCACCCCATAACAGACAAATACCATGCAAATTAAGTCTAAATTAGAATATCCACCATTCTTTTTTTTAAATCTACACCTATGTTGATCCAAATGGCTCAAAGAAATAAAAACGGTTCAATTTAAATTCTCGTCAGTTCCGTGTGCGTGTGCGTGCGTGCGTGCGTGCGTGCGTGCGTGCGTGTGTTGTGTGTGTGTGTGTGTGTGTGTGTGTGTGTGTGTGTGTGTCAAAGTAAGTCAAAGTCAAAGTCACAGTCAAACTTTTATTTTCAGATGGTACGTTGAATAAGCAGTGCATTTGCTTTTTTCCACCAAGCCACCTATCTAAAGAAAAAAAAGCGAGAGAAAAAAGATAATGTATATGCAGACATAGAGTAAAAAACCTAATCTATAGTAAACTATACAAATCAAAAAAGAAAAGACAATAACATATGCATATATGGAATTAAAAACAAAACAAAAACCCCAGAAAAATATTAAACCATACAATTCAAATAATTCAAGAATCTGTGTGTGTGTGTGTGTGTGTGTAGTGTGTGTGTGTGTGGTGTGTGTGTGTGTGTGTGTGTTTGTGTTGTGTGTGTGTGTGTGTGTGGTGTGTGTGTGGTGTGGTGTGTGTGTGTGTGTGTCGTGGTGTGTCAGTGTGTGTGTGTGTGACTGTCAGGGACCTGTCAGTATAAATAGCATTACCACCTTCTGAAAATTCTGTGCTAAGAATTCCTTCTTTTCTATCACTCTTGTTATTTCTGCCTTGTTCCTTTCCTTCCTGTCACCTCCTTGTCTGTTTTCTGATTTCTTGGTCCATTCCCCTGCCTTTTTTTTCCACAAAGACTTAAAAGAACATTTCTCTCCCAGGCCGAATTCGGATGCGCTGGGCCTGACTTGTCAGGCGCTTAACAGGCAGTGCTATGTATTTTCGCTCACATGAAAAACAACAGTAGTTGCTGTCTGAGCGTTTGACGAAGAATTTTGTAGCAGTGCTTAGTCAGTGAACATTTTTTCTGCTCTTTATCTATTATCTAATACCATAAAACAAATTACATATTTTTCAGTAACTAAAGAGTATTCTTCGTCAAAAAGAAAAATCGGTATTATAATCGAAAACTTGAGTCTCTCTCTCTCTCTCTCTCTCCTCTCTCTCTCTCTCTCTCTCTCTCTCTCTCTCTCCTCTCTCTCCTCTCTCTCTTCTCTGTGTGTGTTTGCAAACTATCTCTCATGAAGACATTCAAGTGAACTATTTCTATGTTTGTATTTGATATACGTTATTCGTAGGTCTGATTAGATGCAATTTTGTTTTAAACTGATTACAATTTATCCTCATTTCACAAATAGTGAACATAATTAAGATGCAGACAACTTTCTTCTTCCTCTTTGTCATGTTTCCCAGGAATTACATTGATAGCTCACTCTTCGTTTGATTCTCTTATTAGCTGACACACTTTCCGGATTAAAAAATAAGTAAAATTGTAGTACAAAAACTCTAAAACACATTTTGACACAAGTAGCCTCCCATACACCTCCTAACATCTTCATCACTACAGATGTTCAGAACCAGAGGGTACTAAAATGGAATAGTCTGAGAATAGAGGCCCAAGCAACGACCACAGGAGAAGGTGGTGGTGGTAGTGGTGGGGGTTTTGGGGGGGGGGGGGGGGTATGTAAGGGAGCTAAAAAGGGAGGAAGGGAGGGTTGATGGGGGGAGAAGGGGGGTAATTGATTTTTTATTGTCCCCCGTGCCAAACATTTTTCCCCAAAGGGGGGAGAGAGAGAGAGAGGAAAAGAGAGGAAAAGAGGGAAAAAGAGAAGGGTCGGGGGCCTTCTTTTTCCCTTTCAGTTGTAGTGTGTGTGGTGTTTGTGTTGTGAGGTGTGTATGAGGAGTGTGTGTTGTGGTGTGTGTTTTTGTGTGTGTGAGTGTGTGTATTTTTGTGTTGTTGTATGTGTGGTTTGTGTGGGGTATGTGAAGGGGGGTGTGGTGGTGAGTGTGGTGTGAGTGTGGTTTTTGTGATGGTTGAGTGTGTGTGTGTGGTGGGTTTGTGTGTGAGTGGTGTGTGACTGGTTGTGGTTGACTGTTGTGGTTTGTGTGTGTGTGAGTGTGGTTTTGTGTTGTGTTGGTGTGAGTGTGGGTTTTTTGTCTGTTGTGAAGTGTTTTTGTGAGTGTGGTTACTGTGTGTGTTTTGGGGGTGGGTGTGTGTGTGAGTGTTTGTGGGGTTTTGGGGTGGAGTGTGTGTGTGATGTTTTTTGGAGATGAGTGTTGAGTGTGTGTTAGTGTGGTTTAGAGTGTGTGTAGTGTGTTTGTGTGTGTGTGTGTGGGTGGTGTGGGGTAGTGTGAGTGTGTGTTTATTAAGGCGGTTTTGTAACTGGTGTGTGTAAGGTGGTTGTTAAGTGTGTTTGTGTGCTTTAGTGAATGTGTCATGTGCGTTTGTTTTGTGTGTGTGTGGGTTCGTGCATGTGCTTGTGCTTTTTGTTTGTGTGTGTTTTTGTGTGTGTGGGGGTATGTGGGTGGGCGCGTGTCTCGCTGTGGGGTGTGGTTTTGTGGGTTTAGCTTTTGGGGTGTGTGTGTGTGTGTTAGGTTTTTTTTGTGTGTCGTGTGCGGAGGTGGTTAGTTGTGTGTGCGTGTAAAGCTCGTGGTGGCCGGGGCGTGTGGATTGCTTGGTCGGTTGGGGTTTTGTGGCTGTGCGAGTTGCCGGGGGGGATTTGGGGGCTTTGGGTGGCGGGGGTGGGGGGGGGTGGGGGTGGTGGGGGGGGGGGGGGGGGTGTTGGTTTTTTAAAAGTGGGGGGTTTGTCTCCCAGGGTTTTAAAAACCCCCCCCCCCCCCTTTTTTTTTTTTCCCCCCTCTTCCCTCTGAGCCCCCGGGGGGGGGCTCCCTTTTCCCCCCCAAAAAAACAAACCCCCCCCCTCCCCTCCCCTCTCCCCCTCTCCCTCCTCCTCTCTCCTCTCTCCCCTCTCTCTCCTCTCTCTTCTCCCCCCTCTATCATCTCTCCTCCTCCTCTCTCTCTCCCTCTCTCCTCTCCTCTCTCCCTCTCTTCTCTCTCTTTTCTCTCTCTCTCTCTCCTCCCCTCTCTTCTCTCCTCCCCCTCTTCCCTCTTTTTCTCTCTCCCTCCTCTCTCTTCTTTTCTCTCTCTCCCCCTCTTTTCTCCCTCTTTCCCTCTCTTCCCTCTCTTCCCCCTCTCTCTCTCTCTTCCTCTCTCTTTCTTTCCCCCTCTCCTCCCCCTCTCCCCCCCCTCTCCCCGGGGGAGTGGGGACGGGGGGGAGAGAGAGAAGAGAGAAAGGGAGGAGAGGGAGACAGAAAAAGAAGAGAGAGAGAGAAGAGGAAGGAGAGAGAGAGAGAGAGAGAGAGAGAAAGAGGAGAGAGAAAGAGAGAGAGAGAGAGGAGAGGAGAAAGAGGGAGAGAGAGAGAGAGAGAGAGAGAGAGAAAAAGAGAGAGAGGTGAGAAAAGAAAGGAGAGAGAGAGAGATAAAGAGAGGAGGAGAAAGAGAGGAGAGAGAGAGAAGAGAGAGGAGGAGAGAGAGAGAGAAGAGGAGAGAGAGGAGAGATGAGAGAGAGAGAAAAAGAGAGAGAGAGAGAAGAGAGGAAGAGAGAGAAGAGAGGAGAGAGGAAAGAGAGAGAGGAGAGAACAGAGAGAGAGAGGAGAGAGAAGAGAGAGAGGAGAGAGGAGAGAGAGAGAGAAAGAGAGAGAGAGAGAAAGAGAGAGAAAGAAGAGAGAGAAGAGAGTGAGAGAGAGAGAGAGAGAAGGAGAGAGAGAGGAGAGAGAAAGAGAGAGGAGAGAGAGAGAGAAGAGAGAGAGAAGAAAGAGAGAGAGAGAGGAGCGAAGAGAGAGAGAGGAGAGAAGAGAAGAGAAAGCAGAGAGAGAGAGAGAAAGAGGAGAGAGGAGAGAGAGAGAAGAAGAGAGAGGAGAGAAAGAGAGAGAGAGTGAGAAAGACGAAAGAGAGAGAGCGAGAGAGAGAAAGAGAGAGAGAGGAGAGAGGAGCGAGAGCGAGCAGGAGATAAAGGAGAGAGGAAGGAGACGCGCGGAGCGGAGCAGAGAGAAGAGACGGTACGCGAAGAGCCTATCCTTCTCGTCTCTCCCTCTCTCTCTCTCCCTCTCTCTCTCTATCTCCCTCTCTCTCTCTCTCTCTCTCTCTCCTCTCTCTCTCTCCCTCTCTCTCTCTCTCTCTACTCTCTCCCCCTCTCTCTCTCTCTCCATCTCTCTTTTCTCTCTCTCTCCCTCTCTCTCTCCCTCTCTCTCTCTCTCTCCCTCTCTCTCTCTCTCTCCCTCTCTCTCTCTCTCTTCTCTCTCTCTCTCTCTCCCTCTCTCGCTCTCTCCCTCTATCTCTCTCTCTCTCTCCCTCTCTCTCTCTCTCTCTCACCCTCTCTCTCTCTTCATCCCTCTCTCTCTCTATCTCTCTCTCCCCCTCTCTCTCTCTCTCCTCCCTCCTCCCCCTCTCCTCTCTCCCTCCCTCTCTCTCTCCTCTCCCATCTCTCTCTCTTCTCTCCTCTCTCCTCTCTCTCTCTCCCCTCTCTTCTCTCTCCTCTCTCTCTCTCTCGCCTCTCTCTCTCCTCTACTCTCTCTCTCTCATCTCTCCTCTCTCTCTCCTCCCCCTCTCTCTTCTATCTCTCTCTCTCTCTCTACCCTCTCTCTCTTTTCCCCTCTCCCTCTCTCCCCTTTTCTCTCTCTCTCCTTCCCTCTTTTCTCTCTATCTCCCCTCTCCCTCTCTCTCTCCCTCTCTCTCCCCTCCCCTCTCTCTCCTCTCTCTCTCCCCTCTCATCTCTCTCTCTCATCTCCTCTCTCTCTCTCTCCCCCCTTCTCTCTTCTCTCCCTCTTCTCCCTCTCGCTCTCTCTCTCTCTCTCTCTCTCCCTCTCTCTCCCCTCTCTCTCCCTTTTCTTCTCTCCCCCCCTCCCTTTTCTTTTCTCTCTCTTCCTCCCCTGTTTTTCTCTCTCTCTCCCTCTCCCCTTCTCTCTCTCTCTCCCCCCCTCTCCCCCCCTCTATCTCTCTCTCTTCCCTTCCCTCTCCTCTCTCCCCTCCTCTCTCCCTCTCCCTCTCGTCTCTCTTCTCCCTTTTCTCTCTCTCTCTCTCTCCCTTCGCTCTTCTTTTCTCTCTCTCTTCCTCTCTCTTTTCTCTCTCTCCCTCCCCCTTTCTTCTCCCTCCCCCTCTCCCTCTCTCTTCCCCTTCCCCCTTTTCTCTCTTCTCCCTCTCTCCCCCCCCTGGGCCCCTTCCCCCTTTCCCCTCTTTCCCCCCTTTTCCTATTTTCCTCCCCTTCTCCCTCTTTTCCCCCCGGGTTCCCAAAACCCCTCCTCTTCCCCCTCTCTCAATCGCCCCTCTCCTCTCCCTCTCTTTTCCTCTTCTCTCCTCTCTCCCTTCCCTCTCCCCCCTCCTCTCTCTCTCTTTTCCCCCTCTCTCTCCCCCTCTCCCCTCCTCTCTCCCTCTCCTTCTCTCTCTCCCCCTCCCCTCTCCCCTCCCCCTCTCTCTCCCATCCTTCTCTCTCTCTCTCCTCCCGCGTCTCGGGTTTTTTTTAACAAAAGTTTATAATTCAACAAATTTGTTTCAGTTCTGTTTTCCCCCAAAAATTATCCCAAAAGTTTAAAACAATTGTTTATTTTACAAAAAAGGGAAAAAAATGTTTTTTCCCTCAAAAGGGCCTTTTGTTTGTCACTTTTGGGTTCAAGACCATCAAGAAAACAAAGGGTGGGGTGTTTGGGTTTAAAAAAAAAAAAAAAAAAAAATCTCCTCTTAAAAAAACACCCCCACCCCACAAACCCCCCAACACACAACACACACCAAAAACAAACAAAAAACTCCCCCCCAAAAACACACAAACACAAAATCTCTCTCTCTCTCTTTCTCTCCCTCCTCTCTCTCTCTCTCTCTCTCTCTCTCTCTCTCTCTCTCACTTACACACACACAAAACACTCTCCCTTTCTCTCTCCCCCTCTCTCACTCACACACACACACGCGCGCGCGCGCGCGCGCGCACACACACACTCACACACGCACACACACACTCACACACACTCACACACACATACACTATCCTCCCTACATCTCTTGGGCACTATTGTGGGGTGGTCTGCCAGGCTAAGATATGTCCACATGACTTCCAAAACCACTTTGTCAGAAACGTTGGGAAAAGATTCTCAAAACTTTGTCTTCCCAAAACTCTCTTTCAAGCAAACAATCATTCGAATTTTTCAGGTGAGTTATGTTGTACAGTATGGGTTTGAAGAATGGCAAAGTCTTTTACATTCTAAAACAATGTATCTTCTAAAAACAAAACAAAAATCAAAAACAAACAAAAACAAAAAAACAAAGCCAAAACAAAACCTAAAAACCCGAAGTTATTTGGAAACATATATACCAGTTTGCACGCTGCATTTTTTTTGGGGGGAGGGAGGGGGGATGGGACAGCCTGGTGGATAGAGTGATGCGTATTGCATTTCGCTCGTGATCTGCTGACCCGGGTTCAATTCTCGTTCAAGAGGATTTTTTCTTTGGAGTTAACATCAGGGCCGACTCCACTACCCCCAAAAGTCCGGATGAGGATATAAACCGAGGTCCCGTGTGTGAACGCACGCAGAACATTTTCCGCACAGGTTAAAACCGTTTCACTTTTCCGAAGAATGTATGCTTATTCCATTATCCTCGAAATAAAAGAATAAATAAGTAATAAATCAATAATAAATAAATAAATAAATAAATGATAAACACATACTTCTTTTTTGGTCTCTAACTTACAAGAAACTGATCGCTGAAATTATGGCAGAGTATATTGTAGGCAACAGAGCAGTCGCAAACAAATAGACAGAAAGAAGCCAAGATAAGTGTCTGAACGGGCTCAGAAAAGAGAGAGACAGACAGACAGACAGACAGAGACAGAGAAAGAGACAGACAGACAGAGACAGACAGAGACAGATAGACAGACAGAGACAGACAGACACAGACAGACAGACACAGACATACACGGACAGACACACAGACATAGAGAGGCAGACAGACAGACAGAGACAGATAGACAGACGCAGACATAGAGATACAGACAGAGACAGACAGACAGACAGAGACAGACAAACACACAGAGACAGACAGACAGACAGAGACAGACAGGCAGACAGACAGAGACAGACAACACAGAGAGATAGACAGACAAAGACAGACATAAAGAGACAGACAGACAGAGACAGAGACAGACAGCCAGAGACAGACAGAGACAGACAGAGACAGACAGACACATAGAGACAGAGAGACAGACAGAGACAGACAGACAAAGACAGACAGACAGACATAAAGAGACAGACAGACAGACAGAGACAGAGAGATTCAAGCATTTTGCCTGTCTCCTTTCGCAGCTTTCCCTGTTGTTTATGTCTCTGTGTTCCCGTTGTCGGCCTTCTCCCCTACAGTGCATCCATGTGTTTGTTATCTCTAGTTGTTCCTCCTCTTCCTCCTCCTCTTTCTACTCCTCCTCCTTCTCCTCTCCCTCTTCCTCCTCCTCGTCATCATTATTATCAGCATCTGTATCATCAGCAGCATCAGCATAAGCAAGAGCAACAAGAACAAAAACAGCGGCAGCATTATTCTCTTTGTCTGTCGCCCTCTCTCTGTCTGTCTGTTTGTCTGTCTGTCTGTCTCTCTCTCTCTCTCTCTCTCTCTCTCTCTCTCTCTCTCTCTCTCTCTCTCTCTTTCGCTCTCTCTCTCTCTCTCTCTCTCTCTCTCTCTCTCTCTCTCTCTCTCTCTCTCTCTCTTGTTGTTTGTTTGTTTGTTTGTATGTTTGTTTGTTTTTTCTTCTTCTCTCTTTTTCTTTAAAAAAAAGTTTGTTTTTTTTTCCTTTGCTTCTTCTGCTTGAAAGTATGAGTACTGAGTGCATTTTTAAATGTGACCCCATGGGCGGGGACTGGATGTAAAAAAGCACATGAATACTTATTCATTATCCTGGAAAAAAGATTTTGTTTCTATTACTTACAATGTGTAGATGTTCTTTTTATAACTTTATTGGCTTTTTCCCCCTCTTTATTATGTGAGTGTATGGGTATTGCACTTATTTTATTACCATGACATTCAATTTGCATGAGCATAATTAAAAAGTGTTTGTGTTGATCGTGTGCTATGTGAGTATTACATATTTAGTATTATCCCTGAAACACCCACCCCCCACCCCACCCCCACACACACACGCTCAAACAAACACAAACACACACACACACACACACACACTCACTCACTCACTCACTCACCCACTCATATTCTCTCCCTCAACGACTGTATAGTTTTAAATTTCTTCTTGGTTTGTTTCTTGTTTTTATTGTGTGGATGTATGGGCATTAAATTTATTTCATTATCATGACATATAATTTGAAACGAGTATAATCTAAAATGAGTGTTGATGGGATCGCATACTGTTTTGGGATTTATATATTGGATATTATCTCTGAAATACACACACACACACTCTCTGTCTCTCTGTCTCTGTCTCTCTCTCTCACCTTTTATCGTCCTGCTTATAGTCATAGTATATCCTGATGAAGGATTCATATTTTTATATTTTCAATACTTTATTGGACTTGCCTCTGTACTTAAGTTTTAATGAGTGCCCTATTTCAATATCTTATAATTATGTGTAACAAGTATGTGTACCATTTGACAATGTGTAGATGTTTATCTTTATGACTTATTAAGTTTGGTTGTGTTATTTTTCTTGGCTTTGTTGTTGTTCTTGTTGTTGTTGTTGTTGTTTGTCTGTTTTTCTCTTTTTATCATCTTTTGTTGGTTTGGTTTTTTCTTCTCTTTTGTTTGTTTGTTTGTTTTGGTTAGGGTTTTTTTGGGGGGTGGGGGTAGGGGTGGGGTATTTTTAGGATTTTCTTTTAATTACTTGCTTTGGGGGGGGGGGGTTGTTGGGGGGGAGCTGTTTTGAAAAGGGTTATTTCCCCTTGTTTCTATTGTGAGACTGTATAAGTATTGGGTTATTATTATTAAGATGTATCCCTAACCGGCGGGGACTGGATGCACATGTGTGCTTATTCATTATCCTCGAAATAAAAGAATTTGTCATTGTCATTGTCATTGTCTCTCTCTCTCTTTGTTACTGTGTGTTAATGTCTCTGTGTCTCTGTTTATGTCTGTCTGTGTGTGTCTCTCTCTTTCCGTGTCTGTCAGTGTGTGTGTGTGCGTGCGTGTGTGCGTGCGTGCATGCGTGCGTGTGTGCATGTGTGTGAGCGTATGTGTGCATGTGCATATACATATATGTATATATATATATATATATATATATATATATATATGTATCCCCTTTCTTCTCCTGCCCTTTCTGTCTATCACTTTTAGCATAAAACATCTTGTAGTATGATAATATTATATAGCATGAAGCATATGCATTGGCAGTGGAAGAACCGTCTCCAAAGGAAGAGAATGTGAGGTCTCTGATTCAAAACAAACACAAGGCACCATCCTCCTTCTCCCACAAATTGCTCAATCACAAATGATAAGTTGTTACTGTTCCTGAAATGGGGCCGCCAGTTTTTTAAAAAAAGGGCGCCAAAAAAACCCAAAAAAAAGAAGAAAAAAAAAACAAACAAGAAACAGAAGCAAAAACAAAAAATCTTGAACAACAGGAAAGTGCTTAATAAAAATTCCCTTTTTGTTTTTTTATTTTTCTTTTTTTCAAAAAAAAACAAACAAGTAATGAAATCCCTCTCGAACCCCTTTCTTTTTGGGCCCTCTCTCTCCCTCTCTCCCTCCTTCTCTCTCTTCCCTCCCCTCTCTCCTCTCTTCCCCCTCCTCTCCTCTCTCTCTCTCTTCAGCAAATAAATAATCACTGTCCAAGAAAAAACCCCGTGGGATCCCGGGATGCTTTCAAAGCGACATTGCAAGAATAGGACCTGCCCCCCAAACCCGGGGCCCCCCGTTAAAAAGGGGACTAAGGGGGAACCCCTTCCCTCCAGGGGGGGGTTGGGCACAGGGCTAAAAAACCCTGCCCCGAAAAAGAAGCGAAGTTACGGAAAAGCAACAGAAAATTTTGCGCTTTGTTGCTGCCCTAACACCCCCACGGTGTAAGGGTTTAATATGCCAAAGGGAACAGCAACAGACTTGGCCTATTCTACAGATGGAAGAAGGCTGGCAAACGGGGTGCAACCTTTTAAGATTTCTTTACAATTGACTGACACTTTAGGACTGCACCCTAACTTTTTTTCTAAACGTGCCCCCACTGCGTTGCAATGCAGGGCCCATGGTCTTTTTGTATCATGCAATTCGAGCACGGGCCCCTAGTAAAAGGGGCCAACACATACACCACTTTACAAAAATGAAATGCAAGGCGCCATGCACACACACACAGACATAGCAACGCTCGTAACACTCCACAAAACCATACAGAGCGAGAGTTTTTAAGAGAGAGACAGAGAGAGACAGAGACAGAAGAGACACTAGAGAAAAAACAAGAGAGACGGACAGGAGAGACACACAAAAGGAGCAAGAGAGAGAGATGAAAGAAAGACAGTGCCCAACTTCACTGTGCCCTCTGCCATAGGCACTGTCTGTCATTCCCCGTGGGGGACTGGCCAGCCCAATAAACGCTGTACCGAAGAAACCTAGAGCAAAATCCTAGCTTCCGAGACTGAAGGATGCAATGAATTTATTTCGTATATTTTCATACATAAGCATGCATACATGCATGCATCATACAACTACCCGCATGCAACAACTTCATACATCTGCATGCATACAACATAATACATACATGCAGATGCTACATATATAAAAAATACATAATACATACTACATACATACATAATACATACTACATATAACATACATACATACATAGATACATATTACATACAATCATAAATAAAAACAATATACAACAAAAAAACAATCATAAATCTCATACATGCAACTCATACTACAACATCATACATACATACATACCTATAAAAATACAAAAAAATCAAAAAATGCATAATATATAATACAAACAAACAAACTCAATACATAATACAGCATACATACACACATGCAACTAATACATACATACATACATACTACAACATACATACATATATGCATACAAACAATCAAAAAACATACAACATATATACTACAAAAAAAACAAAATAATACTAAAACATGCATACATACACCCCCACATAATACATACTCTACATACAACAAATACATACATACAACATCATAAAATACTCATACATAACAACATACTACATGTCAGGGAAAAAATGAAACAACGAAAGAACAGAAACAGAGTGGACAAAGCAAACGAATGAAGAGCGAGCGACGAGCAAGAAAGAGAGAACAGACAGATAGACAAAGACAACAGAGAGACAGACAGAGACAGACAGGCAGGAAGCAGACAGGCAGGCTGAAAAATCGAAACAAGATCTGAATTTGGGCCCCCGTTGGAAAAAAAAATCCGAATCGTTGAAAACCATCCTCAAATAACCTGTAGTTTCTGGTTGAAAGAAACTACTTACGATTTTTCCCCGGGCCCTCGGAAACTAGAACGACAGAGAATAAGGGGGGAAAAATAAGAAAAAAAAGAAGAAAAAAAAAAACACAAAAAGGGATAAATGGCTGGGGGGGGGAGGGAGAAAGGAAAAAACCTGTGTCCTGGTCGTGATTTGAAGAGAGGATGTTAAATTGACACGCGTATGAGAAGGGGGCGCCCGCCCCCAAAAATGTTGGAGTGTGAGTGGCCGGGAATTGAGAGACAGTCTTTGTGTGTGTGTGTGTTGTGTGTGTGTGTGTGTGTGTGTGTGGTGTGTGTGTGTGTTGTGTGTGTGTTGTGTGTGTTTTGTTTTGTGTGGGTGTGGTGGGGTGCACAACACTTTCCTTACGCTTTTCCTTGATGTACGTTAAAAATTTCCTTTCCCCAGACGCTTTTTGTTTCTGTCACAGGACACAAATTTCCCCTTAAGCGCCTGACAAGTCAGGCCCGCCGTCCGACTTTGGCGGTAAAAAAATTTGAGCATTAAGTTTTGAAGAGAGAAAAAAGTGAGAATGGTTTTGTTATTTCTGAAAGTGAAGTTCGCTTTATTTGTTTTTAAATCGTCGGTTTATGAACAGTAGTTGACGTTAAATTTTTAAAGGAAAATTATTCAAGCCACAAACAAAAAAACATGTACGGAAAAATATTGATAGGGGAGCCATTACCCCAAATATATATTCATACCCCTTTATGCAAAGAAAATACTCGGGAGACAGCCATTGCCAAATATGCATACAAGCCACTTCATCTGGTGCTTTGATTTTTTGCTTTTACAAAATTTACCTTAAAATTTCATACATTTTTATTATTATTTTATTATTAACATCTAGGTCAAGAAAATACATAAGGATTATATCCACTACCGCACGAAAGTATTCATAAAATTTAAGCACAGAAAAGCATGTTTAAAGCTAGCACAAACGAGTACTAATACATTTCTCTAAAGAAAAAAACGGGAAAAAGTCAGGGGGAAAAAAAGACAGACACTGCATCCTCCCCGGGGGGCGTGAGGCTGTGCATACAACACTCCTCCCTTCCCCCACACATTTGTCTTCTGTGTATACAACACTCCATACCCCCTCCTTTGGTCATTTGAGGAGGCGGGTTTGTATGAGTGGGAAAAAAAATCACACACACACACACACACACAACAAACACAACCCCAAAACACGCAGCACACACGTGCATGTATGTATGAAGCATAAAACCAATGATTCAGTTGTCATTTGTATTTAAAAAGCGACAGACAGACAGAAAACCTTAGAGACAGACAACGGGAAAAACGTAGGGACAGACAGACAGAAAAACGTAGGGACAGACAGACAGAAAACCGTAGGGACAGACTCGATGCTCCGCCAAATTAGCTCAGGAAAGAGACAGTAAAGAAAGGCAGCTGGATCAAACGGCCCCCCACATCTCACCTTTATGTCGGGCATTATCCATGGCAAAGATTGCCAGCCAGTGGAACCGGGTTACAAATGGCCAGGTTTTTGTGACTGGGGAGGGGGAGTGCAGAGTTAAGGAGGGGATGAGGAGGAGGATGAAAGGAGGGCGGAAAGGCATACACAGCTTCGGTACTGATGTAAAACCAAACTGATGTCTGCTCAGGAGGTGTTCCAGGAAGGCAGTGCTCCCTGGCCCAAACTCTTGGAAAAGTCCATCAACTTAAGGTTCGGAATGGCAGTCTTGGTCTGAGGACTAAACACTTGTCCTGAAAGCGATGAGTTGGTGGTTCAAAACCAGACAGCTCATGGATGTTTTCACTGTAACATTGAAGAAGACTGGCTGTAAAGATTATAGCCCTAGCAAGGGACACTGCTTTTTGTTTTCCTCCAGTCAGTAATCCAGTCTGCCTTCATTTAATCCTTCATCCATTTGCGAGGTCTGCTTACAGCTGGTGCTGTCCCTTTTTCCTTTTTTCCACAATACAACACAATCCATGCATTCACTGATGTACACGTTCATCCAGGATGTCATACACATTATAGTACAGGGGACTCACATGTAAATTTGCTGCCTTATGTTCTGTGATGTTCCCCCTGCCGCTTTTTCCCTGACCCCCAATGCCAATCTCTCCCAACACAGCCATACCCAGGCGCGTCATGCTGCATTATCAGAGTCAGAAAATCACACGTTAGACTACCCGTGAGGCCCACCAGCCAGAGGGGCTATGCACTACTGCGGATCCCTTTTTTGGGGCTAAGTTGTGCCTGTAATGAACAGCATAGTTATGCAAGACACAACCTACTAAGTCCCTAACTGTTGATAATGATCATTTTGTCATGGAGCAACATATAGCAATGACGGATGACGGAGCACAACAACGTTTCTCCTGCAACTTTCCCCCATGAACTTTAACCAAAGAACCTAAAGCTTACCTTAAGCTCTGCTGGTTCATTTGATGAAACACGTTAGGAAGACACCACAGACAGTGACGCATAAGCACGTAGTATCAAGTCTGAAAAGACCTAGTTTTTTTTTAAAGGTGTGACTGGAAGTAAAAGGCTTTCAACATTCCTGACAGAATATTTTCAAGAAAGAGACAGAAACAGAAGAAAAACTGGGCTTACAGATGATATTTGAGCACAGACGTTACAGAAGCTGGCTATAAATCACCTAAAACATTCCCAGAATCCCAGCTGGAAGTACAGAGACATCTCAAAGAAAACAAAAAATAGACCACGCTTTCCAAAACATAATAATAGCTCATCAGAGTAAATGTAGACAGTCATAGAAAGAATTCGAAACAATTCTATAAAAAATAAGAAGACAATTTTCATGAAATGTATCTAAAGACAGGTTGTTTTTTAAAAGAAGACATACACTGTTCTTTCCAGACAAGGGGTCAAACTATTCATAGAGTCAAGGCAACTCTTCATGAAACTGACATGGTGTCAACGAAGGTGACACAGTGTCCCCAAACTTGATAAAACCCCATTTCTGTTGAGTGCTGCACAGCCATTGGTCGATACTAGTGACGTCACGGTGCTTGTATAAAAAGAAAACCTGATACACTAGGTTTGTGGGTAGGTTGTGTCACATGTTGACAAGGCTATTTTGACCATCCTTAGAAAAATAAAATCATACTGAAAAAGGGTTTCACGATCTAAAAATAGAAAAAAACCACCACCCCAAGTTCTTTGAAAAATGGGTTTATGAGAGTGTTTTTTGCTGGATTTTTTTATACAGGGATAAAAGCCCATATCCCATCATGTTTTATTTTAAACTGATATTATTTAACAACATTTCAGAGAGAGAGAGAGAGAGAGAGAGAGAGGGAGAGAGAGAAAGAGAGAGAGGGAGAGAGAGAGAGAGAGAGAGAGAGAAAAGCAAACAAACCTATAAAAATTACAATCATCAAAGTAAGTGTTATTACTTTCAGTGAGAGAAAAAAAAACTGAGAAAAGTACATCAAGTAAAACAAAGAGTGTGGGGGGTGGCACTTGGTTTTTATCTTCACCGGATCTGTGTGTAATATGTGCGTGTGTGTGTTGGTGTGTTTTTTGTTTGGGGTGTGTGTTGAAGCAGGTCAGCTGGCTATCAGTGACTAAAAGGCCGCACACCGTTTTTAATTAATTTGGGGGGCACGTAGTATCTTCTATAAGTGCGAGTGGAAAAAATGTTGGTGATTTTCACAGATTTTTTTTAAGCATGAAAAAAATGGACGTGCACTTGTTTTTTGGGGTTGAGGACATAGAGCAATACCCGGGAAATCATGAGAAAGTTGGAAATAACCATCAAATGAGGTTTGCCTGTATTCCTACAGCGTTGACCCCGCGCATGCATATTGCGGTAAGGAAGCTAGCAGACGACAAAGGACTGAGGGGGTACAGTGTTAGCTGAAAAATTTCTAAAATTTCGAACCTACCAAATTTGTTCAAAATCACATGAGTTTTGAGTCAGAGGCTAGTCTTTCTCAAAAAGTGGTTTTATTTCTGTGGATGCCTTAGTACGTGCGGTATGAATATAAGAGTCACATAGAAAAACACAAGGAAGAGTGATTTTTAAATACCGGTGTGCAGCCTGTATAAAGGCTGAAGCAGAATCATTTCCGGCCACACTACTCCCCCAAGCAGTGAGCAAAGCAGGGAGGCAATTAGGAGTGGCAGTTTTCTGGATATTGGACAGAATGGTTGGTGGGGTCTTGTGACCCAGAAGCCGAGACAGTGACAATCCCTCGTAATTATGCAGTGTAGCCGCTCAAGGTGCTAGTTAGTTGGAGGTAGGTTTTTTTCTGTCAGAACAACATTTGGCAATCCTATTGCAGAGCTGTACTGTACAAACTAGCCTAGTAAAGTGACAAGTACTGCATTCACTTTCAGATTGATTGGTATATTGTTGGTGGCTTTTTTTTACCTTTCATTCCTCAGCTAGAGAGCTCTAAGGTCAAGTCAAGTCAAGTCAAAATTTTATTTCCAGATGGTACATGTCAGAGTCAGAGGTGTTCCTCTGCTACTGGTAACCTGTAACCCAGTACTACCTGTCTCAGTGGGGAGATAACCCGACCCAAAAATCCCCAGCTATGGGAAAATAGCAGCTTGGGGGGAAAAATGGGGCCCCCGCCCCGAAAAACCCCCAACACTCACACCCACACACGCACACACACACTCACACACACCACACACACATACACTAACCTTCCCCTACATCTCTAGCGGCACTATTGTGGGGTGGTCTGACAGGCATAAGATAATGTCCACATGACTTCCAAAACACTTGTCAGAAACGTTGGAAAGATTCTCAATAACTATTCACGTCTTCCCAAAACTCTCTTTCAAGCAAACAATCATCGAATTTTTCAAGTGAGTTAGGTTGTACAGTAATGGGTTTGAAAGATGCAAAGTCTTTTTACATTCTAAAACTAATGTATCTAACTAAAAACACAAACAAAATAAAAAACAAACAAAACAAAAAAACAAAGCCAAAACAAAAACACTAAAAACCCGAAGTTAATTGACACATATATAACCAGTTTGAGCCAACCTGAGCATTTTTTTTTGGAGGGAGGAGGTCGCGGGGGGAATGGGACAGCACTGCGGTGGATAGAGTGATGCGGTATTGCATTTCCTCTGGTGTAGATCTGCTGACCCGGGTTCAATCTCGTTCAAGAGGGATTTTCTTGCGAGTTAACACACAGGCGCGACTCCACTAACCCCCAAAAGTCCGAGATGAGGATATAAACCGAGGAGGTACCCCGCAGTCGTGAACGCACGCAGAAACATTTTCCGCACAGGTTTAAAACCGTTTTCCACATTTTTCGAAGATGTATGCTTATATCCATTTTCCTCGAAATAAAAGAATAAATAAGTTAATAAATCAATAATAAATAAATAAATAAATTAAATATAAACACATACTTCTTTTTTGGGTCTCTCTAACTTTACAAGAACCGATCGCCGAAATTATGGCAGAGTATATTGTAGGCCACATGAGCAGATCAGACAAACAAATAGACAGAAAGAAGTCTCCACCCCAAGATAAGTGTCATGAACGAGCCTCAAAAAGAGAGAGACAGACAGACAGACAGACAGAGACAGAGAAAGAGACAGACGACAGAGACAGACAGAGACAGATAGACAGACAGAGAAAGACAACTCAGACAGACAGACACAGACATACACGGACAGACACACAGACATAGAGAGGCAGACAGACAGACAGAGAACAGATAGACAGACCCAGACATAGAGATACAGACAGAGGACAGACAGACAGACAGAGACAGACAAACACACAGAGACAGACAGACAGACAGAGACAGACAGCTAGAAACAAACAGAGACAGACAACACAGAGAGATAGACAGACAAAGACAGACATAAAGAGACAACAGACGAGACAGAGACAGACAGCCAGAGACAGACAGAGACAGACACAAGACAGACAAGACACAATAGAGACAGAGAGACAGACAGGAACAGACAGACAAAGACAACAGAACAGACATAAAGAGACAGACAGACAGACAGAGACACACAACAGATTCCAACATTTTGCCTGCTGCCTTTCGCAGTACTTATCCCTGTTGATTACTATAGTCCTCTGTGTTTCCCGTTGTATCGGCCTCTCCCACTACAGTCATCCATGTGTTTGTTATCTCTATTGTTCCTCCTCTCCACACCTCCTCATTTCTACTCCTCCCTCCTTCCTCCTCTCCTCCCTCTTCCTCCTCCTCGTCAGCATTATTATCAGCATCTGTCTATCATCAGCAGCATCAGCTAAGCAAGAGACAACAAGAACAAAAAACAGCGAGCAGCATTATTCTCTTTGTCTTCGCCCTCATCTTCTAGTCATGTCTGTTTGTCTGTCTAGTCGTCTCTACACCTCTCTCTCTCTCTCATAACAGTCTCATTCTCCCTCATCTACTCTCTCTCTCTCATCTCAAGGTCTCTCTCTCTCTTCTTCGCTCTCTCTCATCTCTCTCCTCTCAATCTCTCTCTCTCTCAATCTTCTCCTCTCTTCAATTCTCTCTACTCATTGTTGTTGTGCGTTGTTTGTCATGAGTATATGAATTTGTTTTTTTTCTTCATTCCTCATCTTTTTTCTTCTTAAAAAAAAGTATTTATTTTTTTCTCCTTGCTTCTTCTGCTGAAATGTATGAGTACTGAGTGCATTTTTAAATGTGACCCCCATGGGGCGGAGGACTGATGTAAAAAAGCACATGAATACTTATACATTAACCTGTGGAAAAAAGATTTGTTTCTATACTTACAATTGTAGATGTTCTTTTTTATAACATTATTGCTTTTATCCCCCCTCTTTATTAATGTAGAGTGTATGGACATTACACCTCTCTTATATTACCATGACTTCAATTTGCATGATCATACTTAAAAAGTGATTTGGTGTTGATCGTGTGCCTATGTGAGTATTACATATTTAGTAATATCCCTGAAACACCCCACCCCTCACCAAAAAAAAACCCACCCAACACACAACTACGCCTCAAACAAACACAAACACACACACACACACACACACACTCACATCTCACATCACATCACCACCACTCATATTCTCCTTCCCTCAAACGACTGTATAGTTTTACAAATTTCTTCTTGGTTTGTCTTTCTTGTTTTTATTGTGTGGATGATGGGCTTAAATTTATTTCACATTTCATGACATAAATTGAAACGAGTACAACACATCACACAAAATGAGTGTTGAGATGGGATCCGCATACTGTTTTGGGATTTATATAAATGATATTATCTCTGAAATACACACACACCCACTCTCTGTCTCTCTGTCTCTGACTCTCTCATCTACACCTTTAATAACGTCCTCTTATAGTCAAAGTATATCCTGATGAAGATCAATTTTTATATTTTCAATAACTTTATTGGACTTGACCTCTGTACTTAAGTTTTAATGAGTGCCCACTATTTCAATATCTTATAATTATGTCGTAACAAGTAGTGTAACCATTTGGACAATGTTTCAGATGTTTATCTTTATGACATTATTAAGTATGGTATGTGTTATTTTTCTTGCGAGCTTTGTAGTTGCGTACTTAGTTTGTTGTTGTTTGTTGTTTGTCTGTTTTTTCTCTTTTTATCATCTTTAGTTAGTTTGGCGTTTTTTCTTCATTTTGTTTGTTTGTAATGTTTGGTTCTAGTTTTATGGGAGGTGGGGGTAGGGGTGGGTATTTTTCTAGAGATTTTCTATATTAATTCCTTGCTTTGGGGGGGTGGATATGATTGGGGGAAAGAGCTGTTTATGAAAAGGGGTTATTTCCCCCTTGTTTCTTTGTGAGACTGATACTAAGTATTGGGTTATATATTATTAAGCATGTATCCCTAAACCGGACGGACTGGATGCACATGTGTGCTATTCATTAATCCTCGAAATAAAAGAAATTTGTCCATTGGTATGGTCATGTCATTGTCCCCTCTCTCTCTTTGTTACTGTGTGTTAATGACACTGATAGTCTCTGTACACTATGTCGATCTGAACTGTGTGTCTCTCTCTTTCCGTGTCTGTCAGGGGGGGTGTGGGGTGGGGGGGGGGGGGGGCGTGCGTGTGTGCGTCGTGCATGCGTGCGTGAATGTGCATGTAGATGTGAGCGTATGTTGTGCATGTGCATATACATATATGTATATAATAATATATATATATATATAAATATATATGATCACCCTTTCTTCTCCTGCCCTTTCTGTCTATCACTTTTAGCATAAAAACATCTATGTAGTATGATAATAAATTATAATAGCATGAATCATATGCATTGGCAGTGGAAGAACCGTCTCCAAAGGAAGAGAATGTGAGGTCTCTGATTCAAAACAAACACAAGGCACCATCCTCCTTCTCCCACAAATTGCTCAATCACAAATGATAAGTTGTTACTGTTCCTGAAATGAAGTGATCCGCCGAGTATATTTTGAAAATGTGGCGCATCTAGCGCATATAAAAAGCAAGACAAAAACAAACAAGAAACAGAAGCACAAACAAATAATCTTGAAGCAACAGGAAGTGCTTAATACAATCTGGCAGCCACATTTGCTTTCATATATTTTTCTTTGCTTACAAAAATAACAAACGAAGAATGAATGAATGGTCCCTCTTACTGCCAATTCTTTCTTTTTGGGCATCTCTCTCTCTCTCGTCTCTCTTCTCACTCTCTAAAAATCCTCTCAATCAGTTCTCCTCATCTCACCATCTCAGCATCAAAATCTCTCATCCTCATCTCTCTCTCCTCTCTCTCTCTCTCAGCACAATAAATAATTCACTGTCCCAAGCAAAAAACCCCGTGGGACACCCGGGTTATGCTTTCACAAGCGAGCATTGCAAGAATAGAATCCCTGCCTCTCAACAACCAGAAGCATGCGAAATGAGGCCGACTAAGGTGGAACCCTAATCCTCCCAGGTTGAAGCGGGTTGGCCAGGGCTAACAACACACTTCCCGATAAAAGAAGACGAAGTTACGAAACAGCAACAGAGAAAACTTGCGCTTTGTTGCATTAGGCCCTAACACCCCACGTCGGTGTAAACTGGTTAATGACGTCAAGGAACAGCAACAGACTTGAGCCTATATCTACAGACTGGAAGAATGGGCTGGCTAACTGGCTGATGCAACTCCCTTGAAGGAGTTCTTTACATGATTGACTGACAGCATTAGGACAGCACCACTAACACACACACACACTAAACGCTGCCACCACTGGCAGCTTGCAATGTCACGGCCATGTTCTGTTAGTCATCAGACATAGCAACACACAGGACAACGTAGAAGGGCGACACACACATACACGCACTTACAAACAACATGACACGGCGGCGCATGCACACACACACAGACATATGCATACTCTCGTACACACTCACAACAAACATATACAGAGCGAGAGATTATAGAGAGAGACAGAGAGAGACAGAGACAGACAAGACACATAGAGAGAAACAAGAAGAGACAGAGACTGAGGAGACACACAGAGAGAGACATAGAGAGAGAGATACAGAAGAAAGACAGTGTCAGACTTCATTCTGTAGCCCTCTGCCAATAGGCACTGATCTGTCATTGCCGTCTGTGGGACTGGCCCGCCCACAAATCAACGCTGTACCAGAAGAACACCTACACACATCAAACTTCCCATAGTCTTTCCGAGACAGAGAAGGATGCAATGATGATTGTCTATATTCGTATTGTACAACATACATGCATGCAAACATGCATGCATACATACATACATACATCATGCTACATACATACATAGTAGATACAGCTGCATAAAAACATAAATACATACATACATGCATGCATGCATACATAATATTATATACATACATACATACATACATACATACATACAATACATCACATACATACATATATACATACATACATACATAAACATATTAACATACAATCATAAATACATACATAAATACATACAAACAAACAATCATAAAATACATACATACATGCAACAACACACATACATAACATACATACACATACATCATACATAACATACATACAAACAATCATAAACAGCATACATATATTACATACAAACCAACAATCATGCAATACATACATACATGCATACATACACACATGCATACATACATACATACATACATACATACAATACATACATACATACATATATGCATACAAACAATCAAATTTAAAATACATACTTACATATACATACATACAAACAAACAATCATAAATACATACATACATAGCATACATACATCCATTGGCCTACATACATAACATACCTACCCCCATTTACATACATACATACATACATACAATACAATCATACATACATACATACATACATACTTAAAACATCCATGCTCAGAAAGAGAAATGAAAACAGACGAACGAACAAAACAGAGATGGACAAAGCCAGACTTGCATGAAGAGCGAGCGAGCGAGCCAAGAAAGAGAGAGACAGACAGAAAGACAGAGAACAGACAGAGACACCAACAGAGACAGACAGTGACAGGCAGGCAGACAAGGCAGGCTGAAAGAGTCTGAAACAAAGATCTAATTTGACCTAATAACAGTAGGGGGGAAACAATCCGAGATCGTTGAAAATCCATCCCAGTAATAAGCCTGATATGTGTTCTGTGTTGACAAGCAAACTAGCTTATCGATTCTCTCTCCGGACCCTCGGAAATCATAGAACGAGCAGAGAAAAAGGAAAAGATAAGAAAAGACAGACAGAAGAATAACAAACACAAAGGGATAAATGGCTGGGAGGGAGGGAGGGAGAAAGGGAAACCTGTGTCTGGTCCGATGATTTGAAGTATGAGGATGTTCCAATAGACACAGCGTATGAGTAAGGGAGCGCTCTGCCCTCAAGTGTTGGAGTGTGACTGTGGCCAGTGTGAATGTGAGTAGACAGATCTTTGTGTGTGTGTGTCTGTGTGTGTGTGTGTGTGTGCTGTGTGTGTGCTGTGTGATGTGTGTGTGTGTGTGTGTGTTGTGTGTGTGTGTGTTTGTGTGTGTGTGTGTGTGTCCGTGTGGTTCACAACACTTCCTTACCTTTGCCTTGACTGTTACTGTTGAAAAGTTTCTCTTCCACAGACAGCATTTATTGGTTGTCTGACCACAAGAGACACAAATGTTTGCCCTTAAGCGCCTGACAAGTCAGGCCTAGCAACGTCCGACTTTTGAGCGTTAAAAAGCTTTTGAGCATTGAAGTTTTGAAGAGCAGAAAACGTGAGAATGGTTTTGTATATTGGACTGAATGAGTGAAGTTACAGCTTTATTTGTTATTTAAATCGTCGTGTTTATGAACAGTAAGAATATGACTGTTAAGTTTTAACGGAAAATTATTCAAGACCCACATCAAAAATCATGTCTACGGAAAATATATTGCTAGGAGAGCCATTTACCCAACTATATATTCATACCTTCATGCAAAGAAAATACTCGGTACGACAGCCATATTTTTTGCCAACTTATGCATTACATAGCCACTATCTCACTAAGTGCTATTGATTTGTTGCATTTTAACAAAGATTCAGACGCTATAAATAAATTTCATACATTATTATATTATATTATATTATTACATCAGTCAAGAAAATACATAAAGATTATTATCCACTACCGCACGATGTATATAACATAAATTACAGCACAGAAACGCATGTTTAAAGCTAGCATCAACGATGTACTAATACATTTCTCTATAAGAAAAATACGAGGAAAAAGTCAGGAGAAAAAAGGATTGGGAGGACAGACACTGCAATCCTCCCCTGTGGCGACAGTGTATGGACTGTGCATACAACACTCCTTGTCCTACCCTTCCCACTGACACATATATGCCTTCTGTGTATAACACACTCCCACCCTTCCTCTGACACATCATGTCTTTCTGTGATATACAACATATCCACCTTCCCCTGGACACCAACATGTCTTCTGTGTATACAACACTCCACACTTCCCTGACACATCATGTCTTCTGTGTATCACACAACACTCCACCCTTCCTCCTGCCACATACAGTACTTCTGTGTATACAACACTCCACCCTTCCCCTGACACATCATGTCCTTCTGTGCATACAACACTCCACCCTTCCCCTGACAAGAACATTATGTCTCTCTGTGTATACAACACTCCACCTTCCTCTGACAACATCATGTCCTTCTGTGTAACAACATCTCCACCCTTCTCTATCTGACACTTTATATCAAAGCTGTGCAAGCACTACACCTCTACTCCGTCCATAGACTGCATCGGACAAAACTCTCACTGGCTTCTTGCTAACAGAACGCTTGTGAAAAGAGGTAAAGGTAGAAGATGAAAGGAATACTCCTGCTAGTTTAAATGACGGTGTCGTTCCATACTGCTCATATCCATCCTTTGTGAGTTCATGTTTGAGGAAGGCAAGAGTTTGATGAAGTAGGAAAAATCACACACACAGCACACACCACGCACACACACCAAGACACAACACCACGACGCACGCACACACGTGCATGTATGTATGAATGCATAAACCAATGATTCAGTTGTCATTTGATATTTAAAAAGCGACAGCAGACAGAAAACCTTAGAGACAGACTGACAGAAAAACGTAGGGACAGACAAGACAGAAAAACGTAGGGACAGACAGAAAAACAGAAAACCGATAGGGACAGTCACTCGATGGCTCCGCCTAAATTAGATCAGAAAGAGACAGTAAGAAAGGCATCTGGATACAAACGCCATCACACATCTCACCTTTTATTTCTTGCGATTATACCATGGCAAAGATTGCCAGCCAGTGGAAACCTGGTTTACATATGGGACAGTTTTTGTGACTAGGGGGAGGGGGAGTGCAGAGTTAGGAGGGGATGAGGAGGAGGATGAAGAGGAGGGCGGAAGGCTAACACAGCTTCGGTACTGATGTAAAACAAACTGATGTCCTGCGCGGAGGAATATTCCAGGAAGGCAGTGGCTCCTTGCCCAAACTCTTGGAAAAGTCCCTACAACTTAAGTTTCGGATGGCAGTCTGTGGTCTGGACTAAGACACTATGACCTGAACAACGAAGATTTGGGTGGTTCAAACCAACAGCTCATGGATGTTTTGCACTGTAACATTGAAGAAGACCTGGCTGTAAAATTCTAGTCTAGCCATGGACAAAACTGCTTTTTGTTTTCTCCAGTCAGATAATCCAGTCTGCCTTCATTAATCCTTCATCCATTTGCGAGGTCTCTGCTAACAGCTGGTGCTGTCCCTTTTCCCTTTTTTCCTACAATACAACACATCCATGCATTACCATGATGTACACGTTCATCCAGGATGTCATACACATTATAGTACAGGGACTCACATGTAAATTTGCTGCCTTCATGTTTCTGTGATGTTCCGTCCTGCGACTGTTTCCTGAACCCCCAATGCCGCATCTCTAGCAACACAGCCATACCCAGGCCGCGTCTAGCTGCATTAACAGATCAGAAAATCCACGATTAGACTACCGTAAGGCCACCAGCCAGAGGGAGCTCATTACACTACTGCTGGATCCCTTTCTAAAATCCCCCCTTTCTGTGGGGCTAAGTGGCCTGATAATGAACTAGCATGTTATGCAAGACACAACCTACTAATTCCCAAACTGTTGATAATGATCATTTTGTCATGGAGCAACATATAGCAATGACGGATACGGAGCACAAGCAACGTCATCTCCTTCCTGCAACTTTCCCCCATTAACTTTAACCAAAGAACCTAAAGTTACACACTAAGCATCTGCTGGATTCATTTGGATGAAACACGTTAGAAGACACACACACACGACAGTTGACAGCATAAGCACGGAGATACAAGTTCTGAAAAGACCTAGTTATTTTTTTTTAAAGGTGTGACTGAAGTAAAAGGCTTTCACAACATTTCCTGACAGACTATTTTCAAGAAAGAGACAGCAAACAGCAGAAAAACTGGGCTTACAGATGAATTTGAGCACAGACTTACAAGAAGCTGGGCTATAAAACACCTAAAACATTCCCAGAATCCAGCTGGCAGTACAGAGACATCTCAAGAAAACAAAACAATAGACCACGCTTTCCAAAACATAATAATACTTCATCAGAGTAAATGTTAGGACAGTCATAGAAAAAATTCGTACAATTCTATGAAAATAAATGAAGACAACTACTTCATGAAATGTATCTAAAGACAGTTGTTTTTTTAAAAGAAGACCATACACTGTTCTTTCCGACAAGGGGTTCAAACTAGAATTCATAGAGTCAAGGCAACGCCTTTCATGAATATACTGTACATGGTGTACAACGAAGAGCCACAGTGTCCAAACTTGATATAACCCATTTCTGGTTGAGTGCTGCACAGCCTCATTGGTCGATACTAGTGACGTCACGGTGCTTGTATAAAAAGAAAACCTGATACACATCTAGGATTTGTGGGTAGGTTATGTGTCACATGTTGACAAGGCTATTTTGACCATCCTAGCAAAAATAAAAATCATACTGAAAGGTTCTGCACGATCTAAAAATAGAAAAAAACCACCACCCCAAGTCTTTGAAACAGGATTTATGAGAGTGCATTTTTGCTGGATTTCTCATGATACAGGATAAAAGCACACATACACCATCAGTTTTACACACACACACACACAGATATTATATTAACAACATTTCAGAAAGAGAGAGAGAGAAGAGAGAAGAGGGAGAGAGAGAAAGAGAGAGGGAATAGAGAGAGAGAAGAGAGAGAGAGAGAAAGCACAACAAACCTTTTTAATAAAATTAACAATCATGTTCCCCCAAGTAGTGTATATTACATTCAGTGAGAGAAAAAAAAAAGATGAGAGGGGGGAGGGAGGGGGGAGGGGGAGGTTGAAGGGGGGGGGGGGGGGTAATGGGGGGGGGTAAAACAAAGACAGTAGGGCTGGCACTTGTGTTGTATCTTCACCGACCTGTGTGTAATAATGTGCTTGTGTGTGATGTGTGTGTTTAGCGTGTTTGTGTGTGTGTGTGAAGCATGGTCACTGCATCAGTGACAAAAAAGGCCGCACACCGTTATTCATTAATCTTGGGGGTCACGTAGTATGCTATCCTATAAGAGTTGCGAGTGGAAAAAATGTTTGGAGATGATTATCCCACCACAGACATTATTTTAAAGCATGAAAAAATGGACTGTTGACAACCTGTTTTTTGGATTGATGACATAGAAGCAATACACAGGTAGTCATGAGAAAGTTGGAATACCATCAAATAGAGGTTTGCCTGTAATTCCCTACAAAGCGTTGACCCCGCGCAATAGCCTATTGCGGTAAGGAAGCTAGCAACACAAAGGACTGAGGGGGTACAGTAGTTAAGCTGAAAAATATCAAAAATTTCGAACCCTACCAAATTTTGTCAAACTCACATGAGTACTTTGAGATCAAGGCTAGTCTTTCTCAAAAGTAGATGGTACTTTATTTCTGTGGATGCCTTAGAACGTGAGCGTATAATAAAGAGTCACATAGAAAAACACAGGAAGAGTGATTTTATAAATACCGGTGTGCAGCTGTATAAAGGCCTGAAGCAGAATCATCTTCACGGCCACACTACTACCCCCAACAGTGACAAAGCAGGAGGCAATTTAGGAGTGCAGTTTTCTAGGATATTGGAACACACACACAGGGTGGAGTGGGGGTCCATGATCTGACCCAGAAGCCGAGACAGTGACAATCCTCGTAATTATGCAGTGTAGCCGCCTCAAGAGTGACTAGTTAGTTGGAGGTAGGGTTTTTTTTCTGTCAGAACAACATTTGGCCTCCTATTGCAGAGCGTACTGTACAAACATATCCTAATAAAGTGATCAAGACACTAGCATTCACATTCAGATTGATTGGTATAATTGTTGGTGGCTTTTTTTTTACCTTCATTCCCAGCTAGAGAGCTCCTAAGGTCAAGACAAGTCAAGTCAAAATTTAAATTAATCCATGATGTACAATGTCAGAGCAAGAGAGTGTATCCTCTGCAACATAGGTAACACACTGTAACCCATACTCCCTGTCTCCAGTGGGAGACTTAACCCGACACCAAAAATCCCCAGCTATGGGAACACATAGCAGCTTGGAGAGGGAGATGGCGCCGGCCAAGCAATCCACCCCCACAGAAATACCTACATGAACAACACTGCAAAGAGAAAGACATGCCGGATCGGTGGGGCCCGGAATAACAACAACCAACAGCCTTCCATTGGAGCTCCATGATGGAGGTGTGGAACAAATAGCGACATGGACGCAAACTACAGCTATCCAACTCCGGGCTGAAGGACCATCATTGTACATGGAACATCCGTACCTTACATAACGCATGTGGTAGAAGCTTCCAGGAGCCAAACCCACGAACTTCGAAGATACGAATGGTACATACTGGGACTAAGGCCGAAGTTCCGTTGGTCGGATTCGGCGAAGCAAACTACTAGAGGAGATCACAACACTTGGTAATAAGTAAGGCGAACGACTCCAAACACCAACACGGAGTAGGAATTTCTTTGTCAACAAGAAGAGACTAACAGTGAGTCATCACTGTACCCCCAATTTTACAAGCAGACTGATCTCCATGGCGTGTAGCAGCAAAACCACACAACATGATCATCATACAAGTCTTAAGCACCAACATCAGAATACGATGAGAGCAATCGAGTGTATTCTACGAAGTTATGGAAGCGCCATCAATCAACTCCAAAGAAGGACTTCTCGCTGATCCAGGGCGACTGGAATGCCAAGATCGGACCCTGACTGCTTATGACCATGGCACAGGGACAGTAAGGCGTTTTGGCTTGGACGAAAACTAATGATAGAGTACTCAGACTTTTGGGAATCGCAGCAGGCCATAATCATACACTGTCGCCAACACCTTATACCCCACAAGACATCACGACAGAACGACGTGGCACTCACCAAAGAAAGACACATAACCAGACACAATGACTACCCTGAAGCCGCCCAACGATTTAAGTCGAAGCTCAACAAAGCCCAGACCAAGAAGTTTCCCTAGGCGCTGATATTGGTAGTACCACGACATGTACTCAGACCCTAACAGATCAATGCTGAAGACCAAGTACCAGAAGAGAAATCCCCGTCTAGCGGTACAACATCGGAAAGCGAAGACCCCGAAGTCGCTAAATCTTTAAAGTCTGGATAGGGGGCAGATTTGCAGCATTGAATTATCCTCCAAATACATCAAACAACCTCACCTGAAGACCTTCAGACAACCATTCAGGAGAACAGCGCTGGAGATTCCTTGGAAAGAACAGGAAAAAAGAACCAACCGTGGGTATAAACCACGATATCCCTGACCTGTGCTACCAACGTAGGGAGCGCCAAAGCCAGTGAAGACCAAAAACCCAGAAACGGCCGAAGAGTAGAACAGTCAACAGTCAATCAAGAAAGAAATGACTGAGGCCAAATGGGGAACTGGAATTCAGAACAATGACTCCAAGGTTAAAGGCAAAGCGAAAGAGGAGACAGCAAAGAGGCGTACCAACAAAATCAAGGATACAAACATCAAGTCCCAGCAGCCAAAGACCTCCCGTTATTGAAGACAAAGAGGGGTCAGTCCTTACAGGAGAGTGCCACTATCATGAAAGATGCGGACAACACATTGCAGAGACCTGTAACAACAATACCAAAAGCTGAAGGATGATCTAACAAACTTCACGAGCAAGTTCCTCAGACCATCAGAACCTGAAAGCACACAGGTGCTGAGGAAGAGGTAGAGAAGCGCAGTAAGATCCCTGAAAGGAGCAAAGTCACCAGGCGATTGACAACATCCCGGCTGAGCTCACAAGAACGGAGCCCAGAGATGATCAAGGCATTAAATCATCTGCCAATGCATCTGGACCAGCAAAGAGTGGTCTGAACAGTGGACCCATCCATCATAGTTCCACTTCCATTCCAAAGAAGAGACCTAAGAAGTGCCAAAATTACAGACCAATCAGTCTGAAAAGCCACCAAGCAAAGTTATGCTACCATTGAAGCCTTGAACAGACTGAATCCACAAGCAGAAGAAATCCTATCAGAAGAACAGGCAGGATTCAGGACCAGTCGCGAAGCAACTGTCCGAACAGATCTCAATATCCGAATGCTCATAGAGAGCATCTCCAACATCAGCTACAGCACTACAACAACTTCATGACTTCAAAAGAGGCCTGCGATCGAGTGGGCAAAAGCTCTGATGGGCAAGTCATAGAGAGACTATACTTCGACGAGAGACCTGATTCAAGTCATTCCAGGCGCTGTATGACAGCTCCCACAGATGCAGTCCTCATGGTTGAGAAATCGGGGTGGGGGGGGGGGGGGGGTTGCCGGACTTCAGTCATGGCGATTCGACATGGCTGCCCTATCCCCCGTTCTTTTCAACGTGTATCCTGGAGAACATCATGCAGGAGGCCCTCCTTAGTCTCAAGACCACAATCACAATAGGAGGAAGGCATCTAGCAATCTTCGATTCGTCAGACGATTATTGATCTCATGGGCCACGCGTGAAAGAAGGAACTCCAGATCTCACCACCAAACTGCAAACATCAGCCAATGCCCACGGTATGGAGATCAGCACGGAAAAGAGCAAGATCCTAGTGAACCGTACCCAAACCGACCGCTCCCGACCAGCACAAGATGAGCGTGGCGAGACACCTAGATGAGGTGAAACTTTCAAAGTACCTTTGGAGCAGTCATCCAACAAAGAAGGCACGAGCACACAAGAGGTGAATGGGGGGGGGGGGGAGGGGGGGGAGGGGGGGGGACTTGCTGTGGCACTCTCCCTCCATGAACAAGCTTGGCGAAAGTGTATGAGAAACCACAACTATCAAACCCACACTAAGGCGTACAGACTCTTACCAAGGCACACGTCACATCCCATTTGCCTAGTAAGCTGTGAAGCATGAAGACAATTACTGACCGATTTAGAACGTCGCATTCAAGCCTATTGAATGAAGTGCCCTCAGCGGAATCCTAACATCACCTACAGAGCCGACAAAACAAGAACTACTTCTGGCTGCAGAATCGAGGGCCCAAAAAAAAAAATGTACTGGCAAACAAGAAACCATTGGCAGATACATTCAAACGGCGGAAACTGAAGTGGTTTGGCCACAACACACAAAGCATAAACAGCCTGTCAAAGACAGTCCTGCAGGGAATTGTTGAAAGGAGCAAGGAGAGGCAGGGACGCCTCACAAGACAAAAGCTGGATATCCAACATCAAAGGAGTGAACCGGCCTCAACCGTAACCAAGCCATCCTGAACCAGACCAAAAACCATTTGAGCGATCCACTTGCAGTCCCTGCGGGTACCCCAACGGTTTGTCCCGACCAAGGGATGAGGTAGCGTGATAGCAGTGACTTGAATAAGCAACGCATTTGACTTTTTCTTCATCAAGAGCCATCTATCTAAGAACAAATTTCTATACATGATTATACTGAAATACTACATTAATGCATCCATTATCCAATAGTGATATTTTTAGCCATATACAAACGAGATTTTACATCACATATTAGGTAGCCGCAACTCTGACTTCGAGCATATGAGAGGCTAATAAAATTTAAGCCTTATTCTATTAGAACTGTTTCTTGAAGCATAACATAACGTAGCAGAGGCGGTGGGGGGGGGGGACTATTTGACTTTAGTAACTATCCCCTATAAAGAGCAACGTTTAGTTTGCATTCTGACAACCATAAAACAGTTTCAGTTTTCACACTACTTCAGACTAATGAATCTGTTTTCCAGGAGACACAAAACATTGTTTTCGTAGTCCTTCTTGATTCTACCTGGTATATTGGCATGCTTCAACTTCCTAATAGATCTAAAACCTTTCTTTTATCACTGACACCACGACTTTTAAGGCTGTTGTGTTCATGAAAACATTTTTTAAAGTAATAACTGACGCATGAAATAATATTTATGAATCACTTACAACAATGAGAGTAACACACTTGCGCCTGTGCAATCCACTCCTCTGTGGTGTGTGTGTGTGTGTCGAGTGGTGAGAAGTAAGAGCGAGAGAGCAGAGAGAAGAGAGAGAGAGAAAGAGACAGACAGACAGACAGAACAGACAATAGACAGGACGTACGTACGTAGAAAATCCTTTTTCTCCTCTCTCTCACAGAAGGCAGTTAGCGGAAGATTAATACTGAAAACCAAAGTCAGCACAGATTTCGCAAACGCAGTACACATGAATCCTCTCCTCCATCTACTCTACTCTCTCTCTCTCTCCTCAAAATCATCTCTCTCTCAACCCATCAAACTTCATTCAAAATCATCATCTCACTCATCATCTCTACATCCTTTAGTCTCTCTCTCCTCTCTCTGTTCACTGTGTCTCTGTCTGTCTGTCACTGTCTGTCTGTCTGTCTGTCCTTCTCTCTCTCTCTCTCTCATCTCATCGACTCTCTCAATCCTCTCCGCCTCTCACACTCTTCTCTCTCTCTCCGTCTACTCTCTCTCTCTTCAAGCAATAGGTTTTTCTTTAAATATTTCAAAAACAAGTTTACCACACAAACTATTTTATCATTTCATTTACGCAGACATGTAACGAAAAACAAAAGCACCACAGTCTTAACACAACAAATAATAATTCAGCACAAGGTACTTTTTGCACTGCAATACAGTTACATCCATATTAGCTACCGCTTTCCGGCAACATTGGCTCAACCCAAGTGGCAAGCATTCAAGGCGGTAATTGAGGCTGGCAATTCCTTAGAGAGCTTAACGCTGATTTTAAGAAGCATGATTTTTGTCCGTTTGTTTGTATTACTTTTCTTCTTGCTATTTCTGTGTAATTTTCCAGAAAACACTGTTGCAAACATGATTACATCGGAATTAAAGCATTGCACCTGTGAAATTGGTCATAAAGAATTACCTTGTTATCTCACTAAAGTATTTTCAAGGAACAAAAATCAACCTATCGTACCAAAAGTTAGGTAACAGAAGTTGATAAGAAGAAGAAGAAGAAGAAGAAGAAGCTCGAAGACATGCAATTTATTTAGCGCTATATCTTGTAAAAACACAACAAAGCGCTTGCATTTAACCTACTCTTACACATGCAACCAATTTCAAGTTAACCGTATCCCGGATGGGGGGGGGTCCATTGTTTCCATACATTTATAATGTTGCATATACACGTGATAGACAAGAAGCGCGAATATGATGAAGTAATAATAATGCTGCTTTACAATCTGTCTGCACTACATAGAAAAACCAAAGGAGTCTGGCCCCTACACAGATTCTGCCAATGTCGTCTGATTTTGACAATGTCTTGTTGCTATGAATCGGAATCTTACCCTTTCAGAAATTTATTTTGGGTACTGATGATCTTTTTAACGTCTCTTGTACCCAAATCTGGGGCAGAAATGTCGTCTGCAGTAATTCCAGCTTGATCAATGGCAGTATTGCACCCTTTGGGTTTTCCTGATCTTTCTAGATCTTTATCTAACAGTGACAAAAGAAAAAATGGCTGCACGGTTTAGCCGTTCACCTGCCTAACAAGGAAACCGTGATGTTCTAGGTTCGATTCCAAGCCTTGCGCTTTCTTCTAAGTTTGACGAGAACATCAGACTTTAAAGTTGTTCTGATGAGACTAGAAACCGAGACTCCCTGTGCGAATGCGCGCACACTAAAAACCCATTCCACCTTTTGGAAGAGTAGGCCATTTCGTGCCGGTAGTAATGTCGGTACGAATAGATGACTTTTTTTTTAAAAAAACGCATGCACACAGATGTGGTGTTTGTAAAATATATGATCCAGAAAGGACATGGATGTGGTTGTCCTTATCATGGTATGGGCCTCTTCTCAAAACCCAGAAAATGTATCTAATAGTTGCATCTAAACTGCACTAGAATAAAGTTCAAAAGAAATACCAAAGCAAAATCATAAGTTAATTAGGTAGAGGAAGTGGGTATAACGGTAAAATAAAGGTAAATGTATAGGTGGCCAATAAACCCCATATGGTCGTAGGGAGCGAGCGTCAGAGACCTCACTTCTCTAAGGGCCAAACATATTGAGGGCGGCGCCCATCTCCTCTCCCTCGCTGCTTTACCTTCCCTGATCCTAAAGAGGACAGCTACTCATTTACAGCTGGGTGAACTGGGGGACTGTACTGAAGCCAAGGCGCGCAAACAGTCACCCATTCACTTGGTAACCACGCTCGTTGTTGCTTAACATTGGCTTGTGGAAAGCAAGTGTTCTGACCACTGAGCTATCCCGTTCTCTAAACGTGAAATATCAAGTATTAAAAAAAACTGTCTTTACCAGACATATAGTCTACTTGTGTATATTATATCTATAATGAACATAGTTACAATAAGCAAACATAAACTGATGTTGTTGTAGTTCTTGTTATTGCTGCTGCTTCTGCTACTGCTGCTTTTGTTGTGTATGATGTTTCAAGAAAACAACACCCAAAAAATAACAACAAAAACGTTTGATAGATGCTATACCTAGTAGATGAATACAATAATTAACACGGTGTTATCTTTGTATCAATGTCCTGTCAGTCTTGTAAATTGCCCTTCATGGGATGATTAAAGTGATTTTGAATTGACTTGACCTCAATAGAAAAAAACAAAAACCTATGGTCAGAAAATCAATTCATCTCAGTTGTTTTACATCATTGTTTATTTTTCCAATTTCAGATGAACAGGACCCAAAGCCCGACAAAACGGTCTTCGGATAAAACTTGTAAAAAACCCTTGAAGGTAAAAAGGGTAAATTTTTTGGGTCCCCATTTTCCCTCTTTTTCCGGGCCTGTCTTTCTCCCTTTCTGTCGTCTGTCTGTGTGTTTGTCTGCCAGTCTGCCCATCCTGTTTCGTCTGTCTGTATGTCTCTGTCTCCTCTCTTTTCTTTTCTTTCTCTCGCTCTCGTTTTTAATTCCCCCTTTTTTTCCCCTTTTTTTTGACAAGAGGGAACAGCCACCAAAATAAAACAGACACCCAAAACAGACAGACTGACAAAACATATAACAGACTAAACAGACAAAGGTACTAACAAACCCTTTGTTGCAACAAAAACCGACAAAGCAACAGACAGACAGACAGACACACACACACACAAAACACAAAAACAAAACCACACACACACACACCCCACACCCAGATACCCGGGTTTCAACCCAAAACCCCTTTTTCCCTGCAACAAAAAACACCCTTTGTGTCTAATCTCCTTTGTTTCCCAACTTCCAGTCAGGAAGGCATCAATTTGGCATCGCCCATGTCGCCCATGAAAAACCCTGCTGCTTCCAGCCAAGCCTACCCCTTTCTGCGGGTTTTCCCTGGGGGCTCTGTAAACGGGGGGTTATGGTCTAGAGCAAACCCGCCCCCCCTGGGAAGCGACAACCCCGGTTTCGAAATGTGCCGGGGGTTTGACCCCATTTGACCATAACAAAAAGAAAAAGTATCGTAACGTAAAGCAAAAGCCGGGGGTTGAAATCGTGGGGGTTTTGGACCCTGACCCCCTATTTGTATTTTCGAAATTTCCCTCCCCACTAGACCTTGATGTTGTACTGTCTGGGGCTAGTTTTTTCCCCGATAAGACAAAAACCCGAGGTTCCGTGTGCAACCCCAATTAAGCGTACGTAAAAAAAACCCACGGGTTTTGAGAGATTTTGTCCCTGGCCAAAATTCCGTAAAAAAAAAGTCACTCGGAGGGGGAAACAACTACGAAATTCAGACGGAAAAAAGAAAAAAGAATAACAGGGGGCCCGCTGTTTTTGTGCACGCGCTTTTCCCCAGAGAGAGCATTCGAATATCATGAAGAGAACTCTGCGGTGATTTAGATGGTCTAGAATAAATGAAGGGGAGCTACACAAAAGTCCTCGTTGATGTCGTCATTGTTTAAGGCAAACGTTGGGAAACCCTTGTGCCCCGGGGATCCAGAAGCCTGGGCAGATAACAAGCATCCCCACCCTGGAATATCTGTGCAGCAATTCTCTTTTCTATACACCTTTTTTTTTTGCCCCTTTCCCTTTTTTTCCGGTCCCCCTCCTTCTTGTTTATTTTTTCTGCCTTCTTGGTCCACTCTAAATGCCTTTTTGCTCCAAAAACTTTTAAAAAAAAAACCAAACTCCTTGTGCCGGGCCGGGTTCTTTGGGGCCCCGACTTTCAGCAAGCACGGCAGCCGGGCAACATTTTCCACCATATCACAGACAACAATAGACGAAAAGAAGAAGAAAAGAAGAAGAAAAAAAGAAAAGAAGAAAAGAAAAAAAAAAAGAAGAAGAAGAAGAAAAGAAGGGAAAAACAAAACAACAACAACAACAACAACAACAACAAAAGAAAAACAACAAAAATCCCCGGGTTAACTATAAACCGAAAACCCCGTGGGGCGAAAGCATGCAGAAAAAACTTTCGCACACGTTAAACTTTCCCTTTTTGAAAGAGAAAGGCCCCTTGTGTGCCGGTGGGAAAAGATGGGCAAAATTTTAAAAAAACCGCGAAAACACGGGGGCAGATGTAAAAAAAAACACCTGAGTGCTTTTTCTATTGTCCTCGATATTCTTTTTTAAAAAAAGCTTTGATTTGTTTCTTTTACAAGATTCAGCGCCCATATAAATTCCCTACATTATTTTTAAAATTTAATTTTTATTATTATATAAAAGGAAAAAGGGGGAGGGGAGGAGGGGGAGGAGAAGAAGAAGAAGAAAAAAAGAAGAAAAGAAGAAGAAGAAAAGAAAGAAGAAGAAGAAAACAACAACAACAACAAAAACAACAACAACAACAACAACAACAAAAAAAAAGAAAAGAAGAACAACAACAACAACAAAATATTAAACAAAAAAAAGGGAAAGGGGCAACCAAAAAAAACCGCCCCATTGTACCAACAAACCCACTCAGCGCCCTAAAAAAAAAATGCTGAAAAGTTTTAAATTTCCCCTTTAAAAAAGAAACAACAACCCAGGATGGGGCGGTGGGGGGGCTTTGATTAGGGGCAAAAAAGCCGCAAACGCGTGGTTTGGTTTTTGGAGGGTGTGGGGGGGAGGAAAGGGGGGGGGGGGGCCGAGGGGGCTTTTGGGGACAGGGGGGATAGGGTTTTTTGGGGGGGTGGGGGTGCAAAGCTGCAATGGTTTTGGAAAGGTTTTAAAGGGCCCAAAAAGAAGTCCCCGGGGGATGATGGCAAAAAAATAAAACCCGCTGGGATATTGTTTGTTGTTAGCTGTTGTTGGTTTTTTTTTGGAATTTTTTCCCGGGGACCAAAAACCCAAAATGGGAAGCAAAAAAACAGAAACCCCAAAAAAACAGCAAAAAAAAAACATCCAAAATTTCAAACCCAAGAGCAAAAAAAGGAAAAAAAGGGAAAAAGGGTTTTTTTCTAAAAATGACAAAACCCCTAAAAAAAAAAGTAAAACAGAAACACAACCTTTAAAAAGAAAGATGAGAAGAAAAAAAAAAGTTTAAAAAAGAAAAAAAATTAAAAAACAACAAAATTCATACCACAAATAGAGGGGGGGAGGGGACATAGAGAGAGAGAGAGCAGACAGACGACAGAGACAGAGAGACAGAGAGGGAGAGAGAACAGAGACAGCGAACAGAGAGGCAAAAGAGAAAAACAGACAGACAGAACAGACGGGCCAAAACCCCAAAACTAAACCCCTTTGTCTGACGACCGGGGGGGCATCCCCCAAAGACTCAACCAAAAGACAGGGTAGACAAAAAAAACACTAGACAGACAAAAACCCACACACACGTGAAAAAGCATTCGCACGCACGGGCGCGCCGCGCACGCACACAACACACATAAAACCCCAAAAAACATACAAAACATAGCAAAAAAGAAACTGACAAACAGACATAACAACAACTGAAAGCAAAAAAAAAAAAATACATAGAATGAAATAATGAGCTATGTAACAGCATGGGCCCCATTCCCCACACAAAACACACACACAAAACACACACACACACACACCACACACACACACAAAACACAAAAAACACACACACACACACACACAAAAACTAAACACCCTTTAAAAGGCAACAAAAGTTTCCCTGAAGGGGCAGACCCGACAGCCCGTGATGACCAGCCTGCTGACCCCCTGTGTTAACAACAAAACTGACCTCATTCCCTGGAAAAGGCATTGCTAATTTCAAGATGACAGTTTACATTGCTGTTGCTGATGGGATTGCGAATCAGAATGCAACGCCCCCTTTTTTTTTATAGGCGTTTTTAAAATCACCCGAAAAATGCATGCTCCCCGTGCGTGCGTGCACACCCGCACACACAAGAGACAGACCCGAAAACACACACACAGACAGAGAGAGAGAGAGACAGAACCCGGAGTTGTTAGAAAGAAAAAAAAAATAATTTTTATTCATAATTCCACACAAACGACAAAGGGTGTCCCCGGTTTCATTTTTGAAAATTTACAAATAAAAGTCAATGAACTTACAAGGGAAAGGGGTGTCAAAACGGTATTTTAGTCATATTTTTTTTATGAAAAGGGGGAAAATAAGTTTTGAAGAATTAAAAATCTCGTTCCATTTCAAAATAATGTGTTAATTTCGTTCACATTTTTAAACGTTTTTCATGCTGAAGTTGGTGTGCTGGGCCTTATTTGTTTTGGGGGCTCAAAGGCAAACCCAAAGCATTATTTTGCTCCTATGCCCTACAACCGATGCAGGTAAGCACCAAAAGGAAAAAAAACTATTTGGGTCAAGTCCCCTTCAATATTGCCATTGTCCCTTTAAAAGGGACATTAAACATTAAAACGGATTCCTTTTATCATAAAGGGCTTTTTACCGGGGGCCCCTGTTTATGACAATAACAAAGACACACCGGGGAGAGAGAAGAGAGGTGGGGGGGGGGGGGTTGTGTTTTTTTCAAAGTGTTTGTGAAGAAACCCCACGCATTCAGGCCCCTGTTTTTTGGGTTTTCTTCCTCTCGGGTACTTTTTTGGGGGGGGGGAGGGGGGGAGGGGGTTTCTTTGGCAAAACGCTTTTTTGCTTTGTCTTTTGTGTCGCAAAAAGGGGGGGGGGGGAAGTGGGGGTGAGGGGGGATGGGGGAAAGGGGGGGGGGGGAAAGGGAAAGGGGGTTTTATGTGGGGGGGGTGGGGGTTTGGGGGTGGGCGGGGGGGGGGGGGGTGATTGGGCTGTTCTCTTGTTCGCCGCTGGGGGGGGAAAAAGGGAAAATTTTTTTTTTTTTTTAACAAGTTGGAAAGAAAACCAGCTTTTTAATCCCCCGTTTTGGATGGGTTTTGGGTAAAATTTTGGGGGGGGGGGGTTGGAACAAAGGGTTTTCCCCCGAAAACGCGTTTCGTTGCGCGTTTCTGGCATTGAAACGGTCGTTCATAGCTATGAAGTGGGTGGTGTGTGTGTGTGTTGTGTTGTGTGTGTTTGGTGTGTGTTGTGTGTGTGAGTGTGTGTGTGTGGGGTTGGTGTGTGTGTGTGTGGTGGGGTAAAGCCCCCTGTGTTGTGTTATGGTTGTGTGTTTGTGGGGTTTTTGTGTGTGGCGTCATGCTGAAAGGGTGCCCCAGCATCATGGTGTGTTTTGTTGTGGGGGTTTGGGTTTGTGTGCTGCATCCCGTGGTGCGATTTTTTGTTTGGGGGGTTTTTGTTTGTGTGTGTATTGAAAAGAGAAGAAACAACAACCACAAAAAAACACACACAACAAAATAAAGAACAAGAAGACAGCAAGACAAAAAACCCAAAAATTCTTACAAATTTTAGGTTTTTCCAGACAGCCAGGACATACAATGCAAGATGTCCTTTTTTGTATACATCGGCCACAATGTTTTCACTGTCTTCTAAATCCAGGTCCCGCAAGGTGCTGCCTGTTTTTGAGTTTCCCTTCCCCCGCCACAATTTGCGCGTCTTTCTTCATGGCGGGGGGGGTCCTGGGGTGAGGGGGGGGGGGGGCATTTTTCCCCGGGAGTTCCTGCATACACAGGAAAGGCCGAGAGAGACCTCCCTCTCCATCACTGTCTTGTTAGTGGGGGTTTTAAAGAACATTTTTTTAATTATGGAGAGAGGGAAGGGAAAAGAGAGAGGGGAGGGGGGAGGAGGAAAGGGGGGGGGAAGGAGGGGGAAAACGAAGAAACAGCAGACGAAGACGAAAAGAGAAGGGGAGTACAGGACAGACATACAACAGAGTTAAAAAACAGACAGAGGGGAGAGATAAGAAAAAGAAAGAAACGAAAGAGAAAGAAACACACAACATACACACACGTGCACACACACAAAACACATACACACACTCACCCCTCACCAGAACCAAAAACATTCACACCACACACACACATAAACGCACGCACATACACTCACACACACAACAACATCACACACACGCAACACAACACACAACGCACACAAGAGGCCACCCCCAAAAGACTGAAATGGTTTTTGATACTGCTGCCTGATGCTGCTGCGCGTGGAACTGGGAAAGCAGGGTTCTTTAAGAGTTTGTCCCTTTTAAACCCCCCGTGGGGGCTTCGGCTGTTTGTAATCACGGTAAGAAATTGATAGAAAACCCAATTAAGATTGTATATAGAAAAAAATGTGTGTGTGTGTGTGGGGTTGTGTGGGGTGTGTGTGGTGTGGTGAGTTGAGTGATTTTTTTTTTTTTTTGGGGGTGAGTGTGTGTTTTTTGTGTGTTGGTGAAGAGTTGTACATTTCATATTTAAAGCAAATTTTCCTTAAGGAAAACACACACACTATACCACAAACGCACGCGCGCGTGCGCGCACAAACAAACACACACACACACCATCCTCCCCACTCTATCCCACCACCCATCTTCGCAACCTCCCCCCCCCCCCCCCCACCCCCTCCCCCCACACACAAAAAACAAGACACACACAGCCTTACTTGCTTTGATACTTTTTTGTGAATAGTCATTTTTTTTAAAAACGCTATTTGAAAAATATAACGCTCTCAAATACTGAACTTAGGGGTCTTGTCGAACATACGGGGCACAGTTTACAGTTTACACTTTTCATTGCCCCCCCCCTCTCTCTCTCTCTCTCATCTCTCCCCTTTTCCTCTCTCCCTCTCCTCCCCTTCTCCCTTCCCCTCTTCTCTCTCTCCCTCTCTCTCTCTCTTTTTTTCTTCTTTTCTTCTTTCCCCCCAAATTTTCTTTTATTTTATTGGTTTGAAAAAGCACAGTGATTGGTCTAGAGTAGCGCACCTCCCAAAAGGAAAAGCTAAGTTTGAAGTTTTGGGGGGTTAGATTTGAGCCCGAAACTTTCCCCCACAAACGAGATTGTTTTCCGAGATAAGGCCAATAAGCTATTGAGTTAAGTACGCTACTGTCTTCTGAAATAAGGCCAATAAGCTATTGAGTTAAATATGTTGCTGTCTTCTGAAATAAGGCCAATAAGCTATTGAGTTAAATACGCTACTGTCTTCTGAAATAAGGCCAATAAGCTATTGAATTAAATACGTTGCTGTCTTCTGAAATAAGGCCAATAAGCTATCGAGTTAAATACGCTACTGTCTTCTGAAATAAGGCCAATAAGCTATTGAGTTAAATACGCTACTGTCTTCTGAAATAAGGCCACTAAGTAGGCCTTTGGATTACAAACGATACTGTCTTCTGAAATAAGGCCACTAAGTAGGCCTTTGAATTACAAACGATACTGTCTTCTGAAATAAGGCCAATAAGCGGGACTTTGAATTACGCTACACCAGTAGTTTGCCAAGTTGTAACAGGACGTTGGTGCATTTCTAACGACCTGGAGTCTGGAACCTTGCTGTAGCCAGAGTGGGCAGATTCGGCCTGTTAAAGCAGTGAGTTATTCTGCAACAGCACCCTTCGGTGAGCAGACTGGGTAGGTCAGGCAGAATAACTGTTTTCTTTCAGACCTCTGTCCGTCTTTGAGTGCATGCGTCGTCATGCATTTACTCTGGTACAAAGCTGGACTTTCAGAGAGGGAGAGAGACAGACAGACAGACAGACAGAGACAGACAGAGAGAGAATGAATGAATGAATGAATTAATTAATTAATTAAAACTATCGCATTTTGAGAAGCAGTCGTATTTGTAGTGCCAGGCTTGGTATGTACATCTTTTTAGCTAGGGTTAGAAGATTTGGGAATGTTGCTTAAGATCGAATAGGGAAGAAAAAGAAAATGCCAAACACGTCATCATTTGTATAATCAAGTTCTTGACTTTTAACTTGGTTGAATACATACTCACTTTCATCTTTCGATTTTGTTTGCAGCATTATACGAAAATGTGTTTTTGCTACCTCGTCTTCTATGGGCCACAGAATCAGAGACAATTTTCTTTTATTGCTTGATGATCAATGACAATGAAGATGATATAACGATGCTGTTATGGAAGTGTATTTGCTTTGAGACTATTTGACAGGCCTGTACTCTATCCTTCCAGTCAAGATATATCTCGACGTCAACCGGGCCTGAGAGATACAGACACCTGGAGTGTTGATCAGATAATTTGAGCAACACTTTAAAATCACATCCGTAAAGTGGATGGAGCTCGACTGTGTGGTCCCAGTCTTCCCACTGAGCCCACCGCACTTTCACTCAGGGTAGGAGCCGGCCAGAGTCCGAAAAATCCCTGGCTCTTTTGGGATTCGAACCCATGACCTTTCAGTCGGTAATCCAAGGTGTTAACCACTGCGCCAAGGCGGCAGGTTGCATTATGCTAAGACAGTCTCAGTTTTGGGTTGGGTGGGTTGGGTATTGTTTGTTTGCTTGTTCTTTTGTTTGTTTGTTTGTTTGCTTGTTCTTTTGTTTGTTTGTTTGTTTGCTTGTTTTCTGGGAGAGAAAAATATGGCCATATGTCAACGCCTGCTGTAATAAATAGCCGCCAAACGGCTTAATTGCATCAACAAACACCGCAATGAAGTGCTTTGCTATGTTGAGTTCGTGCGCAATGTGAGTGAGAGTGTGTGTGTATGTGTGTGTGTGTGTGTGTGTGCGCACGCGTGCGCGCGTGTATGTGTGAGAGAGAGAATGCGCGCGCGCACACACACACACACACACACACACAGATATATATATATAATATATATATATATATATATATATATATATATATAAAATATATATATATATATAGCATACATGAATTCATGCCACACCCCCCACACCCCAC
>CM054155.1:6641396-6643896 GCA_028751875.1 Rapana venosa
ACTAATACATTTCTCTAAAGAAAAATACGAGGAAAAAGTCAGGAGAAAAATGACAGACACTGCATCCTCCCCTGTGGCGACAGTGTAGTGCTGTGCATACAACACTCCTCCCTTCCCCTGACACATTATGTCTTCTGTGTATACAACACTCCACCCTTCCTCTGACACATCATGTCTTCTGTGTATACAACATTCCACCCTTCCCCTGACACATCATGTCTTCTGTGTATACAACACTCCACCCTTCCCCTGACACATCATGTCTTCTGTGTATACAACACTCCACCCTTCCCCTGACACATCATGTCTTCTGTGTATACAACACTCCACCCTTCCCCTGACACATCATGTCTTCTGTGCATACAACACTCCACCCTTCCCCTGACACATTATGTCTTCTGTGTATACAACACTCCACCCTTCCTCTGACACATCATGTCTTCTGTGTATACAACACTCCACCCTTCTTCTGACACATTATATAAGCTGTGCAAGCACTACACCTCTACTACGTACATAGATGCATGGAAAAACTCTTCACGTGCTCTTGTCTAACAGAACGCTTGTGAAAAGAGGTAAAGGTAGAAGATGAGGATACTCCTGCTAGTTTAGTGACGGTGTCGTTCCATTACTGCTCTTTCCATCCTTTGTGTCATGTTGAGGATGGCAGGTTTGTATGAGTAGGAAAAATCACACACACACACACACACACACACACACACACACACACGCACGCACACACGTGCATGTATGTATGAATGCATAAAACCAATGATTCAGTTGTCATTTGTATTTAAAAAGCGACAGACAGACAGAAAACCTTAGAGACAGACAGACAGAAAAACGTAGGGACAGACAGACAGAAAAACGTAGGGACAGACAGACAGAAAACCGTAGGGACAGACTCGATGCTCCGCCTAATTAGCTCAGGAAAGAGACAGTAAAGAAAGGCAGCTGGATCAAACGGCCTCCACATCTCACCTTTATGTCTGGCGATTATCCATGGCAAAGATTGCCAGCCAGTGGAACCTGGTTACAAATGGCCAGGTTTTTGTGACTGGGGGAGGGGGAGTGCAGAGTTAGGAGGGGATGAGGAGGAGGATGAAGAGGAGGGCGGAAGGCATACACAGCTTCGGTACTGATGTAAAACCAAACTGATGTCTGCTCAGGAGGTGTTCCAGGAAGGCAGTGCTCCCTGGCCCAAACTCTTGGAAAAGTCCATCAACTTAAGGTTCGGAATGGCAGTCTTGGTCTGAGGACTAAACACTTGTCCTGAAAGCGATGAGTTGGTGGTTCAAAACCAGACAGCTCATGGATGTTTTCACTGTAACATTGAAGAAGACTGGCTGTAAAGATTATAGTCTAGCAAGGGACACTGCTTTTTGTTTTCCTCCAGTCAGTAATCCAGTCTGCCTTCATTTAATCCTTCATCCATTTGCGAGGTCTGCTTACAGCTGGTGCTGTCCCTTTTTCCCTTTTTTCCACAATACAACACATCCATGCATTCACTGATGTACACGTTCATCCAGGATGTCATACACATTATAGTACAGGGGACTCACATGTAAATTTGCTGCCTTATGTTCTGTGATGTTCCCGTCCTGCGCTGTTTCCTGACCCCCAATGCCAATCTCTGCAACACAGCCATACCCAGGCGCGTCATGCTGCATTATCAGAGTCAGAAAATCACACGTTAGACTACCCGTGAGGCCACCAGCCAGAGGGGCTATGCACTACTGCTGGATCCCTTTCTTGGGGCTAAGTTGTGCCTGTAATGAACTAGCATAGTTATGCAAGACACAACCTACTAAGTCCCTAACTGTTGATAATGATCATTTTGTCATGGAGCAACATATAGCAATGACGGATGACGGAGCACAACAACGTTTCTCCTGCAACTTTCCCCCATGAACTTTAACCAAAGAACCTAAAGCTTACCTTAAGCTCTGCTGGTTCATTTGATGAAACACGTTAGGAAGACACCACAGACAGTGACGCATAAGCACGTAGTATCAAGTCTGAAAAGACCTAGTTTTTTTTTAAAGGTGTGACTGGAAGTAAAAGGCTTTCAACATTCCTGACAGAATATTTTCAAGAAAGAGACAGAAACAGAAGAAAAACTGGGCTTACAGATGATATTTGAGCACAGACGTTACAGAAGCTGGCTATAAATCACCTAAAACATTCCCAGAATCCCAGCTGGAAGTACAGAGACATCTCAAAGAAAACAAAAAATAGACCACGCTTTCCAAAACATAATAATAGCTCATCAGAGTAAATGTAGACAGTCATAGAAAGAATTCGAAACAATTCTATGAAAATAATGAAGACAACTTTCATGAAATGTATCTAAAGACAGGTTGTTTTTTTAAAAGAAGACCATACACTGTTCTTTCCAGACAAGGGGTCAAACTAGTTCATAGAGTCAAGGCAACTCTTTCATGAAACTGACATGGTGTCAACGAAGGTGACACAGTGTCCAAACTTGATATAACCCCAT
>CM054155.1:6648896-6656396 GCA_028751875.1 Rapana venosa
CAGTCAAACGGAGGAAACTGAAGTGGTTTGGCCACACAACAAGGCATAACAGCCTGTCAAAGACAGTCCTGCAGGGAATGGTGGAAGGAGCAAGGAGGCAGGGACGACCACGCAAAAGCTGGATATCCAACATCAAGGAGTGAACCGGCCTCACCGTACCAAGCCTCCTGAAAACAGCCCAGGACAGAACCATTTGGCGGTCCACTTGCAGGTCCGTGCGGGTACCCCAACGGTTGTCCCGACCAAGGGATGAGTGAGTGATGAGTGACATTGAATAAGCAATGCATTTGCTTTTTTTCATCAAGCCATCTATCTAAGAACAAATTTCTTAATGATTATACTGAAATACTACATTATTGCATCCTTTACCAATAGTGATATTTTTGCATATACAACCGAGATTTTACATCACCATTTAGGTAGCCGCATTCTGACTTCGGGAATATGAGTGGCTATAAAATTTGAAGCCTGTATTCTATTAGACTGTTTGTAAGCATAACATAAGCTGTAGCAGAGGCGGGGGGGGGGGGACTAGTTTGACTTTAGTAACTATACCCTATAAAGAGCAACGTTTAGTTTGCATTCTGACAACCATAAACAGTTCAGTTTTCACACTATTCAGACTAATGAATGTGTTCCAGAGACACAACACATTGTTTTCGTAGTCCTCTTGTTACCTGGTATATTGGCTGCTTCAACTTCCTAATAGATGCTATCTTTTTTTCACTGACACTCACGGCTTTTAAGGCTGTGTGTTCAGTGAAAACATTTTTTAAGTATTACTGACGCATGAAATAATATTTATGAATCACTTACACAAATGAGAGTAACACACTTGCGCCTGTGCATCCACTCCTCTGTGTGTGTGTGTGTGTGTGTGTGTGGAGAGAGAGAGAGAGAGAGAGAGAGAGAGAGAGAGAGAGAGACAGACAGACAGACAGACAGACAGATAGACAGACGTACGTACGTAGAAATCCTTTTTCTCTCTCTCTCACAGAGGCAGTTAGCGGAGATTAAAACTGAAACCAAAGATCAGCACAGATTTCGCAAACGCAGTACACTGAATCTCTCTCTCTCTCTCTCTCTCTCTCTCTCTCCTTCTCTCTCTCTCTACTCTCTCTCTCTCTCTATCTCTCTCTCTCTCTCTCTCTCTCTCTGTGTCTCTGTGTCTCTGTCTGTCTGTCTGTCTGTCTGTCTGTCTGTCTGTCTCTCTCTCTCTCTCTCTCTCTCTCTCTCTCTCTCTCTCTCTCTCTCTCTCCTCTCTCTCTCTCTCTCTCTCTCTCTCTCTTCAGTAATAGGTTTTCCTTATAATTATTTCAAAAAACTAAGTTTACACAACGATTTCATTTCATTTAGCAGACATGTAACGAAAACAAAAGCACCACAGTCTTAACACAACAAATAAAATATTTCAGCACAAGGTACTTTTTGCACGTGCAATATCAGTTACATCCTTTAGCATCCGCTTCCGGCAACATTGGCTCCCCCAAGTGGCAAGCATTCAAGGGCGGTAATTGAGGCTGGCAATTCCTTGAGAGCTTAACGCTGATTTAAGAAGCAATGTTTTTTGTCGTTTGTTTGTTTCTTTGCTAGTTTCTGTGTAAGTTTCAGAAGAACTCTGTTGCAAACATGATTACGTCGGGAATTAAAGCATTGCCACCTGTGAAATGTCATAAAGAATTACCTTTGTTTTCACTAAAGTATTTTCAAGGAACAAAAATACCTATCGTACCAGAAAGTTAGGTAACAGAAGTTGATAAGAAGAAGAAGAAGAAGAAGAAGAAGCTCGAAGACATGCAATTTATTTAGCGCTATATCTTGTAAAAACACAACAAAGCGCTTGCATTTAACCTACTCTTACACATGCAACCAATTTCAAGTTACCGTATCCGCGGATGGGGGGGGGTCATTGTTTCCATACATTTATAATGTTGCATATACACGTGATAGACAAGAAGCGCGAATATGATGAAGTAATAATAATGCTGCTTTACAATCTGTCTGCACTACATAGAAAAACCAAAGGAGTCTGGCCCCTACACAGATTCTGCCAATGTCGTCTGATTTTGACAATGTCTTGTTGCTATGAATCGGAATCTTACCCTTTCAGAAATTTATTTTGGGTACTGATGATCTTTTTAACGTCTCTTGTACCCAATGCTGGGGCAGAAATGTCGTCTGCAGTAATTCCAGCTTGATCAATGGCAGTATTGCAGCCTTGGTTTTCCTGATCTTTCTAGATCTTTATCTAACAGTGACAAAAGAAAAAAGTGGCTGCACGGTTTAGCCGTTCACCTGCCTAACAAGGAAACCGTGATGTTCTAGGTTCGATTCCAAGCCTTGCGCTTTCTTCTAAGTTTGACGAGAACATCAGACTTTAAAGTTGTTCTGATGAGACTAGAAACCGAGACTCCCTGTGCGAATGCGCGCACACTAAAACCCATTCCACCTTTTGGAAGAGTAGGACATTTCGTGCCGGTAGTAATGTCGGTACGAATAGATGACTTTTTTTTAAAAAACGCATGCACACAGATGTGGTGTTTGTAAAATATATGATCCAGAAAGGACATGGATGTGGTTGTCCTTATCATGGTATGGGCCTCTTCTCAAAACCCAGAAAATGTATCTAATAGTTGCATCTAAACTGCACTAGAATAAAGTTCAAAAGAAATACCAAAGCAAAATCATAAGTTAATTAGGTAGAGGAAGTGGGTATAACGGTAAAATAAAGGTAAATGTATAGGTGGCCAATAACCTATATGGTCGTAGGGGAGCGAGGCGTCAGAGACCTCACTTCTCTAAGGGCCAGCATATTGAGGGCGGCGCCCATCTCCTCTCCCTCGCTGCTTTACCTTCCCTGATCCTAAAGAGGACAGCTACTCATTTACAGCTGGGTGAACTGGGGGACTGTACTGAAGCCAAGGCGCGCAAACAGTCACCCATTCACTTGGTAACCACGCTCGTTGTTGCTTAACATTGGCTTGTGGAAAGCAAGTGTTCTGACCACTGAGCTATCCCGTTCTCTAAACGTGAAATATCAAGTATTAAAAAAAACTGTCTTTACCAGACATATAGTCTACTTGTGTATATTATATCTATAATGAACATAGTTACAATAAGCAAACATAAACTGATGTTGTTGTAGTTCTTGTTATTGCTGCTGCTTCTGCTACTGCTGCTTTTGTTGTGTATGATGTTTCAAGAAAACAACACCCAAAAAATAACAACAAAAACGTTTGATAGATGCTATACCTAGTAGATGAATACAATAATTTAACACGGTGTTATCTTTTGTATCAATGTGCCTGTCAGTCTTGTAATTGCCCTTCATGGGATGATTAAAGTGATTTTGAATTGACTTGACCTCAATAGAAAGAAAACAAAAACCTATGGTCAGAAAATCAATTCATCTCAGTTGTTTACATCATTGTTTATTTTTCCAATTTCAGATGAACAGGACCCAAAGCCCGACAGAAACTGTCTTCGGATAAAACTTGTCAAAACCCTTGAAGGTAAGAAGGTGATATTTGTCACCACTTTCCTCTTGTCTGCCTGTCTGTCTGCGTGTCTGTCGGTCTGTCTGTGTGTTTGTCTGCCAGTCTGTCATCCTGTTTCTGTCTGTCTGTATGTCTCTGTCTCTCTCTCTATCTCTCTGTCTCTCGCTCTCGCTTTTAATTCGCCTTTTTTTCTCCTTTTTGACAGAGAGGGAGACAGACAGCCAGAAAGTGAGACAGACAGCCAGACAGACAGACTGACTGACATATAGACAGACTGACAGACAGATGGTACTAAGCTAAACCCTTTGTTGCAACAGACCGACAAAGCAGACAGACAGACAGACAGACACACACACACACACACACACACACACACACACACACACACACACACACACAGATAGCCGGTTCTAAGCGAAACCCTTTGCTGCAACAAAGATCAGCCTTTGTGTCTAATCTCCTTTGCTACCAACTTCCAGTCAGGAAGGCATCAATTTTGCATCAGTCGGATGTCGTCATGCAAATGCTGCTGCTTCCAGCCAAGCCTACACCTCTGCTGTGTTCCCTGTGGGCTCTGTCACGGTGGGTTAGTGGTCTAGAGCTAACGCACCTGCCTAGGAAGCGACAAGTCCGGTTTCGAAATGTGCCGGTGGTTTGATCCCCATTTGTACTCATAACAAAAAGTAACGTATCGTAACGTAAAGCGAAAAGTCCGGGTTGAAATCGTGCGGTGATCTGACTCCTATTTGTACTCGTAATTTCCCCTCATCCACTAGACCTTGAGTGTTGTACTGTCTGGGTGCTAGTCTTTTCCGATAAGACGATAAACCGAGGTTCCGTGTGCAACACCAATTAAGCGTACGTAAAAGAACCCACGGGATTGAGAGAGTTGTCCCTGGCCAAATTCCGTAGAAAAAAGTCACTCGGAGAGGGAAACAACTACGCATTCAGACAGGAAAAGAAAAAAAGAATAACAGGTGGCGCTGTTCTTGTGGCGACGCGCTCTCCCCAGAGAGAGCATTCTGAATATCATGAAGAGAACTCTGCGGTGACTTTAGATGGTCTAGAATAGAATGAAGGGGGATGTCTACACATTGTCCTCGTTGATGTCGTCATTGTGGTAAGGCAGCGTTGGAATCCATTGTGCCCCGTGTGGATGCCAGAAGCCTGTCAGTATAACAAGCATCCCCACCTTCTGGAATATCTGTGCTAGCAATTCTCTTTTCTATCACTCTCTTTGTTTCTGCCTTGCTCCTTTTCTTCCGGTCACCTCCTTCTTGTTTATTTTTCTGCCTTCTTGGTCCACTCTACTGCCTTTTTGCTCCAGAAAGACTTTTAAAAAATAACAAATCTCTCTTGTGCCGGAGCCGGATTCTTTGGGCCTGACTTGTCAGGCAAGCAGCGGCAGCGTGGCACATTTTCACTCATATCACAGACAACAATAGACGAAGAAGAAGAAGAAGAAGAAGAAGAAGAAGAAGAAGAAGAAGAAGAAGAAGAAGAAGAAGAAGAAGAAGAAGAAGAAGAACAACAACAACAACAACAACAACAACAACACAACAACGACAACAACAATAGTCTCGGATGAGACTATAAACCGAAGCCCCGTGTGCGAACGCATGCAGAACATCTTGCGCACACGTTAAATCATGTTCCGCTTTTCGAAAGAGTAGGCCATTGTGTGCCGGTGGGAACAGATGACAAAATTTACAAAACCGCGTACACACGGGGACTAGATGTAAAAAAAAAGCACCTGAGTGCTTATTCTATTGTCCTCGATATTCTTTTAAAAAACGCTTTGATTTGTTGCTTTACAAGATTCAGCGCTATATAAATTCCATACATTATTATTATCATTATTATTATTATTATTATAACAAGAAGAGGAGAGGAGGAGGAGGAGGAGGAGAAGAAGAAGAAGAAAAGAAGAAAAGAAGAAGAAGAAGAAAAAGAAGAAGAAGAAAAAACAACAACAACAACACAACAACAACACAACAACAACAAAAACAAGAAGAAGAAGAACAACAACAACAACAAAATATTAAACAGAAAAAGGAAGGTGCGAACCAAATAATCAGCACATTGTACTATCACAACCTACTCAGCTGCCCTACAAACAAATGCTGAAACAGTTAATTGCCCTTGAAACGAAACAACAACCCAGGAGTGGTGGCGGTGGTGGCTTCGATTAGGGGCAGACAAGCCGCAGCGCGTGGTCGGTTTGTGGAGGGTGTGGGAGGGAGGAAAGGGGGGGGGGGGGGGCGAGGGGCTTGGAGACAGGAGGGATAGGGTTGAGGGGGTGGTGGGGATGCAAAGCTGCAATGTGTGGAAAGGTCTAGGTCTGTAAATGAGAGTCCCTGGGAGATGAGTGGCAAAAAAATAACACCGCTGGGGATATTGTTTGTTGTTAGCTGTTGTTGTTGTTTTTGGTATTTCCTGGAGACAAAACCAAACTAGGGAAGCAGAAAACAGAATCCAAAATAACAGCAAAATAAAACATCCAAAATGCTAAACCCAAGGAGCAAAAAGGAAAAACGGGAAAAAGATTGTTTCTAAAAATGACAAAACTCTAAAGAAAAAGTAAAACAGAACACACCTAAATAGAGAAGATGAGAAGAAAACAAGTCAAAAATGAAAGAAAAATTAAAGAACAACAATAATATGCATACTCACAAATAGAGGGAAGGGAGAGACATAGAGAGAGAGAGAGACAGACAGACAGACAGAGACAGGGGAGACAGAGAGCAGAGAGAGACAGAGACAGCGAGACAGAGAGGCAGAGAGAGAATACAGACAGACAGAACAGACGGACTATCTCTATCTATCTGTCCCGTAGTCTGACGACCGTGGGGGCATCCTCAAAGACTCAACAACAGACAGCTAGACAAAAAAGACAGCTAGACAGACAGATACCCACACACACGTGCACATGCATGCGCACGCACGGGCGCGCGCGCGCACACACAACACATACACACACACATACACACATAGCAAGAAACAGAGAACTGACAGAACAGACATAACAGACAGACTGAAAAGCAAACACATAAAATAAATACATAGAAGAAATGAATGAGCTATGTAACAGCATGGTCACATTCCACACACACACACACACACACACACACACACACACACACACACACACACACACACACACACACACACACACACACACACACAGAACTAAGGCACCCTTAACAGGCAACAACGTTCATGAAGGGACAGACAGACAGGCTGTGATGACCAGCCTGCTGACCACTGTGTTATCAACAAAACTGACCGTGCATTCCCTGAATGGCATTGCTAATGCTAGATGACAGTTTGACATTGCTGTTGCTGATGGCATTGCGAATCAGAATGCACACGTCCCTTTTTTTGGATAGGCGTTTTAACTCACTCGTACATGCATGCTCACGTGCGTGCGTGCACACCCGCACATCACAGAGAGACAGACAGACACACACACACAGACAGAGAGAGAGAGAGACAGAGACAGAGAGTTGTTAGATGAAAAAGAAAATATTGTTATTCATACTTCCACACAAACGACAATGCTGTCACGGTTTCATTTTAGAAATTCACACTAAGAAGTCAATGATCTTACAAGGAAGGAGTGTCATCGGTATTTAGTCATATTTTTTTTATGAATAGGGAAACTAAGTTTTGAAGAATTAAACATCTCGTTCCATTTCAGAAATAACTGTGTTATTGCGTTCACATTTTTAAACGTTATCATGCTGAAGTTGGATGTGCTGGGCCTGATTTGTTGGGCGCTCAATGGCAGAACAACGCATTATTTTGCTCCTATGACATACAACAGATGCAGTGTAAGCACTCAAAGATGAAGAAACTATTGGATCAAGTCTCTTCAATATTGCCATTGTCTTAAAGGCACATTAAACATTATACGTGATTCCTTCTATGCATTAATGGGCTTAGTTACAGCGCTCTGTTCTGACATACTTGACACGAGTGAGAGAGAGAAGATGGTGGGGGG
>CM054155.1:6661396-6668896 GCA_028751875.1 Rapana venosa
GGTCAGTTCTGAGATAAGGCCAGTAAGCAAGTTACTGAATTACAAACGATACTGTCAGATCTGAAACAAGGCCAATAAGTGGGCCTTTGGATTACAAACGATACTGTCTTCTGAAATAAGACCAATAAGTGAGCCTTTGGATTACGCTACACCGGTAGTTTGCCAAGTGTTCACAGGACGTTGGTGCACCTCTAACGACCAGGAGTCTGGAACCTTGCTGTAGCCAGAGTGGGCAGATTCGGCCTGTTAGAGCAGTGAGTTATTCTGCAACAGCACCCTTCAGCTGGCAGACTGGGTAGGTCAGGCAGAATAACTGTTTTCTTTCAGACCTCCGTCCGTCTTTGAGTGCATGCGTCGTCATGCATTTTCTTTGGTACAAAGCTGGACTTTCAGAAAGGGAGACAGACAGACAGAGAGAGACAGACAGAGACATACAGACGGACAGAGAATGAATGAATGAATTAATTAATTAAAACTATCGCATTTTGAGCAGCAGTCGTATTTGTAGTGCCAGGCTTGGTATGTACATCTTTTTAGCTAGGGTTAAAACATTTGGGAATGTTGCTTAAGATTTAATAGGGAAGAAAAAGAAAATGCCAAACACGTCATCATTTGCATAATCAAGTTGTTGACTTTTAACTTGGTTGAATACATACTCACTTTTGTCTTTCGATTTTGTTTGCAGCATTATACTAAGGTGTGTTTTTGCTACCTCGTCTATGGGCCACCTAATCAGAGACAATTTTCTGTTATTGCTTGATGATCAATGACATTGAGGATGTTGTAATGGTGCTGTTATGGAAGTGTATTTGCTTTGAGACTATTTGACAGGCCTGTACTCTATGCTTCCAGTCAAGATATATCCCGACGTCAACCGGGCCTGAGAGATACAGACACCTGCAGTGTTGATCAGATAATTTGAGCAACACTCTAAAATCACATCCGTAAAGTGGATGGAGCTCGACTGTGTGGTCCCAGTCTTCCCACTGAGCCCCCCGCACCCCTCACTCAGGAGGAGCCGGCCAGAGTCCGAAAAAATCCCGGCTCTTTTGGGATTCGAAACCCGTGACCTTCCAGTCGGTAATCCAAGGTGTTAACCACTGCGCCAAGGCGGCAGGTTGCATTATGCTAAGACAGTCTCAGTTTTGGTTGGGTGGGTGGGTATTGTTTGTTTGCTTTTTTCTTTGTTTTTTTTGTTTTTTTTGCTTGTTCTTTTTTTTTGTTTGTTTGTTTGCTTGTTTTCTGGGAGAGAAAAAAATGGCCATATGTCAACGCCTGCTGTAATAAATAGCCGCCAAACGGCTTAATTGCATCAACAAACACCGCAATGAAGTGCTTTGCTATGTTGAGTTCGTGCGCAATGTGAGTGAGAGTGTGTGTGTATGTGTGTGTGTGTGTGTGTGCGCGCGCACGCGTGCGCACGTGTATGTGTGAGAGAGAGAATGCGCGCGCGCACACACATACACACATACACTAACACGCGATAAACAAGCCATTTATGCCCACATTTATCACCAGTTATCGGATCGTAAAGAAGGAATTAGTTATTTATTAATCGTGTGTGGGGTTAGTTTTTCATTCGTTTTTCATAGTACATGTTCTGTGGAGTTTTGTTTGTTTGTTTTTGCTTGTGTGTGGATTAGATTGAGTTTATATCGCATATTCGCAGTATTTTGTTAGGAATTGGGTCGTGCTTTTGTTTTATATTTTGTCCTGGAATTTTTAAACATAGAGTCACTTGCTTTTCTTACCTCTAATGTTTGACTTGAAGTGAGATTTAGCCTAAGATACAGTCTGTGTGTTAATAGTGATGTCGTATACACTTTGCTTTATTCTTATGTCATATCCGTTGCTAATATTTCGCATGGAAAATGACATCGTTTGAACGATATGTACGTTGCATTGATTTTATTTTCTATATGAATGGCTCGATGTTCACAGGGCTTTACTGGTTTTTATTCAATCTGGTGCCAGACACCATCTTTGAAGAGACCTGTTCCCTGTTTGCCGCTGTCTGCTTCCCGTTTGTCTAAAGATTGTGTGTGTGTGTGTGTGTGTGTGTGTGTGTTGTGTGTGGGGTGTGTGTGTGTGTGTGTGTGTGTGTGTGTGTGGTGTGTTGTGTGTGTGTGTGTGTGTGGGATACGTTAGTGTGTGTGTGTGTGTGTCTGTGTGTGTCTGTGTGTGTGTCTGTGTCTGTATTATACGTGTGTGTGTGTGTGTTTCGTTTTTTTGTGTCTGTGTTATGCATGTGTTGTGTGTGTGTTTCTTAGTGAGTGTGTGTATGTGTGTGCGTCCGTCCGTGTGTGCCTGCGCGTGCATGCATATGCGCATGTGTGTATGTGTGTGTGCACAGGCGCTCTTACGCGTGGGTGTATTAATGCCTGTGTCAGCATACGGGTACATATTATATTCTTCTCAACATGCAAATCCCGCGCTGAATATTAATGTTCATTCCGTCGGTATGAATATTCATAAGTTATATTTTGTCCTCATAATGTGATGGAGTGAATGTCAACATTTGGTTCCAGCCAAGTGGTCAGTCGTGTCTGCAGACTGTTTATGTCTCTCTCTTCTCTCTCTCTCTCTCTCTCTCTCTCTCTTTTCCTCTCTCTCTCTCTCCCTCTCCTCTCTCTCTCTCTCTCTCTCTCTCTCCTCTCTCTCCCCTCCTCTTTTCTCTTCTCTTTTCTTCTCTTCCTTTTTCCCCTCTCTCTCCCCCTCTCTCTCTCCCCTCCTCCTTCTCTTTCCCTCTCTCTCTCTCTCTCTTTTTCTCTCTCTCTCTGTCCTTCTCTCTCTCTCCCCTCGCTTCCCCTCTCTCTCTTCTCTTTTCTTTCTCTTCTCTTCTCTCTCTCTCTCTTCTCTCTCTCTCTCTCACTCTCTCTTCTCTCTCTCGTTTGTCTCCCCTCTCCTCTCTCTCCTCTCATCTCTCTCCTCACTCTCCTCTCTCTCTCTCTCTCTCTCTCTTCCCCTTCTTTTTCTCTTTCCCTCTTTTCTTCTTCTTCTCTTCTCTCTCTCTCTCTTCTTCTCTCTCTCTCTCTCACCTCTCTCTCTCTCGCTCTTTCTCTCTCTCTCCTCTCGCTTTCTCTGTGTCTGTCTGTCTGTCTCTCTCTCTCTCGCTCTCTCTCTCTCTCCCCTCTCTTCACCCCTCTCCCTCTCTCTCTCCTCTCTCTCTCTCTCTGTCTGTCTGTCTCTCTCTCTCGCTCTCTCCCGTCCTCTCTCTCTCTCTCTCCCCTCTCTCTCTCTCTCGCTCCCCTATCTCTCTCTCTCTCTCTCCCCTCCTCTCTCTCTCTCTCTCGCGGAAGCGCGCTCTCTCTCTCTCTCTCTCTCTCTCTCTCTCTTTGCTCTCTCTCTCGCTCTCGCCCCTCATTCTCCTCTCTCCCCTCTCTCCTCTCCTCTCTCTCTCTCTCTCTCTCTCTCTTCTTTTCTCTTCTCTTTCCTTCTCTTCTCTTCTCTCTCTCTCTCTCTCTTCTCTCCTCACTCTCCCCTCTCCCCCTCTCTCGCTTTCCTCTCTCTCTCTCTCTCCCCCCTCTCTCTCTCTCCTCTCCCTCGCTCTCATCTCTCTCTCTCTCTCCCCTCTCTCTCTCCCCTCTCTCTTCTCTGCTCTCTCACCTCTCTTCTCTCTCTCTCCTCCTCTCATCTCTCTCTCTCTTCTCTCTCTCTCCTTTTCCTTCTCTTTTCTTCTCTTCTCTTTTCTCCCTCCTCTCTCCTCCTCACTCTCTCCTCCTCCCTCCCCCTCTCCTCTCTCCTCTCTCATCTTTTCTCTCATCTCCTCTCTCCTTCTCTCATCTTCTCTCTTCCCACTCTCTCTCCCCTCTCTCTCTCTCTCTCCTCTCCTCTCTCCCTCTCCTCCCCTCTCTTCTCATTCCACTGGCCGTGTTCTTGGGCGTCCTTCTTTCTCTCTAGCATCCTCAGGAGAAATTGACTCACATGCTGAGATTAGTTTTTTGTTTTCTTTTTTCTTTTCTTTTTTTTCCTTTTTGTCAGTATTTTTTGTTGTATTTTTTTCCTTTTGCTATTTGTGTGTGCGTTGTGTGTGTGTGTGTGTGTGTGTGTTGTGTGTGTGTGTGTGTTGTGGGGTGTTGTGTGTTTGTGTGTGTGTGTGTGGGGTGTTTGGGTATTGTTTTTTAGTGTGAAGTTTTACTGTATTTTTAAATATTGCCCGTCTTTTTTTTCCTTTTGTGTGTGTGGTTTTCTCCTATTTCATTTGTCCGATTTTTTTTGTTCCCTTTGTTCTTTTATAAATTATTATTATTTTCTATTTTTAATTATTATTATTATTATTATTATTATTATTATTAAATTATTATTTATTGTTGTTTGTTGTTTTTGTTGTTAGTAGTAGTAGTAGTATAGTATAGTAGTAGTAGAGTAGTAGTAGTATAGTAGTAGTAGTATATAGTTAGTATAGTATAGAGGGGAGGAGTATAGTAGGGGGAAGTATATAATCAATTATCATTATCATTATCATCATCATTATCATCATTTTTATGGGTTTTACATTTTGTTTCCTCTCATGTCAGGGGGTTATTCTTTCCTCCTTCACTCTTTCCTTGTTTGGTTATGTTTCCGGTTCTTTGGGGCCACAAACAAGCTTCTGGCTGTGCCTTTTGTCCCTTACTGGCCGGGAGGGTATCCTGTGGTTGGTGAGGCCTTTGGGGCGCTCGTATCTGCTTTAGGTTCGAATCTCCGAAAGAGGTTTTTATTTTTCCTCTGGTTCTGTGGCCGACTATCAATTCCTTCCCCGAAAGTTCCTTTTATTTAGACTATAAAACGAAAAACCCGATGCAAGCGCATGCAGAAGCACACGTTAAAACCCGTTCCGCTTTTCGGAAGAGTAGGCCATTGTGTGCTGGTGGTAACGGATGACAAAATTGACAAAACTGCATACACATGAGACTTGATGTAAAAAAAAAAAAGCACATGAGTTCTTATTCCATTATCCTCGAAATAGAAGAATAGAATAAAGAACAGGACCACAGTCAATTGATCTATCAGTCTCTACCGCTCATTTTGTTAAAGAAACAAGTGGCTATCAATGTTTTATCTTTCACTTTGTGTTTTCTTTCTTCCTCTCCATTGTCTTTCTTCTTGTGTTTTTTTGCAATAAGTATCAGTATCAAATCACTATACTGTGAAGAATTATTGTATGATAAAATAAAGAAGAAAAACTATTTGAAGCACTGCTCACACAAGCATTCTTCCTCAACACATAGCAGGGAAGGGAGGGAAGGAAGGTGGCAGGATGGTTAAGACGTTTGCCTGCCAACAAGTAAACCATGAGGTTCTGGGTTCGATTCCCAGCCTCGCCCTTTCTTCCCAGTTTGACAAAAAATCGAACTGAATGTCAAAGTCCTTCGGATGAGACTATAAACCGAGGCCCGTGTGCGAACGCATGCAGAACATCTTGCGCACACGTTAAATCCTGTTCCGCTTTTCGAAAGAGTAGGCCATTGTGTGCCGGTGAGAACAGATGACAAAATTTACAAAACCGCATACACACGGGGACTGGATGTGAAAAAGCACATAAGTGCTTATTCCATTATCCTCGATATAAAAAATTCATGTCATCTGAGCGCTTTGATTTGTTGCTTTACAAGATTCAGCGCTATAAAAATTCCATACATTATTATTATTATTATTATTATTATTATTATTATTATTATTATTATAGCAGGGAGATGAACTTATTTTGTGTTTCCATCTAGAAAATCCGCAAAAGGTTTTCAACTAAAAATAAAATGCTACATTTAACATCAAAGATAAAACCACAGAAAAAAGACCAGCCGCCATGGCGCAGTGGTTAGCGCCTTGGGTTACGGACTGGAAGGTCGCGGGTTCGAATCCCATAAGAGTCATAGGGATTTTTCGGACTCCGGCCGGCTCCTACCCAGAGTGAGTGTGCTGTGGGCTCAGTGGGAAGACTGGGACCACACAGTCGAGCTTCATCCACTTAACGGATGCGAGTTTGAGAGTGTTGCTCAAATTACCTGACCAACACTGCAGGTGTCTGTATCTCTCGGGCCCGGTTGACGCCGGGATATATATGATAGTAAGCGTAGAAATACAGCCCTGTCAAGTATCTCAAAGCATATGCACTTCCACAGCAGCATCATTACGTCATCCTCGTTGTCATTGATCATCATGCAATTAAAAAAAAATTGCCTCTGATTCGGTGGTCCCAGTTTCTCTGGTCTCATGGTGGCCTCAGATTCGGTTTGCCCATACACTTCTGTGCCTGTGGTGAGTTTGTGTCAAAGCCTTTGGGGTTGGAGGTTTGCAGGGACAGTTGTTGGAGGGACGTTGTGGTGTTGCTACCTCGGTGGGCACTCACTCAGTCTGGCTCCGCGACTGAGCTAATACTGTCGTTAGTAGGGGGTTTAGTAGGTGGTGTCCTGCGTATGTTAGCTCAGAACAGCACCACTGAACATCGCCAAAGTGACCCAGCAGCAGTGCAGGGCCCCTCTGGCTGGTGATCCCACGGCGGCCTGATAGTGATTGGCTCCATGTGGACCTCCGACTCTGAGGATGAGACATAACAAACCTGGGTATGGTTGTGGCGGGGAGATTGGATTGAGCGGTGTGGGAACAGCAGGACGGGGGACGTCACAGAAGATGAGGCAGCAAAAAAAAAAAAAAAAAAAAAAAAAAAAACCACAGAAAAACAAGAAAATCGACTCCAGTTACCTTCTATTCCCATTTCAACAAATCTTTTAGCTCTATTTAGAAACTGACATTTCTATTCCACATGATGTAAAGCTTACGTATTCAAACTAATATCCGTTATCCAGTATAGCATTATAGAAAAAAAAGCTATCGTTTTACAAAAAATGCCTCAAGTTTTGTTATCATTACCTTGTTCACATTAGAACAATTCTTCCCTTTGCTCTCTTCATTAATGATTATATACGTTACCATTTGACAGAAAGAAAATAAGCCGTGACAGATTTGGGGCCAGTAATAACAGAAATGTACTATTTTGGTATTTCTCACACTGGATAAAGGCGCATAAATCTAAACCAGTGATGTACATTCTTTTGCCCATTCTTAGGAGAAAATATACGTCTTTACTGCGTTCTTTCTATGTCTCTCTGTCTGTCTGTCCATCCTTCCATACGTCCGCCCGTCTGTCTGCCTGCCTGCCTGTCTGTCTGTGTGTCTTTCTGTCTGTCTGTCCCTCTCTCTCTCTCTCTCCCTCTCTTTCTCTCTCTCCCTCTCTCTCTCTCCCTCCCTCCATCTGCCCCCCTCTCTCTCTCTGGAATCTAAAGTCTTCCTTTACAAAAAAACAACAAAAGTGACTACTGTGCTATACAAGGGAACTGAAGCAGATCATTGTGTATGTAATCAATGCAGCAGAGGATGGATGGCTGCACAGACCCAGTCTATGAGAGACAGACCAGTCCACAGACCAGTGCACTGCCGAAACAAGCAAACACTGTTACACAAGTTTACAGAGAATCTAACAATCGTTTATCAACAGATCCTTGCCTATGTGCTCGTGTTCTT
>CM054155.1:6678896-6683896 GCA_028751875.1 Rapana venosa
GAAACTCTCTGAATATTCATGCTACGGTATAACGGATGCTACAGCCGAGACCATTCAGCTTCAATCTCATGGGTCTATGAAGTGCGTGTGCTCGAATCCTGGTGGCGTTTAGTGAATTAAGGGCGGGGGGGATTTTTTTAACGATCTTCCATATCAACTTCAGGTGTAGACCTGACAGTGCCTTATTTCCTTTCGTGGATATGCACATGTAGAAAAAAAACAAATATGCACGTTAAAGATGCTGTAATTCATGTCAGCGTTCCGTAGGCTATGGACACACGAACATACCCAGCATGCATCCCCGAAGTCGGAATGTGGCTACCCTCATGGTGGGCAAAAACGGATGCATACACAAAATTTCATCATTGGTGAACCTTGCAGCTGTAGCCGAGGAACGGCAAAATACTACGGTGGTTAGAGTTGAGATAGGAGGAGGGTGTGATGGGTTTTGAAAGGAAAACTTGGTTACAGAAAGCAAGCAACAACAGTTTTGGGATCAAATTCTTTTACTTCCTGTCATGCCTTTTAGTGGTATCAAGATTGTTACTCAACATCAAGAAACAACAGCCGTAGTCTTGTAGACCTTTGGGGCACCACTGAAGACTTTGCAACAACAATGATACGTTTTAAAATATCTTGTCACTTTGATGAAGCTCTGTAGCGTTTGACTCTTCTGGAGTGGGTTTTTTTTCTCGTCAGCCAAATTCTGGAAGTCGGTGTTGCAAACACAACAATAAAAAAAGAAAATCAACAAAACAGCATCCCATTATCTCCTCCTCCCTTCCCCCACTACCACCACGACCACCACCATCAACACCAACAACAATAACATAGAAAATATTCTGAAAACTAAATCACTACTACAGTTATCATGATCCCCTCAGCACAAGCATACCAATTCACATTGCTACCAACACAGCCATTATAACAACAATGCCACCACCCCAGAAGAAACAAAAAACGTGCAAATCATTCTAAGCAGAATGGGAGGTCGATATTCTGCCTGCTGACCTGCCGATGAGGGTCAAGCTCTTTGGACCCCTGGAGGGAGGGCCTTCAGCGCACAACAGCACCATTTGTCAGGGCCTCCGGAGTTGCTGTCTGAGCGTCTGTCCAAGTAATAAGAAGAAACAGAATGTCCACCAGACTGACCATCACCTGGTCAGATGTTGATCGATATAGTTCCATCGTAATTTTGTGAGCAGGAAAACTGGTCTGGACTTTACCTACGAAGGAGTGTTTGGTTAGCTAAGTTTTAATGCTATTTTGATTACCATCGACGGAGCTCTCTGTCTCTCTGTCTCTGTCTCTGTCTCTCTCTCGCTCTCTCTCTCTCTCTCTCTTTCTCTCTCTCTCTCTCTCTCTCTCTCTCTCTCTCTCTCTCTCTCTTCTCTCTCTCTCTCTCTCTCTCTCTCTCTCTCTCTCTCTCTCTCTCTCTCCTCTCTCTCTCCATGTGATATTTAAAAAGTTGTAGTACACAAGACTGTGATTAATACCTAAAACAGGGTTATTGTATATACTTATTAGCTACTTTTTTTACAGAAAAGAAATGCCGAACATTGGTAGTTACCAACACAAAAAAAAGAAATCAAAGCAGACGCAAAGATCCAAGTTACCTCCCATACATAGCCTACTATTTTCATCAGCAAAGGAAAGATGCTAGAAACTTTGAGAGGAAAAGAGAATAAAAATGGAAGAGGCCGAAAATAGAGGAGAAAACAACGAGCAATGGTGGAGGACAGGGGAAGGGGAGGGGAAGGGGGCCTAAGAAAGGAGGGAGGAAGGAAGGATTAATGGGAAGGAGAAGGGAGTTAATTGATTTTGTATTGTCCCTTTGTGCCAAAGGGTTTCCAAGGAGAGCGATGGGATTAGGGTTCTTCTTTTATGTCTTCAGCTGTTTGTCTGTATGGCAGTCTGTCAGTTTGTCTGTTTGTCTGTCAGTATGTCTGTCTGCGTGTCAGTCCGTCTGTCTGCATGTCAGTCTGTCTGTCTGCGTGTCAGTCTGTATGTCTGTCAGTCTGGCAATGGGTTTGTGTGTGTTTTTTTCTATTTTTGTCTCTATTATTTTCGATTTGGTGGATGTCGTGACGTCAGTTTGTCTGTGTCAGTTTGAACTTTCATTGGTTAACTTTGCGTCTCCTTTTATATCTGTCTGTCTGTCTGTCTGTCTTCTTCTTCTTCCTCTTCTTCTTCTTCTTCTTCTTCTTCTTCTTCTTCTTCGCAATTCTTCCTCTTCTTCGCAATTCTTCTTCTTCGCAATTCTTCTTCTTCGCAATTCTTCTTCTTCGCAATTCTTCTTCTTCGCAATTCTTCTTCTTCTTCCTCTTCCTCTTCCACTGCTGCTTCTTCTTCTTTTTCTTCGCATTCTTCTTCTTCTTCTTCTTTGCATTCTTCTTCTTTTCTTCGTATTCTTCTTCTTCTTTTTCTTCGCATTCTTCTTCTTCTTCTTTGCATTCTTCTTTTTCTTCGTATTCTTCTTTTTCTTCTTCTTTGCATTCTTCTTCTTTTTCTTCGCATTGTTCTTCTTTGCATTCTTTTTTTTCTTCCTTTTCAATCTTTTTCTACTTCTTCTTCTTTGCATTCTTCTTCTTTTTCTTCGCATTCTTCTTCTTCCGTTTTCGTCTCTCTTTTTTCCATTCATGTACGTCTCCTTTTACAACTTCCGTTTTATTTTTTCATTCTTTTTCTCCTTTTTTTATTCTATCTGCGCAGTTCTGCACACTTTTCATGACGATCGACTCCCAGAAGGCATACTTTCTTCAAAATGTCTGAGTTTTATATGTCCTCTAAGTTTCAGTTGTAGATTTTGAACTATTGGTTATACATAAATAAAAAAAGAACAACTTGTTTTTCTGAATGGTCCATTCCTTATTCCTGTGATCTCAAACATTATCCCCAAAAAATTTCACACACACACATACACGCACACACACACACACACGCGCGCGCACACACACGCACACACACACACGCGCGCGCACACACACACACACACACGCACGCACACACATACACCCCCCCCCCCCACACACACACACACACACACTGTCATCTCTATATCTCTGGGGTACCAATATTCCCAGTTGGTCTACCATGCTATGCCGTTTTCATTTCACTTCTGAATCCCTCCACCTTCACCTATCCTGTAGTCCCGTGGACTGTTGGGGCACCGATGAGGATTTTGCAACCAGCTTCCTCCACTCCACTTTTGAATACAATTTGTCAAAATAAGTTCTCAAAGATTTTCAACATTTGCAACTCATCTCTATTTTGAAGAGATTTTTAGCGGAGTTTTGGCGGGCACTGTACCTCAGTGGTTTACGACCCTCTGACCTTCAATCTTATTGGTCTGTGAAGCTCTGGGTTTGAATCTCGGTAGTGTCTGATTAATGAAGGGTGGAGATTTTTCTATCATCTCCTAGGTGAACTTCGAGAGCAGACCTTCGTTCCCTTCGTGTGTAAACACACATGCAGGAGATCAACTATTACACGTTAAAGATCCCGTCATTCAGGTCAGTGTTCTGTGGGTTACGGAAACACGAACATACCCGGCATACATTCCCCCGAAATAGGACTGCGGCTACCTTCATGGTGTGCAAAAAAAGGTCGCATACGCCAAATCTCACCATTGGTGACCCTCAGAGTTCATGCTGAGGTTCGAGAGAAACAAACAACACCTGGAGTGAGGGAGGGATGGAGGTTATGAATGATGAATAAAAGGTTTGCTGTAAAAACTTCGTGTTTGTTTGAGTAGGTGCATTTTTCAGGAAAATGTTTAGAAGTTGGAGAGAAAAAAAGTATGTCTCACCTAGCTAAACTTGTGAATTAAAATATCAGACTCTTAAGAATGCAGGCGGTACTAATTAAACAATCTGTCATTTTTAGTTTTCCAACAACAACAACAATACTACTACTACTACTACTACTACTACTACTACTACTACTAATAATAATAATAATAATAATAATAATAACAATAATAATAACAATAATAATAATTGAATTTATACAATCGCTATATCTTGTTTTTAAAAAAATTTAAGTTCTATCAATTCTAACTAAATTTGGCGAGTGTACAGTTTTACATATGATATCCAGAAGAACACAATGGACCAAAACAAACAACAAAAAACAAAAAGGGAAAGAAAGGCTGATAAATGTTTTTAGCGCAGTTAGGACAGACGAAGGCTGGTCCTTTTCTCTCGCTGTGCCTATCCGCTCCATTTGTCTCTCTACTTTCCTGTTTCCCTTTTATTTTATTTCCTTGTGCATCGACCTCCCTCTTCCTTCTCCGTTTCTCTGTTGCCATTTTTTTCTGTCTCTGTCTCTGTCTGTCTGTATGTATGTATGTCTTCCTGTCTGTCTATCTGTCTCTGTCTGTCTGTCTTTCTGTATGTCTCTGACTGTCTGTTTCTCTCTCTCTCTCTCCCTCTCCTCTCTCTCACTCTCTCTCTCTCTCTCTCTCTCTCTCTCTCTCTCTCTCTCTCTGTGTCTGTCTGTCTGTCTGTCTGTCTATTTCTCTCTCTTGTCATTATTTTTTCTGTCTTTCTCTCTGTCTGTTTGTCTATCTGTCAGTCTCTCTCTCTCTCTCCTCTCTCTCTCTCTCTCTCTCTCTCTCTCTCTCTCTCTCTCTCTCTCTCTCTCTTGTCATCATTTTCTCTGTCTCTCTCTGTCTTTCTTTCTGTCTGTTTTTTCTATCTGTCGGTCTGTCTGTCTCTCTCTCTCTGTTTCTCTCTGTCTCTCTGTCTGTCTGTCTATCTGTCAGTCTCTCTCTCTCTCTCTCTCTCTCTCCTCTCTCTCTCTCTCTCTCTCTCTCTCTCTCTCTCTCTCTATCTCTCTCTCTTGTCATCATTTTTTCTGTCTCTCTCTGTCTTTCTCTCTGTCTGTTTTTCTATCTGTCGCTCTCTCTCTCTCTCTCTCTCTCTCTCTCTCTCTCTCTCTCTCTCTCTCTCTCTCTCTCTCTCTCTCTCTCTCTCTCTCTCTCTCTCTCTCCCTCCTCA
>CM054155.1:6688896-6701396 GCA_028751875.1 Rapana venosa
ATCTCCCAGGGGAGAGCAGCCCGAATTTCACGCAGATGAATCTGTCGTGACTCAAAGTGATATACATAGGAAATGAAAAATATATAAGAAAAAAGCATGTGTGTGCAGACAGCAGTGTGTTGGCAGTGTAAATCAGAAACACTTCATGACATTTTCACCGCAATTTTGAAGACTTGTTGTCGAGGTACTAGCCTATCGAGTGAGACATTTTTTGTTTTGTATTTTAGTGATTCATTTCAATCATTCATTCATTCATTCAGTCAGTCAGTCAGTCATCCATTTCAATCATTCAGTCAGTCATTCAGTCAGTCAGTCATCCATTTCAATCATTCATTCATTCAGTCAGTCAGTCAGTCATCCATTTCAATCATTCAGTCAGTCAGTCAGTCCGTCAGGCACTTATTTACCCATTCAGCTGTCCTGTAGATCGAGTTGCAGCTGCTTCTTTCTGCGTTCTTTTACACTGCACATCACTTGTATGCATCCATTGATGTTCATATCCATCAACAAAAGCTGCACAAGGTATGGTACAGAAGACAGACGTTGCTGGTAAGAGGAAGTTAATGGATAGACTGTTTATGGGGGAGAGGGGTGGCAGAAATTTCAAACTGATTCAACTCCAACATGGTGGCACACACAGCCGCATGCGCAGAATCTTCCAGTTGGTAAGCCTCAGACCTCTGGGTGGGAAACAGAAAACGAAATAAACGAAGCAAACAAAATAAAGATATCTAGGAATGCCTGTGAACACTCTAGAAATCTTTTTCTGAAAACAAAAACGACAGTCTTAGAAGGCAAACGTTTTGTATCATGCTGCTGGATCATTTCTTCCTAAGCATTGTTGGAGGCTGCTTGTAACCCACAAGCAAACATGATACACTGACAGGTGAAGTCAAAAGCTATTGTATTTTTTTCGATTTGTTTATCTGTCCCAATTTTTTTCCAACACAATTTAACTCCTTCGGAAATTAGGCACAATGTTCTGTTTGAGCACTTGAATCTAGAAAATAGATTTGGTGTGGCGCTTTAAAAGTCTATTTTTTCACAAAAATGATTCAAGCACACCTTATAGTGTTTGCCTGTGTAAATGATGATAAAAGTGAACATATGAACACTTATCCATCAAGTCTGGAAAGATCTAGATAATGCAGAATATGGAAGACAGTTTAAAAACAGAACAACTATTTTTTTCCGATAGAATATAAGCACAAAACAGACAACGACCTAAAAAAAAAACCTCCAAAAGAGCAGTCATGCACTTACAATGGTTTAACAAAACAAAATCATCTGAAACAGACTTTCTCACGCACAGTGACGGCTATATTCATACTGGAAATTCCCCCAGCATCCTTGTAGAGAAATAACAGCAATACAACAAAGCAAAACAACAATAACTATTGAAGTGCACAATGCTTTTCAAAGAAACAGATACAACTTTTCAGCATGAACGTAAACAATCTTTTAAAAAGATCGTGAACAAATTCTCTCAAAACAATGAAAACAATTCTTGGAGCAATATTTTACGAAAATTTAATATGAAAACCGATCTCAAACTGACTTTTCCAGAGAAGAGGTCAAAGCTCTCCACAGAATAAAGGCTGAGTTTTCATATAAAACTGACATGGTGCCAACAAAGGTGACGTATTGTCAAAACTTGATATTACACAATTTCTGGTTGCGTGCCGCATAGCCATTGGTCGATATCAGCCGTGGCGTCAGAGAATGGCTATAGAAAGCGAACAACTTGCTTTGTGGGTGCTTATTTGTCAGCTGTTGACAATGTCATTTCTGTAAAGTTTGCAGAAGTAATACAAAAAGAAACCAGGTCAAAAGGCTACATGATCTGAAGGTTGGTTTTGGTTGATTGTTGTTGTTGGTGTTGTTGTTTTTGGGGGGGTTGTTGTTATTTTTTGGGGGGTTGGTTGCCAGGATTGGTTTTTGGATGTTTTTTTGTCTGGTTGTACAGATGATGATGATGATTGATGATGATGATGTTTGATTACGATGACGATGACGATGACGATGATGTGTGGTGGTGGTGGTGGTGGTGGTGTGGTGGTGGTGGTGGTGATAGATGATGATGATGATGATGATGATGATGATGATGATGAGAGACGACGATGACGATGACGATGATATGATGATGATGATGAGGAGGAGGAGGAGGAGGAGGATCAGAAGAAGAAGAAAAACAAGAACAACAACAACAACAGCAACAACAACTTTACCTTTTTCCCAGTTTGACGGGAAAACCGAACTGAATGTGAAGTGTTTGGGAGGAGACTCTGAGCCAGTCAGGGCCCTGTACATAATTATAGTGCAGGTCAAAAGAACCCACCATAATGTCAGTTTGAACAGACCAGGGAAGCACCTCCCGACTGCCCTGGAAAAACTGGCATGTCCATTTCTCAACTGTGTCTCCAAGTCGGATTGTGGCTACCTTAATGGTGAGGGGGGGGGGGGGGGGGGGAGGGGGGGGGGACGTTAGTGTACTCATCAATCATACCAGTAATGAACCTCGGAGCTCTAGCCAAGTAATGGAAAAAAGCACAATCATGTGTTTCCTTACATCTTGGAGATGATTATCTGAGTGTTTCATTCCTTCAGCAGACATTCAAAACTGTCTGTGAAACTTGACAAGGAAAATATGTCACCACATAATTTTTGTGTTGTACATGTAATATCAACTATATGACTTAACTTCCGTTTCTGGAAACAATGGCTTCCCCCCAGAGGCAAGCATTCAAGGGCGGTAATTAAGCTGGTGATTTCTCAAGGGCTTAATGCTGTTCTAAAAAAAACCAGCAACAACACGTTCTTTCTTCCGTGTAGTTCTTTGTTTGTTTGCTTTCTTGCTTATTTCTGGTAAATCCAGCTGCCAGAGACGATTGCTTTAGATATCAAGTTCTATCAACTATGAAATCTCATTTGTTTAAAGTAGTTTTAAAAGGTAGAAAACACTATTATATTTTGTTACTTTCTTTGGAGGAAAAACAGGATACTGCTAGCAACCTGTGATGATACAGATAGAATTGATACCACTGCCCAGTCTTTTTGTTGTTTTCATAATTATATTAGTGACTCTGAACATATGTGTGATGTCTAAAAGGCTTGTAGATGATGATTGAAAATAATGTTAAGGTTTCATTGTTTTAACAATCTACTTGCGCACCTATACGCACATGCATATGAATCACAGTCTAGTCTTTGAGCAAAGCTTGATTAGGATTGTTATTGATAGATTTGGGGTTATTTTTTAGGATACTGTGTACAATTTCTTCGATGAAAATGGGGTGTTCGGAAAATGGACCCTGATCATGAGCAATGCTATGCTTTTGATTTTCTCGTTCTTGGTGATAAACCATGCAGAAATTCTAGAAGAGCTTTCGTGAGATATAGACCCTGATATAACATGAGATAACCTGCAATGAATATGCTGGTCTGCCAAACTTATGGAGGGGGGAGGAGGAGAGGAGGCGGGGGGGGGGGGGGGGGGGTCCTGTGAAGAGGAGATAATCAATAAAAAAAAATTGTTTTGTGTTGTCTACCCTAGCAGAAGAATAAATTTTGTCTCGCCTTTTCTCGTTTTGTCTCGCCTTTTCTCGTTTTGTCTCGCCTTGTCTCGTTTCGTCTCGCTTTGAACATGGCTGGTGGACTTTGACTGAACTGTAAGTGGCATGACGTTTGTTCTATTGCATTCTATTCTGTTCTGTCCTATTGTTCTATATTGTGGTTTCTTCTATTGTGTTGTTTTATAGTATTGTGCTACGTGATATTGATTTTTCTGAGTCAAAAAGCGTTTCATTCCATTTATGATTACGTGCGCACGTTCGCGCGTGCGCACACACACACACACACACACACACACACACACACACACACACACACACACACGCACACACAAACAAACACACACTCACACGGGTGTGCCTACATGTAGGGTCGTGAAACTGAGGGGATGGATACATAAAATTTAAAAAATATGCATACGCGCACGGTCGTCATAAGAGGGGAATTTTTTTATATAAATAATCAAAATAATATATCTAATGAATAAATAATCTTAAAAGCACATAAAGAGAGAAAGAAGAAAGAAATACACAATTTGATAATATTTCAAATGCAGTTAAACTGATATACTTGATCTCTCTGTCTGTCTGTCTGTCTGTCTGTCTGTCTGTCAGTCTGTCTGTCTGTCTGTCTGTCTGTCTGTCTGTCTGTCTGTCTCTCTCTCTCTCTCTCTCTCTCTCTCTCTCTCTCTCTCTCTCTCTCTCTCTCTCTCTCTCTCTCCCTCTCTATCTCTCTCTCTCTGATATGTGTGTGCCCTTTAGGCGCAGTTTTTGGGTGGAATATTAATGGATTGGAGATCATTTTCAAGTCCACAGAGAATTGCCAGATTAGGCCAAAATTAATTAAAGGGGAACTGCAGCAGCGCTTAAAAGATAAAGGAGAAGGCATCAAAGAAATATAAAGACCCTCAAGAATGTCAAACTTTCTTTTGTGGGAGCGCATAGATAAAGATGAAAGCAACATCAAGTGAAGAAAGAGTGACTGACTGAATGGAGAAAGATTGAAACAGAGGAAAGAAACAGAAAACAAAATGAATTTTTTTTATAAAATCGCAACAAAACTGTATTGTATAACAATCAGCTTGCTGTCTGTAACGCTGGTGGGTATAAACCGGCAATTATTCTGTCCAAGCTCTTGAAAATGTTGCTTAGAAGTTTACTTTTAATACAAAGATTCATAATTTGCAATGTTGAAACAATGTTTTTCCCAATATCAAAGGTAAAAGAGGGAAACAAGAGCTAAATGGAAAGGAAAAAGATAAACTATCTTTAAAAAATCGAAACCAAGAAAAATAACAACGGCAATATCGTGGAACATCAGAACCGCTTTGATCCCCTAAAAGAAGTGCAAGATTTATTTGATTTGTTGCCCGTCATGGCTAGGCTGTGAAGTAAATAAAAGCAATCAAACAACAACCCTGCAACAATTCTCCACACACCCACATCGTTTTTATTTTCGTTTTTTATCCCGTAGTCCCGTGGACCGTGGGGGCACCCATGACGATTTTGCAACCAGCTTCCTCCACTCCCCGCAGTCCTCTGCTTTCCGTAGCAAATCGTTCCACTCAAGGCCAGTCAGTCCACTCTCTGATGTTGTCTTCCCATCGTTTTCTCTGTCCGCCTCCTCGTCTCCCTCCTTGTACTGTTCCCCGTAGGACAGTCTTGACCAGTCCAGATGTTCGTCTGATGTACCCGTACCACTTTAGTTTGCGGTTCTTTTACTCTGAGGTCAGGAGCTCTTCATCCACATTGAAACAAGGGAATAAAAATATTAACAAACAAAGCCAAAATGTAACAAACATACAGACTGATTTCATCATTCTTTAAGTGGAAGAGCATGAAAAACAAGTTAGCTTTAATTGAATCCAAAATACTTTAGGACTCACTTAGCAAGTGTTCTTCTGGCATAACTCATGCAAATCTGTTCTTTCTCCTTCGCTTTTTTCCATGCAGATATGTGCAGATGGGTTTGTATGAGCTGATCAAGGATGATCTGGGGGTCTTTTTCCCAAATTAAACGCAGTTCAGTACTACAATTTCACTGGCTGAGCATTACCTGCTGTTTTGCCTTGAATGCAGGTTGTTGGAAGCACAGCAATTGCTCTAGTAAGTTTGAGACGTGGCTGCTGTCCTTATGTGATTTGAAGAAAGGACGGGCAAAGTATAATACATATCATTCTGACCCTGGTAAAGCAGTATCACAAACTTGAGCTTTGAAGCTAATGCTGAAACACCTCCTCAGTGCTGTACCCCACGTCAGGATTCCAGGGGCCTGTCAGTATAAGTAGCATCCCCACCTTCTGGAATTTTGTGCTCAGAATTCCCTCTTTTCTATCCCTCTCTTTGTTTCTGTATTGTTCCTTTTTAACTCCCACTTCCTTCTGCTCTATGGTCTGCCTTCTTGGTCCACATTCCTACCTTACTTCCAGAAAGACTAACAAGATAACCAGTCTCTCCCACACAGAAATCGGACGCACTCGGCCTGACTTGTCAGGCGCTTAGCGGCAGCGCTACGCATTTTTGTTGGGTTTTTGTGTGCTCATGTGACGGGCAAGAATAGGTGTTGTCTGAGTGTTCAACGAAGAAGAAGATAATGACAACCCCAACTTTAAGGTGAAAGAAGTAGATCAAATTAGTAAGCCAAAAAATCTAAACTTTTTCCAGCAAACAGACAAATGTCGTTTTTAACCGGATGATCATTAGGTAACGGACAACACAAGCGAATTTTTAGGCTGTTGAATAAACGCTACGTGTTGATTTAGTTCATTAGTTTTCTTCCCCATTTCGTTTGCAGGCTTTGTTGTTATTATTGTTGTGTAATATTTCTTCTTGTTTTATTTCTAGTTTTGTTTTGTATTGTTTTGCTTACTTGCTTGCTTGTTTGTTTCTTGATGATTTTTGCAGTCGTTTTTTTAAATCAATGTGTCAAAACTTTTCTTAATATTTCAGAAAATGTTGGGGAAAAGTTTGTTAGATGTGACATTTTGAAAAATGTCTGAACAACAATAGCCTCCCGTGTGCCGGCAGTCTAGCAGCGAGCACTATGGTAGAGTCCGAGCCCCTTACCTCCCTTTGTGCAGCCAGCTTTAAATAAGCAGTCTGACTTAAACCAATGAGCGCTCCTTTCTGAGGTGACGTCACTGATCCCGAAATAGCTGTTGTCCTTTTTGTGCTTCTTTGGGAAGCAATGTGGACAGAAAGAAAATTCTTGTTATGTGTTTTGCACGTGTCTTTCTGTCTGTCTGTCTGTCTGTCTGTCTGTCTGTCTGTCTCTCTCTCTCTCTCTCTCTCTCTCTCTCTCTCTCTCTCTCTCTCTCTCTCTCTCTCTCTCTCTCTCTCTCTCTCTCTCTCAGCCGCATTGAGCAATGACAGTAAATTGTTCAGAGCACCAAAGCATCTCTTTCTCTTTCTCATCCCCCCCTACCCCCATACACACACGCTTTTTCTCTTTCTATATTATTCTCGACATATTCTACAACTTTCCTAAAACTGTTTTCTCATTCTTTTCAAAACCATAACTATCAGTTGTTGGGGTTTTTTTTCAAAATGAAAGTGTCTCTCCTTTTAATAATGAAGAGAGGTTGGGGATGGAGGGGAAAAGAAAGAGGGATTTGTGGAAAGGGAATTGGGGCGTTGGGGGAAAGGGGCGGGGGGAGAGGGGGGGGGAGATGATGTAGTAAAACTGGCTTGAAAGGCACTGAAGTTTCAGATTTCCGTGTTTTCCAATCTCAGTCTGGGTAGAGCGGGTTCAATGTGTTTTCCTGCTTTTTTCCTGCACAAGACAGCCAGTGAAGAGCGGAATCTGCTGGGAGCTGTGCAATCATATTTGATTACAATGCACGTGATGGTTGGCGAGGGGGGGAGAGACGTGTGTGTGTGTGTGTGGGGGGGGGGGTGTATGTGTGTGTGTGTGTGTGTGTGTGTGTGTGTGTGTGTGTGTGTGTAGTGTGGTGTGGTGTAGTGTAGTGTAGTGTGGTGTAGTGTGTGTGTGTGTGTGTGTGTGTAGTGTAGTGTGTGTGTGTGTGTGTGTGTGTGTGTGTGGTTAGTGTAGTGTAGTGTGTGTGTTAGTGTAGTGTAGTGTAGTGTAGTGTGGTGTAGTGTGTGTGTTTGTGTGTTTGTGTTTGTGTGTTAGTGGAGTGGAGTGGAGTGGTGTGTGTGTGTGTATGTGTGCAGTTTGTATAGTTTAGTGTAGTGTGTGTGTGTGTTTGTGTAGTGCAGTGTAGTGTAGTGTGTGTAGTTAAGTGTAGTGTTGTGGTGTGTGTGTGTGTGTGTAGTTTGTGTGTAGTGTTTTATTTTTATTTTTTTATTCTTTATATCGAGGATAATGAAATAAGCACTTATGTTCTTTTTACATCCAGTCCCCATGTGTATGCCGTTTTTGTAAATTGTGTCATCTGTTCCCACCGGCACACAATGGCCTACTCATACGAAAAGCGGAGCAGGATTTAAACGTATGCGGAAGATGTTCTGCGTGCGTTCGCACACGGGGCCTCGGTTTATAGTCTCCTCCGAGAGTGTAGTGTAGTGTAGCGTAGTGTGTGTGTGTGTGTGTGTGTGTGTGTCTGTGTGTGTGTGTTTGCAAGCACAATCATATATGATTACAACGTACGTGATGGTTGCCAAAATGAAGAGAAATATGTGTGTGTGTGTGTGGGGGGGGGGGGAGGAGAAGGGAGGTACGTGTATGCGTGCGCGCACGTGTGTGTGTGTGTGTGTGTGTGTGTGTGTGTGTGTGTGTGTGTGTGTGTGTGTGTGTGTGTGTGTGTGTGTGTACGCGATAGTTGGCTAAATAGAAACAAATGGTGTGTGTGTGTGTTTGTGTGTGTGTGTGTGTGTGTGTATTTGAGCGCGCGCGTGCGTGCGTGTGTATGTCCTCTCTCTCTCACTCTCTCTCTCTCTCTCTCTCTCTCTCTCTCTCTCTCTCTCTCTCTCTCTCTCTCTCTCTCTCTCTCTCTCTCTCTCTTCTCTTCCTCCTCTTCTTCTTCTGTTTCTTCTTCTTCTTCTTCTCTCTCTGTGTTTTACTATCTCTCTACCTGAAGTACTGAGTCAATGTGGTTAAATGGTCACGCATCCGTGAAGAACCGCACTCAACTCTACTAGGCTTAAAAAACTTTTACAGGGAGAGAGCAAGTGCCATGATCACTGAGACACCCTGTCCTGACCGTCACATGAATATAGTATAATCCTCACAATTGAACAAGCAATGTGTGTAAAACATTCCAGGAAAGACTAAAGCAATGACAAATTATTATTTATTTAGGTAGCTGATTAATATCAAGGAACAGATTTTACAATAAACAGGCCTTTCCTGGTTATTTGTAGAAACATTCCCCATTACAAAACTGATAACGCTTTTTTCAGAGATAGTGATAGTGCTTTGCTTCATAACGTTTTTTGAGTTGTTGATTTTTTGGGGGGGGTTGGTGTTATTCTGTTTTTGCTCACCCTTGAAGAGGATATAATCTTTAGTACAACTAGAACTTTCATAAAACTTGGGCTGCTGTATATCTGTAGTGCTTACATATGAAAAGGAAAGCACGTATAAACGTTATGCCATGTCGTGCCAAACTGAATTTTGTAAGGGGAAATATTTTTTTCAGAGAAACTGTGATTTAAAGCTTACAACTCTTTCCGCTCTCCCTCCCCTCCCCCCTCCGACGCACTATCTGTTTACACTACTGGATACAAAGCAGAATCCAGGAAAAAATAAACCAGCTCTATTAACCGGTTTATTTCTTCATCTGCTGTACGGAGAATTTGTCCTTTTTTCTCTGAAAAAAAAATAACTTTCATGTTTCATGGCAGACATGCCAGAGATGAAAGCGTGACCCACTTCCTTCAGTGCTTGTTTCCCCTTGGCAGTGAACAATCAGGGGCGGTAATTGGAAGTAGTGGTGGCCAGAAGGCTTAACAAGACCACAAGTGGATTTTCCTCAACGAGCCACTGACACGAATGGTGGCTGCATGCCTGTGTCTTCTCTCTGTTCTTGTTTGTCCTCAACTTCAACAACATTTCGATTTCTTTTTCCAACAAACACACATTTTTCAAACTTGTTGATGCTTTCTTCCTTTCTTCTTCGTGGTCAAATGAAAGCGCAAGCACACGCACTTCCCTAATGAGCCAAAACCAGGAAAATGAATCAGCTTAACCCCAGTAGCTCATTTTCGCTGTTTTTATTGACTGACCACATCAATTCTGTCCTTCTACTTTTTCTCTTAACACGGCCATATCAGAAACGGAAGCGCGATCCATTTCCGGAAATTCTGGCTCCCCCAAGCGGTGAACAATCAAGGGCAATAACTGGGGCTAGTGATAGTTGGAGGGCTTGGTGTTCTAAAGTGGCTTTTTGAACAAGACACGTGGGCCTAGTGGGGGCTATAGGATATGAATATCAATGCTGTCCCGGCTTGTCCCGGTTTGTTCCAATGACCTTGTCCAGAACTGGCCTCCCACCTTGTTCTACTGAATTTAGATAGCCGTGACTTGTAGTATCACCTCTGCCTGTACAGGGTGTGGCTTTTTTCTTCAAGGAACGCTCATGCAGCAACTGCTGTTCTCTCTTATATGAGCAAAATGCGTCACGCTGCCGTTAAGCGTCTGACAAGTCAGACCCAACGCATCCGACTTCGGCATAAGAAGGAATTACCATCTTATAAGTCTTAAGGTGGTTCGGTGGTCTAGAGGTAACGCGCCTGTCTAGAAAGTGAAAAGTGCGGTGGTTCGAATCCCGTTTGGGCCCGAAACTTTTCCCCCATCCATTAGACCATGAGTAGTGGTCTGGGCGCTAGTCATTCGGATGAGACGATAAACCGAGGATTATTCAGCGCACGTAAAAGAACCCACGGCAACGAGAGAGATCTCCGTGGAAAAATTCTTACCAAAAAGCCACTCCGATAGGGAAACAAAAAAAGGGTGGCGCTGCTCTTGTAGCGACGCGCTCTCCTCGGAGAGAGCAGCCCGAATTTCACGCAGAGAAATCTCGTGACTTAAAGTGGTATAAATAAATTAATTAACTGATGGAAAAACAGGCAGAAGAATGGACCAAGAAGGCAGAAAGTAGACAAGAAGGAGGTGACAGGAAGAAAAAGAACAAGGCAGAAACAAAGAGAGTGATAGAAAGGAGGAAATTACTAACACAGAATTTCCAGAAGGTGGGGATGCAATTCATACTGACAGACCCCCGGCATCCCCACGGGAGAAGATGTCACTTGTTATCTTTCTTTTATACATATGAAAATAGAAATAGCCTGTAGCAAGACTTCTGTTGAAGGCAGTGTTGTGCGTTGCGGACATCGGTTCCCTTTTCTAGCATGCTACTGTGTACATTACGATAATGATAATAATAATAAGGATAATATATGGAATTTATATAGCGCTGAATCTTGTAAAAACAAACACATCAAAGCGCTTGAAAGAGAATGGCTGACTGCTAAACTGATAGGTAGAATGGGTGACATGCTGACAGACTACAAAGCAGGCTAATAGATGAGAGGATTTATAATTGACTTAATAGCTAACTAGAGAAGCAATTTTTTTTTCACCCTTTTCCATAATTAAAGTAAATACTGTTGATTCGTTGAAGTTTCATAAACAGTTTTCCAGAAGAGATAATGAGTTCGATGTTGTTGAATTTTAAGATAAAGTTTTAATTTGTTTTATCAATTTAATATATACATTACCATACTTAATAAGGGAATCAGTTTCACATATAATTATTTCTACAATGAAAAATAAAGCAATCGATTTGGCATATATATCCAATATTCATAATAAGGTAATCACTTAATATATTTCAACATTCAAAATAAGGCAATCAGTTCAATAGATAGATAGATAGATAGATAGATAGATAGATAGATAGATAGATAGATAGATAGATAGATAGATAGGGGGATGGATGGATGGATGGATGGATAGATGGATGGATGGATAGGTAGGTAGGTAGGTAGATAGATAGATAGGTAGGTAGGTAGGTAGGTAGGTAGGTAGGTAGGTAGGTAGGTAGGTAGATAGATAGATAGATAGATAGATAGATAGATAGATAGATAGATAGATAGATAGATAGATAGATAGATAGATAGATAGATAGATAGATAGATAGTGTGAATAAAGCAATAAGATCAACATTATATTTCAACATTCAAAGTAAGGCAATCAATTAAAGATATTTCTCAAGATTAACAGTAAGGTAACCAGTTCAACATATATTTCAACATTCTGAATAAGGTAACCAGTTCAACATATAATTATTTCACGTTCACGCTAAGGTAAAAGGTTCAACATAATTATATTCCAACACTCACAATTAAAGTAATCCTTTCAGTATACATTTCAACATTCCAAAACAGCAATCAGTTGAACATATATTTTTTTTTACTAAGCTCTTTAAGAAAAGCTACACATTAAACAAACTAATCAGAAAGCTATTGCAGGATGAACTTTGCAAGGAAAAAAAGGTAACATTGGTGACAAACACGCACACGCACCACACACACACACACACACACACGCACGCACGCACGCACGCACGCACACACACACACACACACACACTACCTACATGTGTTAGGAATTACCAGGAAACGAACAGTGCTACCTTACATTAGTCAGCTGAATTTTCTATCTTTCTTATGTACCGCGGGCATGGTTCCTTCCTCCTCTTCTCTTCTTTTTTTTTCTTTAATGGCAGCCTGGCTGCGTCAGTGACGGAAGTATAATCCATTTCCGGCAATAGTGGCCTCCCCTGGCAATGAGCAATCAGGGGAGGTAATGGGGACTGGTGGTGGCCAGAGGGTGCAAATTATTCTAGCTGGCTTTCTGTGGAGGAGACTGCGAGACCAGTCACTGACACCTTACCCTGTTGTTTCTGTTATAGCTTGTCCTCTTCCTCCTTTACTTAACCAGTCTTGTCCAAACTCTGCCATCATATT
>CM054155.1:6716396-6721396 GCA_028751875.1 Rapana venosa
GGTAAAGATTAGCTCAAGAGTGCACACACACACACACACAAACACACACACACACACAAACACACACACACACACACTCATACACACACACTAGTACGCACGAACAATAGTATATTTTTAAGTTGTGTTCCATTGCGCTTATCATTGGTACTTATTATCTCGTTCCCACCGCTCTGCTGCAGATACCTTGTGCTTACGAATACCGAGATTCAACCAATCCAATGTTAGCCGTCGCTCTTTCTCTGTTTCTGGTCCAGTGATCTGGAATGACCTCCCTCTCTCCCTTCGCCCAAAGCCTACTTATGACACTTAAATCCAGCCTCAAGACATATTTATTCCAAATCTGATTTTCCCCTCTGTACCAGAAAAATATGGTCGAAGTACTTGACAATGAAGAATGACATGCTTAGGTGATGTCAGAACCACATGGACAAGTTATCTGTTTACAAAATTTAGTCTTAAATGCATTCAATCCGAACCTGCAGATCATACTTCCCACCAGTCTGTTATGGAAATGACACACTCTGACACTTAACGAATGTCCACGTAAAGAATACTTTCTTTGGCTGTTGACACGGTTCCAAGAAGTTTTTTTCAGCAGAAGTATGCCCTCCTGAAGACAGAATGGAAGGTTCAGAGGTGCTGTAACTTCAGAGTCCGTGTCCATGGCAGCAGCTTTGGCTAACTGGTCAGCTTTCTCGTTGCCATGGATTCCACAATGTGACGGAATCCAGCAAAAGGCAAGGGTAGTACCACGTAAGGAAAGAAAATGTATAAGGTGACAAATTTCAATGATTAATTCCCCTCTTACCGTAGTATTAAATGCTTTCAATGCTTGCAAAACAGACTTAGAATCAATGCAAAACAGCACCTTAAATATATTTATATGCAGATTTAATATTTAAAAAAAATTGAAGGCCAAAAATGTAGCTATAAGTTCCGCAGTAAAGATTGAAAAATCTTTGCCTAAATGATAATATTTTTCTATCTTTAATGCAGGAACTACAAAAGCAGATCCAGCATTCCCACAGTCGACCACCGAACCATCAATAAAAACTTTAAAATAACCGCTATATGTTTCATCAATGTGAGCTCTAGCTATTGCAGCGACAGCGGGACTTTCATCTTTTTTTATATTACAATAATCAATATCAAACTCAGCCCTGTTTAATTCCCACTTTGGAATTGTGGAGAAAACTGGGCGAGATGCTACATTTCTGACATTCATTCCTGAAGATGTGAACAAATCAGAGGTGTAAGAACTGATTGTTGTCAGTGAATGTATGGATTTAGCCCTTTTAGGAAAATCTACATCCGATTTTAAATGAAGTTCTTTAATATTAGAATTGTGAATTGTCGAACTTCTTAAAATATACTTTGCCGAGGCAAGCTTAATTTGTTCTTCAAAAGGTAGGATATTTATTTCAGCATACATTTTTAGAGTTGATGCGTGTACAGGAACACCAATCGCCAACTTGAATGACTTTCTGTCTACACTTTGCATTTTTCTTAGCAAATATTTAGGAGCAGAGAAAAAAATTTCCTGTGCATAAGTTAATCTAGATTGAACAAGTGCTGTTGCTAAATGGATGAGAGATGACATATCTTGGCCCCAGTATTGCTTGCTCACCATTTTCAGCAAATTAAGACTTTTTCTAGCTTTGGTCAGGACATACTCAATGTGATTATTCCATGACAGTTTTGTGGTGAGAAATACCCCTAGAAATTTTTAATTTTCTTTATATGCTAACACAGAATCTCCTATTTTAAAGGAGGGCAGTGCCTGTGGATTGTAGCCAGTGTTGAAAAGCATCATATGGGATTTGTCAGGAGATAGCATTAATCCATTTTCTTTCATAAATGTATATATCTTATTTAGCTCATTTTGATAAACCTTTCTAATATAGTTAAGAGATCTTATTGGAGTATGCCTTTCATGGTCACTTTCATCCATATGCATAGATCATCTGCATATTGAACCAATTCAATATTGTTGGACACTATATTGGGAAGATCATATGTCAAGATATTAAAGAGTATAGGTGCCACTACTGATCCTTGGGGGATCCCCATATCTATAACTCTTGGATTGGAATATGCATTTCCAATTGTGTGTGTGTGTTTGCTTGTATGGTACATTTGAATTTGTTAACTCTGTTAATTGTTATTGGTTGTATGTATGGGTGTGGTGAATGCAAGCGCTTTGATTTCTTTTTGCAAGATATAGCGCAATATAGTAGTAGTAGTAGTAGTAGTAGTAGTAGTAGTAGTAGTAGTAGTAGTAGTAGTAGTAGTAGTAGTAGTAGTAGTAGTAGTAGTAGTAGTAGTAGTAGTAGTACATTGTATTACACTGTCTTAAAGGGTATCACATTGCTCATCTGACTTTCTTCATATTACGTTAACGTATTTTGTGCATAAACTGAACCTAGACTTTAGAATCGAATCATGTACTGATGACCTACATTTCATTTCATTTCATTTTATACCACATTTAAGTCACGGCAGATTTCTCTACTTGAAATTCGTGCTACTCTCCCCCGGGGAGAACGCGTCGCCACAAGAGCAGTGCCACCCGTTATTTGTTTCTTTTCCTTTCTGCAACTGTTATTACTTACCCTATCAGAATGGCTTCTTTCTACAATATTTTGACAGGGACAACTCTCTTGTTGCCGTGGCTTATTTTACGTGCGCTAAATAATTAAGTGTAACACATTGGACCTCAGTTTTTCGTCTCATCCGAAAGTCTAGCACCCAGACCATCACTCATGGTGTAATGGATGGGAGAAAAGTTTCGGGTCCAAACAGTGATCAAACCACTGCACACTTCCGACCGGGACTTTTCGCTTTCTAGACAGGCGCGTTACCTCTAAACCACCGAAGAAAGCACTATGTGAATAAAACACACATAAAAGATGGAACACTCAAAAAAAGTACCAAATCTCCACACCCGAATTTTATTAGCCCAACTTTAAAAACTTTCAGAATGCAGACCTACTGTTCGATCAACTGGAGAAAGGCAGATTCAGGCAGCTTAGCCAATTGCTTACATATCTGCAGAAGAAGAGTGAGGTCAGAAATGGATGGAGAAGAGAGAGAGAGAAAGAAAGAAGAAAGAAAGAAAGAAAGAAAGAGAAGAAAGAAAGAAAAACAAAGAAAAAAAGAAGAGAAGAAAGAAAGAAAGAAAGAAGAAAGAGAGAGAGAGAGGAGAGAAGGAGAGGGAAGGAGAGAGAGAGAGAGAGAGAGAGAGAACAATGACCAAAATGAACAAAAGAGAGAGAGAGAGAGGATGGAGAAGAGAGAGATGGAGAGATTTTTATTATTTATTTTGTTTATTCTTTTATATCGAAGATAATGGAATGAGCACTCGCTGCTTATTTACATCTAGTCCCCGTGTGTATGCAGTTTTGTAAATTTTTACACTGGCACACAATGGCTTACACTTTCGAAAAGCGGAACAGGATTTAACATGTGCGCAAGATGTTCTGCCTGCGTTGGTACACGGGGCCTCGGTTTATAGTCTCATCCGAAGGACTTTTGGGGAGAGTGGAGTCTGCACTGATGTGAACTCCAGGGGGAAAATCCTCTTTGAACGAGATGAGAGATAGAGAGAGAAATAGAGAGGAAGAAAGAAAGAAAGAAAGAAAGAAAGAAAAAAAAGAAAAAAAGAAAGAAACAAAGAAAGAAGAAGAGAGAGAATTGATGAGAGAGAGAGAACAGAGAGAGAGAGAATTGATGGATAAGAGACAAGAGAGAGAGGAATTGATGGATGAAGAGACGAGAGAGAGAGAGAATTGATGGAGAAGAGACACAGAGAGAGAGAGAAGAGAGATGATGGAGGAGAGGAGAGAGAGAGAGAGAGAGAGAGAGAGAGAGAGAGAGGAGAGAGAGAATTGGAGAGAGAGAGAGAGAGAGAGAGAGAGAAGAGAGAGAGAGAGAATGAGGAGAGAGAGAAGAGAGAAGAGATGGAGAAGCAGAGAGAGAGAGAGAGATGATGGAAAGAGATAGAGAGGAGAAGAGACAGAGAAGAGAGCGAAGGAGAGAGAGAAGAGGAGATGAGAGAGACACAGAGAGAGAGAGATGATGGAGAAAGAGACACAGAGAAGAGAGAGAGAGAGACAGAGAGAGAGAGAGCGAATGGATGGAGAAGAGACACAGAGATAGAGAGAGAATGGATGGAGAAGAGACACAGAGATAGAGAGAGAATGGATGGAGAAGAGACACAGAGATAGAGAGCGAATGGATGGAGAAGAGACACAGAGATAGAGAGCGAATGGATGGAGAAGAGACACAGAGATAGAGAGAGAATGGATGGAGAAGAGACACAGAGATAGAGAGCGAATGGATGGAGAAGAGAGACAGAGATAGAGAGAGAATGGATGGAGAAGAGAGACACAGAAAGAGAGAGAGAGAGAGAGAGAGAGAGAGAGAGAGAGAGAGAGAGAGACAGAGAGACAGAGAGAGAGAGAGAGATGCAGTGAGGGGATGGATGGATAGAGAGAAGGGAAGGGAAGTGGAAGGGGAAGTCCTCTCAGACCCATTCTTCTCTGCCATCTGCCGGGTTCCTGTGCAGTTTCATGGCCAGGGTCACGACATTACGTCATTGACTTTGGCCTGTTAGGGGGTGAAGATGGGGATGGTGGATGCGTTGTGTGTGTGTGTGTGTGTTGGGGGGGGGGACAAGTGGTAGGGGTGGGGGTGGGATGGAATAATGGGTGTTTTTAAGGGGGTGGAGGAGATGGTGTGCGTGTGGGAGGGGCGGGGGGGGGGGGGAAATGTGGTTTGTGTACGTGTGTTGTGTTGTAGTTTGTATGTGTTTTTGTTTTGTGTTGTAATGTGTTGTAGTGTGTGTGTGTGTGTGTGTGTGTGTGTGTGTGTATGTGTGTGGGGGGGGACAAGTGGTAGGGGTGGGGGTGGGATGGAATAATGGGTGTGTTTAGGGAGAGCGGGGGGTGGAGGCGGGTGTTGGGGGGAGATGATGTGCGTGTGTATGGGGGAGGGGG
>CM054155.1:6726396-6758896 GCA_028751875.1 Rapana venosa
GTGCTAGTGCAGAGGACAGCGAAGGAGAAACTAGTGCTTTTAGGAGGAGGTGGAAGACAAGCTTCTGATGCTGTACGCGTGGACGGTGGACAGATCCCTAAAGACCTCCTCTATGGAGAACTTGTGCTTGGAAAACGTCCCACAGGCAGACCACAGCTGTGATTCAAAGACGTGTGCAAGAGGATTTAAAAGCCTTGAACATCGACCAGAACAACTGGGAAGCAACAGCCCTGGAACGGTCAGCCTGGAGACAGACTGTGCAGAAAGGTCTCTCCAAGTTGCAAGAGACACTTGCTCAGCAGCACGAGGCAAAGAGAAGGAGAAGAAAGGCTGCAGCCCAGGCAGACAGACCAGCATTGTCAGACTTCATCTGTGCCCTCTGCCATAGGCACTGTCTGTCATTGCCGTGTGGGACTGGCCAGCCACACCCGACGCTGTACCAGAATGAACACCTAGAGCACAGCAACTCCATAGTCTTCCTAGACTGAAGGATGCTGATTACTACGGAAGATAAGTGTAATTCTACGGTCAGTATTACGATTCGTTAGTCTAAGTTTCTTAACAGTGAAAAAAATAACACCACTGACAGGAAGAAAAAAGCACATTCTAACCTTTCTTTGTCATTTTTACCGTCTTTGAGAATAACCAATTTTTGTTTTTGGTCAAACACTTAAACAGCAACTATTGTTGTCTACCATATGAGCAAAAATGCTTTGCACTGCTTTAAAAGCCTGACAAGTCAGGCCTAACGCATCCCACTTTGGCGTAGGAGAGAATGGTTATGTTCTTTAAGTATTTCTGGGGGAAAAAGGCAGGAGAGTGGACCAAGAAGGCAGAACATAGACAAGAAGGTGGGGACAGAATGAAAAGGAACAAGGCAGAGACAAAGAGAGGGATAGAATAGCGGGAATTCCCAGCACAGAATTTCCTGAAGTTGGAGATGCTATTTATACTGAGAGGCCCTCGGAATCCCAGCGAGGGAATAACCCCTTCAAAGGTAAAGCAATGAACTGTGAACAAATGGATAGGGCGCATCTGCAGAGATGTGGGAACTGGGTGCTGTAATAATGGCGGCAATAGTCAGAGAAGGAGTAGTTCAAAACCACGTTTTCGTCGCTTGTCTTCTTTTATCCAGAGCACAATACATGAATGCACAAAGACACAGTGTACTGGTTGTCTGAACAAAAGTACAAGTCTGATTTTATTCCGTTTTCTTATGAAAATGCCATAGCCAACGACCAGTCAAGAGAAGAAGACTTGACTTTAATCAGTAGGTGTCATGCTGTGAAAGATGGTTGTTCGATAGACAGACAGACAGACAGACAGACAGATACACTGGCAGAGACAGAGAGGTGAGGGAAGGTGTGAGGGGAGTGGGGAGGGGAATGGGAGGGAAGGCGTCAGCTCCCCCATAATTTTATCTCCTGCTGCTAAATAATTGTGTAAAGAGAGAGGCTGGTTATTTACAAGACAAATAAAAGTCAGCAATGACAAATGATATCAACGCACTCGCTGAAGTGTCAGGCAGCATTTACCCCCAGCATCCATCATCCACTCTGTGGGGGAAAGAGCCCATTTTTAAAAAACATCCACAATGGAATCAGGAGGGGGGAGGGAGGAAGGGATAGAAAATGACTAACCAGGCAGACGACATAGGAATGAATGACACAAGGGGTGCAGCGAACATGAGTCATTCCCAGGCGTAACTGTGGATGCAGGCATTCACTTGTCAAGTGTGTGCGCACAGAACAGGATTGTACAGACAGGAGGGGCGGCACTGTCCAATACGTCTAGGGTATGACCATCATCTGCAGATACCAGTAACCACTTCAAACAGGGAGAATTCCCTGTGGGGATTCCGGGAACCTGTCAGTGTAAATAGCATTCCCACCTTCTGGAAGCTCTGTGGTAGGACTTCCATCTTTTCTATCCCTCTCTTTGTTTCTGCCTCGTTCCATTTCTTCTTGTCACCTCCTCCTTCTCGTCAATGTTCTGCCTTCTCGGTCCATTCTCCTGCCTTTTTCCCAGAAAGATTTAAAAGACTGTCTCTCCCATGCCGAAGTCGGATGTGCTGGGTCTGACTTGTGAGATGCTTAAGGGCAGCGCAAAGTATTTTTGCTAATATGACAGATAACAATAGTTATGAATATATAGTGATGGCGTGCTGGTTTGGTTTATATATATATATATATATATATATTATATATATATATATATATATATATATATATATATATATATATATATATATATATATGTCTGTCTGTCTGTCTGTCTGTCTCCCAAACCCACAGATAAGCCAGCTATACTTACTTTTCACATGTCAGTCAATATTTTTTTGAATGTCAGAACTAGTTACACCATACTGTGGAACCTGTCAGTTTTCTAAAATTCAGTTGTAATACTGCAACAAAACCCCAGAACGAATGCTCTACAGATGATGCTCAGTGCAACGCTGTCATTAGATTACCAACGGACCAACGTCTTACACTTCTGCTGGGTTATTGATGATGTTCAGTGCCTGCCCTCAATAAGTACACAAACATCCCTAAGTGACACAATAAAAAAAGGAGAGAAGATGGTAAAGAACAAGACCACAAAGAATTCCTTGAATTGACAGCTCGTTCTCATCAGATGATCTTTCAAAGACTATCAAATCTATGGCAATGAAAAGAGAGAGAACAGTATTATAACAAAGGACAACAAGTTCCTCAAATGAATTGTATTTAATGATAATAATAATAATTTGGAATTTATATAGCGCTGAATCTTGTAAAAACAAACAAATCAAAGCGCTTGCACTCAAATCATTTACACGCATGCAACTCTCCTTAAACATAATGAACAACAGATTTCAAATCCATGCGCGTGCACGCACGTTTCAAATGTTTGTTTTTAAAAAATGCATGTTTAAAATATGTGTGTTATTATTTGATAATGCTTAGGATTTACGTCGTTTTGATTCCAACAACTAATATTCCCGTGTAATCAGATCATTTATTAAAAGACTTCTTCAAGCCTAGTTTCTCCCTGTCTCTCTCTCTCTGTCTATCTCTCTCTGTCTCTCTCTCTGTCTCTTCTCTCTCTCTCTCTCTCTCTCTCTCTCTCTCTCTCTCTCTCTCTCTCTCTCTCTCTCTCTCTCTCTCTCTCTCTCTCTCTCTCTCTCTCTCTCTCTCTCTCTCTCTGGTATTGTCTCACTTACTCTCAGATGTTTGTCCTTGTCTAGACATGAAAAACCAGAGAGGAAATCCCCACAGGAAGAAACAGATCAGCCCCTGCACACAGCCCCCCTCCTGTAACTGCTCCTGCTTCCTCTTCTCCTGCCTGCCCCCTGATATTTACCCTTGTCTGGTCATAACAATCACTCTCTGGTCAAGTGTCAGTAGAGAATAAGATGCGCAGTAATTCACCTTTACTATATTTGCAGAAAAATCCAACCTTCCATGGCATGATGGGTGAAGCTCGGAATAGTGCTAAAGTCGTCAATAGAAAGGCATTGGAACTGCAAAGCTGGGGATACAGTTGGGAAATGCGGTGGTGGTGGTGGTGGTTGGGGGGAGGAGGGGGGGTCGAGTAAAAGCGGATGCAGTGGCGTGTCGGTTTTGTTAACTTAAGACGTAAAATCAGCAAGGAGAAAGTGAATGGCACTGGACAATTTATCCTTCGCATCTTTGCTCCCTGAAAATAAAACTTACTGAAAACCGAGGAGGCAAAAATGTTAACGATAATAGATCGTGTAGATGATAGAGGAGAAGAAGAGGGAGGGTGTATGTATGGCTCTAGTCATAGCCAGGAAACCATCCCCAAGTTAGGTTTTCATTGGTGAATAGTTTTTGTGACATGCCATCAGAGGAAGCTGGTTGCAAAATCTTCATTGGTGCCCCCAAGGTCCTTGGGACTATTGGATAGGTGAAAGTGTAGGTGAATCAGAGGAAGGTGCCTGGAGAAATGAAAAAATATGCATTTTCTTTATGCCATAAAGTGTTAACTGGTTTTAGGAGCTGAGCTGATTAAACACTGCTTTGGAAAGAGTTTCTTCACTTTTTCGTTGAATGCTCAGACAGCAACTGTTGTTGTTTGTCATATTCGAGCAAAAATACGTTGCGCTGTTATTATTATGAGGGAAAGTGCATTGCGTTGTGGTGATAAGTCAGGCCCAGCGCATTCGACTTCGGCATGGGAGAGAATCGTTATATTTTAGACCTTGCCGAAAAAGAGCATGAGAATTGACCAAGAATGCAGAATATGGACAAGAAGGAGGTGACAGGAAGAGAAGGAGCTAGGTGGAAACAAAGATAGGGATAGAAAAGAGGAAATTGCAAGCACAGATTTTCCAGAGGGCAGGGATGCTATTTATACCGACAGGCTTCAGACCTTCCCATGTTGAGGGAAAGGGTGTGATATGTAGAACGAGGCATCAGTCAGAGGCCTCAGTGTGGTCTCATCCCAAGGACTTTCGGGACAGTGGAGTCGGTACTGATAATAACTCCAGGTGGAAAAATACTCTAAAATAGGCATCACGATTAATGGCATGAGCTGCACTGTCAGAATAATGATGATGATGATGATGATGATGATGATGATGATGATGATGATGATGATGATGATGATAATAATAATAATAATAATAATAATAATAATAATAATAATAATAATAATAATAATAATAATAATAATAATGTATGGAATTTATATAGCGCTGAATCTTGTAAAGCAACAAATCAAAGCGCTCAGATGAGATGACTTTTTTCTGTTGTTTTTTTTAATCGAGGACAATGGAACAAGCACTCATGTGCTTTTTTCTTTACATCTAGTCCCCGTGTGTATGCGGTTTTGTAAATGTTGTCATCTGTTCCCACCGGCACACAATAGCCTACTCTTTCGAAAAGCGGAACAGGATTTTACGTGTGCGCAAGATGTTCTGCATGTGTTCGCACACGGGGCCTCGGTTTATAGTCTCATCCGAAGGACACAAGCTCAATGCTGTATTCGCAGGGCTAACATGCCCCCATAGGTGCTTCTAAGGGGTGTGAATGAGAAAGAGGAAGTATCTATGTGCGTGTGTATGTGTGTGTGTGTATGTGTGTGGTGGGAGGGGGTAGGAGGAAGGGGTGGGGGGCAAGGTGCTTTCGTGAATAAGGGATTTGGTTGAGAGACGAGCGTGGGCATACTTATGAGCATGTATAACCATCTTCAAACTGGATTCGAACTACGGACATATCACTATCTAGATGGTTGTATCACCACTGGGTCATGCATCTTATCTTTACTGGAGGGCATGCAAAAGAGAGAGAGAGCAGAACAACTCTGCCACCAGACCACAGAGAACAGTACTCTGGGGACGAGACCTGGTTGATAGTGATGGGATTTTGATGGCTGAAACACCAGAAGAACAAAGGCACAACTCGTGAACTGGAAGCCAGCGTGGACTGCAGGGGTGTGTCTTTGTTCTGTCAGAGCTTGTCAGCATCGCTTGGGAAATACGTTGCCAAAGCGAAAGAGGAGTGTAGAGAAAAAAAACTGAACGCGAGTTATGATGGCTATCATTATGGATCATTATGGGATGGCTTGCAACAGATAATCATCCTGTTCTCTTGTGGTTTACTGCTGTGCTTTAATTTGCTAGAAAAATTGCTCCTATCTGTATCCTACCTTCACCTATCACGTAGTATGGTAGACCGTTTGGGCAACGCTGAAGATTTTGCAACCAGCTTCCTCCACTCGAGTGGTTTTCACCTTTCCGAAGCAAATCGTTCCACTCAAGGCCAGTCCACTCTAGCTCTGATGTTGTCTTCCCATCGTTTTCTCTGTCTGCCTCTTCTTCGTCTCCCTCCTTGTACTGTTCCCTGTAGGACAGTCTTGGCCAGTCCAGGTGTTCGTGTGAAGTGCCCGTACTACTTATTTTTGCGTTTTTTCACTGAGATAAAGAGATTTGTATATGGCACTTTCAATTCTGGTCTTCACTTCCTCGTTAGTTATGTGATCTCCGTATTGTTATCCACTTCTTTTTCCAACACTCCTCTACGTCATATTCAACAACTTTATGATGACAGTGGCACTTTTTGGTTATTGTGAACCCTCTCAAAGATGCACACTCTGAGAAACAGCACATTCAATCACGCTAATCCTGATTAAAGAGATTTGCGCTTACGTGTGTTTTAAACTAGTGCAGAGATAAATAATGAAAAATAATCAATTATTGTCATTGCAATGAAGAAAGTGGATTTCTGTTTTGTTTTCCATCTAAAAGTTAACAATGATATCAATTCGTCCTTGGTACAAAGTGGTTGATGCAAAGTAAGCGTTCACTATTTTAAAAGAAAACTTTTCTTTCGATTTAATTAAACACTCTTATATTCCGAGGATAATGGAACAAAATATGTATGTGGGGATTTTTACATCCAGTTCCCGTGTGCATGCGGTTTTGTAAATTCTGTCATCCGTTCCTACCGGCACACAATAGCCAACTCTTCCGAAATGCAGAACGGGTTTTAACGCATCCGGAAGATGTTCTGAGTTTAACAGAATGACATGAAAATTAAGACAGAAATCTTACAATTGATTCTATGTTCAAAAGAAATTCAGTGCAACTGCCAAATAGCGGTGTATGCATACAATCTCATCTGGTTGCTTTTAGAAACTTTTTGACATGTTGGAGGGGTTTGCTTTTTTTAGTGAGTTCCAATAGTCTCCACGCAAAACTAGATATTGACCCATATCTTGGCCTCTTCTTCAGTAAAGTTTTGGCAAATAGAGTTACTTTAGTGGAGTATCTTGAATGCTACTGCGCGGTATGGTTCCTATATTAAGCTACTTTGCGAGACAGCCTTAAAAAACTTAAAATCTTCCTTCATTATGATACTTTGCAAGATGCCAACTATTAGAGACGGACATAGTAACATTCCCAAGAACGATTGTTGAGAACAAAGACAAAGGGAAATAATGGATGTGAAAATTGAACTGTTTCTATTTTTGTCACTTGCTTGTTCACAGTGGTATCAAAATCTGAAAAAAAAACATAATTTTGACACCAGAAAAAGCCCATTATTTTGTTCGGTTCAGGTTTAGTTTTCACACATACTTATTGTGAAAAGCAAACCGAAGATGCATCTCAACACACCCTGATTGTCTTTGAAACCAATCAGTTGGAGGGGGGGGGGGGGGGTTGAGGAACGGGATAGGCTAGTGGTTAGAGTGTTGCCCTCATGATCTGACGTTCCGGGTTCGAGCCACCACCGAGACACCCGTTCCAGGGGAATCTTCCCTGGAGTTTACATCAGTACCAACTGCACTTCCCCATCAAATGCTTTTAACGAGACTACGAGCAAACGCGCGCAAAATATCTTGCGCGCATGTTAAAAGCCTGTACCACTTTTTAGAAGAGAAGGCCATAGTGTGCCGGTAAGAATTAATGACTTAAGAAAACCAGACGCATGCCCACTGGTGCTGTGTTTATATATCATCCCGAAGTCGAAATACAGATACCTTCATGGCAGGCAACAGAAACTGATGACAGTTTTTGAATGTATGCGCACTGGTGGTGTGTTTGTAAATCATTCCCGAACTTGGAAATACAGATACCTTCATGGCAGGCAACAGAAACTGATGACAGTTTTTGAATGTATGCGCACTGGTGGTGTGTTTGTAAATCATTCCCGAACTTGGAATGCAGATACTTCATGGCAGGCAATAGAAACTGATGACAGTTTTTGAATGTATGCAACTGGTGCTGTGTTTGTAAATCATCCCCGAACTTGGAATGCAGATACCTTCATGGTAGGCAAAAAACGATCGCACACGCCAAAAAAAAAAAATCTCACCATTGGTGGACCTCGGAGCTCAAGCCAAGGAATGTCAATAAAAATTGAAGAAAATCCAGCAACAGTGATGTGCGGATGCTGGCAGACTTACCATTGGCAATCAGCCTTCTGCCCCCTTTTTCTCGGCCCTGTCAGAACACTCAGTTCACAGAGACCCGGGTCTGACTAGGCCACTAAAGCTGAAGCCTCCTGGGGTAGGGAGCAGTAACAGGGTCAGGGAAGAAAGGACAGGGGGGTGTGATGACGATGATCATATCACTGCTGGCATCTTCTGGCATTCGCCTCTGCATATGTCTGTCTTTCAGTTTATCGCTAGGTTTTTTTCTGTCTGTGTGTATGTTGGTCTGTCCTTTGGTTTAAAACTGTGTTTATTATATACACGTTCATAATGAGCAGACAATGAAACAGCAAGAGGGGGGGGGGGGAAATTAAGCTACAGTTCTGTCTGTCTATTTCTCTGTCTGTCTGTCTGTATGTGTGTGTGTGTGAACTTCAACGCACACAAATCTGGATAGAGTTATAAAACTGCAAACAGAAACCCACAAGTTTACAGAAGGAAACATAAATAAATATTTTCAAAAAAAACTTGTTCTATAAATATTTTTTAAAAATTGGCTTCACTTCCTTTAGAAAAAAACGGACAAAAACTAGGTTGTTGTTGCTTCGATTTTACGTCTATTCACTCTAATCGATATTAGACGAGTAAAAACTGAGTAATATGATAAAAGAGTCTCAGATTCTGTGGACATCTACAGTTTGATCATCCTCTTGGGAAATCAGGGATCTGACTAGAGCTACACTGTGAGATTCGAAGGGAGACTAATAAAGCCGTACTTTACAGTCTGGAGACTCTTTTGTCTGCAGGCCTGAGGAGATTGATGCCATCCACGGCCAATCATTCAGAGGAAGGGCAGACAATCCATGACCAGACGCCCTAAACTGCAGCTGTTGTCAGTCAGTCTTGTGTGTGTGCGTGCGTGTGTGTGTGTGTGTGTGTGTGTGTGTGTGTGTGTGTGTGTGTGTGTGTGGCGTGTGCGCGCACGCGCGTGTGTGTGTTTGTGTGTGTGCTGGGGGGTGTGGGGGTGTGCATGAGTGCGTGCGCGTGCAAGGGTGTATCAAGAAATATGCATAAATACAGTGCTTGTGTTTCTGAGCAGTAAGCACACATAGGTATGCTTGAAAAGAAGTATTTCAAACCCAACTCAAGCCATAGATCTCTAGTTACCTAAACTGTAGATCGCTAATAGATCAATACACCATTATCTTCACTAAGGTAAGAGAGAGAGAAACAGAGAGAGAGAGAGAGAGACACACACACACACACACACACACACACACACACACACACACACACACACACACACACACACACACACACACACACACACACACACACACACACACAGAATATACAGACGAAAGCTTGCGTGTGAAAAATGCACTTGCACTGAAAATGACATTTTCGTAGCTGGAAACATGACGACAACATAGACAGAGCTTGTTAACGGAAAAACCAACCCAGACCAGGAGATGTGCTTTTGTTCTGTCTGTCTTCATTGCCAGCTCCCCAGGGGGCAAGAGTTGCCCAAAGGGCAAAGATGATACAGAGAGAGGGGCCCGACAAAGGTTATGACAGTCATAATCAGAGGACGTGATGGCTTGCTGTGGATAGTCACTTTGGTTTGGTCCTCTCTCGTGGTCTTGGGTTCTCTAGGCTTGTCTTTTCCCCCACTTTTCTTCAGAGTTTTTGTTGATTGGTTCCAGAAAATGTTAGAGAGCTCATGGTGGTAGTGACTGAAGAATGGTCTTTGAAGAGACTGTATGTATGTGTGTGTTTGTGGGGGGGGGGGGGGGTCTTATTTTTACCAACTGTTTTAGATTACATATATTGTACTTGTCTTTGCAAGATATAGAGTGCTATATCAATTCTGTTGTTGTTATTGTTATTGTCATTATCATTACTATTATTGTATTTTTATCATTTTTATTATTATTAGTTAGTTAGTTGCTCTGTGTCAGCTATAAGTTTTATCTTCTTGTACACGTGATTCATATGTGTACACACACACACACGAACACACGCCCATGCACGCGCATAGACACACACACACCACACACACACACACACCAAAGTAGGGAGTACAAAGTTATAAAAATCCTTGACTACAAAAGACAAATAAACTTATTAGGACTTGTGGATGCAGTTTATACTGACAGTCCCAAGGCATCCCCTCAGGGGCAAAACTCTGGTCTATTTTCACCGTCCTCCACGTTACCACCACAACTGTCACTACAGCCAGGCCAACGGACCCACGGTGAAAAATGCTAGAGGGAGGAGGGCAGAGGGTGAGAAACACAGGAATGGAGGTGCCATGGCGATAATCATAGCGGTGCAGACCTGCTCTGGCATTTGTCCGACCTTTCTGCCTCCAGTGCCACGCTGCTGCAGCTGCTGAATATGCCTGGTGTTGGGTTGATAGCCCGCCCTTCTCTCTGGATACCCATCAATTGATCATAGGAAATTCTTCACGCTACAGCGATAGCGTTATGTCCAGACCGTAACGTTGGATTTTAGTGCCTGTCCCTTTATATCTTGATCTGTTTATTCAGTCAAGTTCGTAATTTCCCAAGATAAACATTAATGATGATTTTCTTTATTAAATGTTACATATCTTGCATTGAACGGTGTTCTTCTTTTCTTGGGTGTTCTCATAATTTCTATAACGGTGTGCAGACTCTTTATGTTCGATTTTCTTGGAAATGATCTCACTAAATATTATTTATTATGGTTCTGTAAAAGATGCTTGGATCTGTGTATTATTTGTTCATTAAAAGACATGGTTTATTTGAGAGCAAACAGTGAGAGAGAAAGATAGTCATACAGACAGACAGACAGACACACACACACACACACACACACACACATACATAGAACCTCCTGAAGACTGACTGACAACAGCTGCAGTTTAGGGCGTCTGGTCATGGATTGTCTGCCCTTCCTCTGAATGATTGGCTGTGGATGGCATCAATCTCCTCAGGCCTGGAGACAAAAGAGTCTCCAGACTGTAAAGGACGGCTTTATTAGTCTCCCTTCAAATCTCACAGTGTAGCTTAAGTCAGATACCTGATTTCCCAAGAGGATGATCAAACTGTAGATGTCCACAGAATCTGAGACTCTTTTATCATATTACTCAGTTTTTACTCATTTCATATCACTGAGAGTGAATAGATGTAAAATTGAAGTAACAAGGACTTCGTTTTGTGTCCGTTTCTTTTTTTTTCGAAAGCAATTGAAGTCAGTTTATCTTTTCATATTGTAGTACGTGTTTTTATTTATTCATGTATTTTTTGATTGAGTGATTAATTGATTAATGAAATGATTGATTTTTGCAAATGTCCTTGTTTTGTTCTCTAGACATACTGCGATCAATTCACAGTTTTATTGCTCCATTTAGATTTGCTTACTTTGAATTTGAGAGAGAGCAAGAGCGATCAAGCGAGAGACAAACAAACACACACACAGACGGACAGAGAGACACACAGACAGACAGACAGGCATACACAGAGTGTGTGTGTGTGCGTTTGTGTGTGGTGTGTGTGTGAATGAACGAGAGTGTGTGTGTGTGTGTGCGCGCGCACACGCAGCATACAGAAGATGGATCGCGTGTGACAAATGCGCTTGCACAGAAAATGACATTTTCGGTAGCTGGAAACATGAGGACAACATAGACAGAGCTTGTTAACGGAAAAACCAACCAAGACCAGGAGATGTGCTTTTGTTCTGTCTGTCATCATTGCCATCTCCCCAGGAGGGAAGAGTCGGCCAAAGGGCAAAGATGATACAGAGAGAGGGGCCCGACAAAGGTTATGACAGTCATAATCAGAGGACGTGATGACTTGCTGTGGATAGTCAGTTTGGTTTGGTCCTCTCTCGTGGTCTTGGGTTCTCTAGGCTTGTCTTTTCCCCCACTTTTCTTCAGAGTTTTTGTTGATTGGTTCCAGAAAATGTTAGAAGGCTCATGGTGGTAGTGACTGAAGAATGGTCTTTGAAGAGATTGTCTGTATGTGTGTGTTTGTTGGGGGGGGATCTTATTTTTACCAACTGTTTTAGATTATGTATATTGTATTTGTTTTTGCAAGATAAAGCGCTATATCAATTCCCTTGTTATTGGTATTGTTATCATTATTACTAATATTATTATTATTACTATCAGTTTTATTATTATTTTTATTATCATTATTATTATTAATGGTTAGTTGCTTTGTGCCAGCTATACGTTATCTGCTTGTATGCGTGATTCATATGTGTACGCACACACACGAACGCACGCCCAGGCACGTGCATAGACACACACACACATACACACACACCAAAGTAGTGAGTACAATGTAATAAAAACCCTAGACTAGAAAAGACAGATAAACTTATTAGAAGGTATAGATGCACTTTATACTGACAGTTCCCAGGCATCCCCTTGGGGAAAACTCTGGTGTATTTTCACCGTGCTCCACGTTACCACCACAACTGTCACTACAGCCAGGCCAACGGACCCATGGTGAAAAATGCTAGAGGGAGGAGGGCAGAGGGTGAGAAACACAGGAATGGAGGTGCCATGGCGATAATCATAGCGGTGCAGACCTGCTCTGGCATTTGTCCGACCTTTCTGCCTCCAGTGCCACGCTGCTGCAGCTGCTGAATATGCCTGGTGTTGGGTTGATAGCCCGCCCTTCTCTCTGGATACCCATCAATTGATCATAGGAAATTCTTCACGCTACAGCGATAGCGTTATGTCCAGACTGTAACGTTGGATTTTATTGCCTGTCCCTTTATATCTTGATCTGTTTATTCAGTCAAGTTCGTAATTTCCCAAGATAAACATTAATGATGATTTTCTTTATCAAATGTTACATATCTTGCATTGAACGGTGCTGTTCTTTTCTTGGGTGTTCTCATAATTTCTATAACGGTGTGTAGACTCTTTATTTTCCTATTTTCTTGGAAATGATCTCACTAAATATTATTTATTATGGTTCTGTAAAAGATGCTTGGATCTGTTTATTATTTGTTCATTAAAAGACATGGTTTTTTGGAGAGCAGACAGTAAAAGAGAAAGATAGTCAGACAGACAGACACATACACACTCACTCACACACACAGAAACTCTTGAAGATTGACCTACAACAGCTGCAGTTTAGGGCGTCTGGTCATGGATTGTCTGCCCTTCCTCTGAATGATTGGCTGTGGATGGCATCAATCTCCTCAGGCCTGGAGACAAAAGAGTCTCCAGACTGTAAAGTACGGCTTTATTAGTCTCCCCTCGAATCTCACAGTGTAGCTTTTGTAAGAACCCTGATTTCCCAAGAGGATGATCAAACTGTAGGTGTCCACAGAATCTGAGACTCTTTTATCATATTACTCAGTTTTTACTCGTTCGATATCACTGAGAGTGAATAGATGTAAAATTGAAGTAACAAGGACTTAGTTTTGTGTCCGTTTCTTTTTTCTAAAGCAATTGAAGTCAGTTTATCTTTTAATGTTGTAGTATGTGTTTATATTTATTTATGTATTTTTTGATTGAGTGCTTGATTGATTAATTGATCAATTGATTGATTTTTTGCCAAATGTCCTTGTTTTGTTCTCTAGACATACTGGGATCAATTCACAGTTTTTTTGCTCCATTTAATTTTGCTTTCTTTGAATTTGAGAGAAAGCAAGAGCGATCAAGCGAGAGACAAACAGACACACACAGAGACAGACAGACAGACACACAGACAGACAGACAGGCATACACAGAGTGTGTGTGTGTGCGTGTGTGTGTGTGTGAATGAACGAGAGTGTGTGTGTGTGTATGCGTGTGTGCACACGCAGCATACAGAAGATGGATCGTGTGTGAAAAATGCGCTTGCACAGAAAGTGACATTTCGGTAGCTGGAAACATGACGACAACATAGACAGAGCTTGTTAACGGAAACACCAACCAAGACCAGGAGATGTGCTTTTGTTCTGTCTGTCTTCATTGCCAGCTCCCCAGGGGGCAAGAGTTGCCCAAAGGGCAAAGATGATACAGAGAGAGGGGCCCGACAAAGGTTATGACAGTCATAATCAGAGGACGTGATGGCTTGCTGTGGATAGTCACTTTGGTTTGGTCCTCTCTCGTGGTCTTGGGTTCTCTAGGCTTGTCTTTTCCCCCACTTTTCTTCAGAGTTTTTGTTGATTGGTTCCAGAAAATGTTAGAGAGCTCATGGTAGTAGTGACTGAAGAATGGGTTTTGAAGAGGCTGTATGTATGTGTGTGTTTGTTGGGGGGGATTTATTTTTACCAACTGTTTTAGATTATGTATATTGTATTTGTTTTTGCAAGATATAGCGCTATTTCAATTCCCTTGTTATTGGTATTGTTATCATTATTACTAATATTATTATTATTACTATCAGTTTTATTATTATTTTTATTATCATTATTATTATTAATGGTTAGTTGCTTTGTGCCAGCTATAGGTTATCTGCTTGTATGCGTGATTCATATGTGTACGCACACACACGAACGCACGCCCAGGCACGTGCATAGACACACACACACACACACACATACACACACACCAAAGTAGTGAGTACAATGTAATAAAAACCCTAGACTAGAAAAGACAGATAAACTTATTAGAAGGTATGGATGCAGTTTATACTGACAGTTCCCAGGCATCCCCTTGGGGAAAACTCTGGTGTATTTTCACCGTGCTCCACGTTACCACCACAACTGTCACTACAGCCAGGCCAACGGACTCACGGTGAAAAATGCTGGAGGGAGGAGGGCAGAGGGTGAGAAACACGGGAATGGAGGTGCCATGGCGATAATCATAGCGGTGCAGACCTGCTCTGGCATTTGTCCGACCTTTCTGCCTCCAGTGCCACGCTGCTGCAGCTGCTGAATATGTCTGGTGTTGGGTTGATAGCCCGCCCTTCTTTCTGGATACCCAGCAATTGATCGTAGCAAATTCTTCACGCTACAGCGATAGCGTTATGTCCAGACCATAAGGCTGGATTCTCTTCCTTTATAATTATCTCGATCTATCTATTCAGTCAAATTCATGATTTCCCGAGATGAAAATAAAACGCAGTTTTCTTAAAGTTACATTTCTTTGGGGGGTTTTAGGTGTTCTCATAATTTCTATAAAAGGGAATAGACTTTTTTTTCGATTTTCCTGGAAATGTTCTCACTAAAACATTATTTATTATGCTTCTGTAAAAGATGCTTGGATCTGTTTATTAGTTCTTCATTCAAAGACGTGTGGTTTATTGAAGAGAAGAGAAGAGAAAAGAAGAGAGAGATAGATAGACAGACAGACAGACAGGTGCGTCTAAACATGGGTTTAAACCGCATCTAAACTTGTGTTTGTGAGTATGGGTGCTTGTATAACTGTGTGTGACTTACTACATGCGTGTATGTATACCTAGTGCGTGCCTGTAAGCAGAGTTATAGGTCCAGCGTCAGAGGCAATGTAGATAGATGCTGGTGCCAGACCTGCAGACTAGGGGGCCACGTGACTGCTATCTGCACTAAGGTGTCTGACTGTCTGACTCTGGCCAAACCTTTGGCAGTTATCGATGTAAGTGAACTGTCAATGACTCCATTCAGACCTTTCCATGCTTTTTTTCTTGTTGTTCTTTTTCTGCTTAATCTTGTTCTTCTTCTCTTTCTTTGTCGTCGTCGTCGTCGTTGCCGGTCGTCGAACGCTCAAAAGGCAACTACTGTTGTTTGTCATATGAGCGAAAATACATTGCGCTGCCGTTAGGTACCTGACTAGTCAGGCCCAGCATATCTGGCTTCGGCATGGGAGATAATTGTCATTGTTTAAGGTTTTTTTCTAATATAAGAAAGAGAGTAGAATGTACAAAAAAAGGCAGAACATAGGGGAGGATAGAAAAGAGAAAATTCCTGGCACATAATTTCAAGAAGATGAAGATGCTAGTTTGATACTAACAGGCCCCCGGCATCCCCCCACAGGGATAAAAGTGTCAGAGCAGTATAGACTGCCAGGAATGGGGGATGCACCGGGATTGGCAGTGACATATTCATCGCAGCAATCATGTCCAGAACATAGACAGCGAAGCTTGCTGACAGAAAATCAACTAGGATCTAGGAAGTGCGCCTTTGTTCTGCCTGTTTCCATCGTCACTATCACCATCAACATCACTTGGAAAATAAACCTCCAGCCAAAGTGGCAAGGAGAGGAGAGAGAGAGGGGACAGGGAATAATAGTAATGCCAGCTATGATTATGGGAGGCGTGTCTGGCTACTGGACATGTGTTTTGTTTTATTTTGCTCACTCCTTTCTGATCTTGTGGTTACTATTGTGCTTTCTGCAGTCTGAGAAAACGATGGGAAGACAACGTCAGAGAATGGACTGGCCTTGGTAGTGGAACGATTTGCAACGGAAAACAGAGAACCACGGGGAGTGGAGGAAGCTGGTTGCAAAAATCTTCAGTGGTGCCTCTACGGTCCATGGGACTGCGGGATAGGTGAAGGTGAAGGTGAAGACAGGAAGTGAGGAGCGGAGCATACAGAGAGAGGTGCTATGGCGATGATCATAACGGCATGGGCATGGTCTGACAGTCATCCGACCTCGCTGTCTCCTGTGGCTTATGATTAAAATATATTCAGCTAAAAGAGTCTGGCCATGGACTGAGTACCCTTTCTGTGGATGCCCATGGAATAATGGCATCAAAATCCCTGGAGACATCAACATCTCTCCAGAATATAGGGTAGGAATTATTGGGCTCTCTTTTAATCGCATTGTGTTTATCCAGTCGATTTGATCCTGAGTCATAGGATAGGAACTGACTAATCTCTTTTCAAATATTTTGACGTTTATCCAATTAAACCAGGCCTTAGGTTATGGAATCGGAATTTGTTCATCTTCTTTTGAACAGTATTGTGTTTATCTGATTCCACTTACCGCAGACTACATGATGGGACATTGTTCATCTCCCTCTGAATTCCAGCGTATTTCTTCATTCAGTAGTAGTAGTAGTAGTAGTAGTAGTAGTAGTAGTAGTAGTAGTAGTAGTAGTAGTAGTAGTAGTAGTAGTAGTATTTGTCATTATTATTATCATTGTTGTTATTGGGATGATGATGACGATGATGACGACGACGACGACGACGACGATGATGATGATGATGGTGGTGGTGGTGGTGGTGATGATGATGATGATGATGATGATGATGATGATGATGATGATGATGATGATGATGATGATGATGATGATGATGATGATTAAAATATTCCCTTGAACAGGAATTGAACCAGGTCAGCAGATTTTTGAGAGAGGGAGGGAGACAGACAGACAGACAGACAGACAGACAGATACAGACACAGACACAGACAGACATATAGACATACAGACAGACAGAATTGGCACCTATTATCTGCAACATTTTCCAGAAGTCCCTGTTCATAAAATGGCTGTGACACTTAAAGTCGATATCCATAGACTTTTTATTCAAAAGGTATCACGTTCAAAGCTCATAATCTAATGTATGTAATTAGAAGAGAGAGAGAAAGAGAGAGAGGGGGGACGGGAAGAGAGAATGACAGAGAGAGTATGTGAGAGAGACAGAGAGAGTGAGAGAGAGAGAGAGAGAGTGTGTGTGTCTGTGTGTCTTTGTGTGTCTTTGTGTGTCTTTGTGTATGCCTGCATGCGTGCACACGCGAGCATGTGTATTTGTGTGTCTGTGTGTCTTTGAGTGTCTTTGTGTATGCCTGCATGCGTGTATACGCGAGCATGTGGATGTGTATGTGTGGATGTGTGTGTGACAGAGAGAGCGCGCGCGCGCCACAGAGAGAGGGGGAGAGAGAGAAAGAAGAGAGAGAGAGAGAGAGAGGAGAAGAGAGAGAGAGAGAGAGAGAGAGAGAGAGAGAGAGAGCCATCAACCTTATACACATAAGACAGTTTTCTTTTCTATTTTCGACAGAGATGTTACTGAATCAAGATATCCCCATTAACTATGACTTAAGACAGCTCACTGCCTTTTCTCTGGTGATCAGTTGACGGTGCTCTGATAAATATATCCACTGACACTTAGAGGAGAATCTTCTTCTTCGTTGTCGTCGTCGAACGCTCAGACAGCAGCTTTTGTCTTTTTTATGAGCGAAAATGCGTCACGCTGCCGTTAAGCGCCTGACAAGTCAGGCCCAGAGCATCCGACTTCGGCATAAGAGAGAATTGTTACCTTTTAAGTCTTTCTGGTAAAAAAAAAATGTAGAAGAATGGACCAAGAAGGCAGTTACTGTCTTCTTTTCTGAGGTCAATCTAGATAGATAGATAGATAGATAGATAGATAGATAGATAGATAGATAGATAGATAGATAGATAGATAGATAGATAGATAGATAGATAGATAGATAGATAGATAGATAGATGGATGGATGGATGGATGGATGGATGGGGTGGGTAAGTGGGTGGGTGGGTGGGTGGGTAGGTAGGTAGGTAGGTAGGTAGGTAGATAGATAGATAGATAGATAGATAGATAGATAGATAGATAGATAGATAGATAGATAGATAGATAGATAGATAGATAGATAGATAGATAGATAGATAGATAGATAGATAGATAGATAGATGTCTATGTCTGTTGTTGTGCATTCCCCAGCTTAACACTCTGGGGGTCACCCAGAATGTGCACTCTGACTCACTCATCCCATCTGAGAATCACTGCGAGACTGAAATTGCACACTGAATGAGAAGTTTGCGTGTATGGCTGTTTATAAGTACTTACCTCGCCATAATAGGCAGCCATGCTCCGACTTCAGAGGATTTATTTTCCTTTAGCAGAGAGTGCAGGTTGTTATGTTAAGAGCTTGTCATGGCTGAAGGCAATCTCAACGCAACAGTTCACAACATAACATTTTACAACATAACAACATTTTAGTGTAGGTCTTCGCAATTAGCTGACATCAATAATCGACAGAGCGTTTAATCTGGGCCACCACACACACACACACACCACACACACACACACACACACACACACACACACACACACACACACACACACACACTCACAGAGAGAGAAAACAAAAAAACCCTCCCCCTACAAAATGAAAATCTTTCAAGGCAGCAATTGGGGAATTATATTATACAAATGTATATATATATATATATATATATATATATATATATATATATATATATATATATATATATATATATAGATATATATATATAGATAGATAGATAGATAGATAGATAGATAGATAGATAGATAGATAGATAGATAGATAGATAGATAGATAGATAGATAGATAGATCTCCACTGCCACTGGCAAGAGAAGTCTCAATCTGTCTATCTATGGCCTGACTCCACTGCCCACTCCACACGTGGGGTCACGGCAGGTGAACAACCAGCACAGAGTATTGCCCCCTGATTATGGCCATCATGCCACTTATCTGTCTTCTGCCTCCACTTATCTCCCCTGCCGCCATGACTGATTGGCTGGGTCTGCCTGCCACACGGAATGCTGGTCATAAGCAAGCGGCTGACGTCACCGTCATCATCCGTATTGGTGGGCCCCTTGTATATAAGAATTTATTTTTAGGGGCGGGGGGGGGTGGGGGTGGAGGGGGGTATTAGTGTGTGTATGTGTGCGTGAGTGCGTGCGCGCGCGCGCGCGCGCGTGTGTGTGTAGCGTGTGTGTGCTTTGGGTTTGGGTTATGTTTTGTTGTTAAGCACTTCGATTTGTTTGCTTTGCAAGATTCAGCGCTATGTAAACACCATACACTATTATTATTATTATTATTATTATTATTATTATCATTATTATTATTATTATTATTGTTATTATTACTATTATCTTACTATTATTGCTATTATTACTGTTATTGTTTTGTTTTGTTTTCCTTTTGCCAAGGAAAACGTAGAGGGTAACAGTATAGTATCGTTGAATTTTAGTCTATTTCCCCGTCTTTAGCTGCAAGGCTCATCAATGGTAAGTTTGTTGTTTATGCGATCGGTTTTTTGCCCACCATTAAGGTAGCCACATTCCAACTTCAGGGAAGTATCGCTGATGTGTGTTGAGCTGAAATCGTGGGTGTCTTTTTTATCGCTATATACTACTGTGTAGGTGTGTGCATGGTATGATCGGTGGTTAGCTTTTTTTTCACGGGAAATAAGAATCAGTAGATCATTCCATATTCATTTATTTATTTTATTTTTATACCACTTTAAGTCACGACAGATTTCTCTGCTTGAAATTTGGGCTGCTCTCCCCGGGGAGAGCGCGTCGCCACAAGAGCAGCGCCATCCATTGCTTCTTTTTTTCTTTTCCTGTCTGCAATTGCATGTTTCCCTATCAGAGTGGCTTTTTTCTACAGAATTTTGCCACGGACAACTCTCTTTTTTGCCGTGGGTTCTTTTACCTGAGCTAAATAATTTTGTGTAACACACGGGACCTCGGTTTATCGTCTCATTCGAAATACTAGCACCCAGACCACTACTCATGGTCTAATGGATGGGGGAAAGGAAAAGTTTCTGGTCAAAACAGGGATCGAACCACCGCACACTTATGACCCGGACTTTTGGCTTTCTAGGCAGACGCGTTACCTCTAGACTATCAATCCACCCATCTGATTTTGCCAAAACTTTCTTTTCAGGTTTTTCCCCACAGTGCCATTAGCGCCATGTGCTACATGCCCAACACTCCTTTCTAACATACCAGCCTAGATGTCGATGTGATGTAACATTCCTGTTGTTACAGTGATGCCTTAGTTGGCAACTAGCTGCAAGACTTGACCAGAAGCCTCCATATCTATCTATCCCGGTTCCCCGCCTCTAGCTCGGATGGTCACTGGATGGTGAGCTTCTGTGTATGCGACTGTTAATACCCGTCGTTAAGGCTGCCGCATTCCGACTTGGAGGAATGTCTGGAATGCTTGCCGCTGTACAAGCGTTATCAATAGCCGCCAGATAAATGTAATTTGGACTAAGAGAGATGGCATTTGGCTGTGTACATTCTCTAGATACTCATTTCTCCAGTGGAGTATGATGCAGATACTCACCCACTCCCCATCCCCATCCACACCCCCACATTCATAATGTATAAATATACATGTGTGTCTGTATGTCTGTCTTTTATATTTTATATTATATATGTATAAATTATAGATAGATAGATAGATAGATAGATAGATAGATAGATAGATAGATAGATAGATAGATAGATAGATAGATAGATAGATAGATAGATAGATAGATAGATAGATAGATAGATAGATAGATAAATAGATACATCATACATACATACATATATATAACTGATTTTCTTCAGGGTTAACCGATGTCAATGCCAAGAGATAAGCAGACACAGCATTCCCTGTCAATACTAATGCCTTAAGATAGACAGAGACAGTATTCGCTGTCACTGTTAATGCCTGGAGATAGACAGACGCTGTATTGGCTGTCAGCTTTGCTGCCCTTCTTCTTATCGTCAGTGTCACAAACAATCACTCCGGCCAGATCAGGTAGCCGTGGATTGAAGCTGAGAGGAGGAAGGCAGACAGATGATGGCAATACCCATACCACCACCACAGCCTGCCCTGCCCTGCCCTGCCCTGCCCTGCCCTGCCCTGCCCTGCCTGCCCTGCCCTGCCTGTCCACCTCCTCTCTCCTGCCCCCTTGTGGCCGAGAGCTGCAGCTAAGGTGTCTGTCTGGTCAGAGGCTAAAGAGCGACCCCGTCCTGTGAATGTCCATTGGCTGATTGCATCCAATTTCTCAAACCCTGAGGAAGCATCATCTCTAGGCGATCAGACAGGTTTTAGAGGTTCCCTTTGAATTTCTCCTTATTCATCTCTAGACGATAAAATAGGTTTCATGATTTTCCTTTGAGTTTCTTTTTTTCTTGACAAAATCCATGATTTCTCTACATGGTAGTATATTGCATGGTTTTGAAAATTATATATATATATATATATATATATAATTTATATATATATATAAAATTATAGATTAGTCCAACTTTTTGGCAAATATTGCATCCGCATTCTGAAAGTGCAATAATGAATGTCAGCTCATCTTCTTTGGCTTTTTCTCTCAGCCGTACGTGCTTAAGAAGACAGATGGACAAAAGTAAAGGTAAAAATTCCTAGATAATGCAATTAAAGTGGTACTTCATTCTGGCGGTCATTAGCTTAAAAAGTCACTGTTTATATAAATCTTAAGCACATTTTCAGAATGCAGCCAAACTGTCCTGCAAAAAGAAGTCTCAGATGAAAGCCAGGGAGTCAAGGAAATTATAAAATTCCAAGCCTTGTGTGCAAATGAATACGTGTGAATGTATACAAGAATGTATGTCCGCGTGCACGGTTACGTTTGGTGTCCATAAATGCATGTTTGAAAGTATGTGAGTTTGAATGTGATAGAAAAAGGAAAAGGTATCCCATAACCTATGAGGTCGTAGGGGAGCGAGGCATCAAAGACCTCAGCTTCTCCAGGGGCCAGCATATTGAGGGCAGCGCCCGTCTCCTCTCCCTCGCTGCTTTACCTTCCCTGACCCTAAAGAGGCAGGTACCCATTTACCGCTGGGTGAACTAGGGGACTGTACTGAAGCCAAGGCGCGCAAACCTTCTGATGAGACTATAAACCGAGGCCCCGTGTTCGAACGCATGCAGAACATCTTGCGCACACGTTAAATCCTGTTCCGCTTTTCGGAAGAGTAGGCCATTGTGTGCCGGTGGAAACAGATGACAAAATTTACAAAACCGCATACACACGGGGACTGGATGTAAAAAAGCACATGAGTGCTTACTCCATTATCCTCGGTATAAAAGAATAAATAAATAAATAAATAAATAAAAATTTAAACCCATCCAAGTGGTAACCACTCTCGATGCTGCTTAACATCGGCTGGGGGAAAATGAGTACTCTGACCACTGAGCTATCCCATCCCCTTTTGAATGTGATACAAAGTATTTATGGCTTGCTATGTAAACTGGTCATGGGGACGGGATAGCTCAGTGGTCGGAGCACTCGCTTTCCCCCAGCCAAGTTAAGCAGCGTCGAGCGTGGTTACCAGTTGGATGGGTGACCGTTTGCGCGCCTTGGCTTCAGGACAGTTCCCCCAGTTCACCCAGCTGTAAATGGGTACCTGCCCTCTTTAGGGTCAGGGAAGGTAAAGCAGCGAGGGAGAGGAGATGGGCGCCGCCCTTAATATGCTGGCCCTAGAGAAGTGAGGTCTCTGACGCCTCGCACCCCTACGACCTTATAGGTTATGGGACTCCTTTACCTTACCTTTTTTATGTAAACTGGTTACACTACCATTACTAAGCTTTTTTTGTCAAGGGGAGAGAAAGAGAGAGAGAGACTGACACTGACACTGACACTAGTTTATTGCCATTGACATTACAGTCCTGTTGGCAAGGAACTCAAAATAAACTAAACTCCTGCAATCGATACAATTCGAGCCATTACATGGTACTGAGCACAAAAAAACCCAAAACCCAAAATAATCATTATTACTAATGAAGGAAAAAAAATTGAAGCAAACACAAAGAAAGGATAAAAAAATTATATATATATATATATATATATATATATATATATATATATATATATAATATATATATATATGTGTGACTATATATATATATAGTTCAAATGTCAAAAACATAACACCGAAATTGCGTAAACCTTCCAGACGACCTTTCCATACACCCATGCAAGCTCACTTTGGTAAAGCTGCAAGTAGGCATATTCTATTTCCTAATGTTGCATTTATATCAAGTCCTCGGCATTTATGTAAAAACACATACGAAAGCAAAATTGTTAGTCGACCACCTGACATTATATGTAAAAACTATCATCCATTAATTTTAACCTCATTTTAAATATGAAAACAGTAATTAAATGACCTAATCTGAAACTAATTATCTTGAACGCCATGTCATTGGTTTACTGTTTCCTTTCTTCTACAATCCCAAGCAAAGGCAACAAACTTTGCAAAAGATCTAAGAAATACTTCATCTTCAGAAAAAAGTAAATCGGTTATATACTTTCTTTTCCAATATCTCTACATTAAGAGAGAGAGAGAGAGAGACAGACAGACAGACAGACAGACAGACAGACAGAGACAGAGACAGACAGACAGACAGAGAGAGAGAGAGACAGAGAGAGAGAGAGACAGAGACAGAGAGAGCAGGGTACTTTAACAAGATGAGGAGACGCGCTGGGTGTTACCCGTGACCACACTAAGATTTACTGGGACAAAAACACGACTAACCAAAGACAAAGCCTTTTGTGGGAAAACCAGCGAGTTGAAAGTATATTTCGTATTCTGTTTGTCCTCAACAATACCTCATGGGAAATAAGATGCCATCGCGGCAGAGAAAGGATTAAGAGAGATGGTAAGCCAGGATTATCATTATGAATGTGACGGTTGACAAGGACTAGCCACTTAGCTCGCTTCTCTCTTAATTGTGACTTACTGCTGGAACTTGAATCGCCTAAACAGGGTTGGCTGATCTCTTAGTTTCTTTCCGACTCCAGGTTTATTGATTTAAATAAGACTTTTTCCCCCACCGAGCACATGCCTGTATAAATAGTACCCCCACCCTCTGAAAATTCTGTGCTAGGAGTTTTCTACTTTCTACCCTTCTCTTTGTTTGTGTCTTGTTCCTTTTCTTCCTCTCACCTTCTTGTCTATTTGATGCCTTCTTTGTCCATTCTCTTGCCCTTTTTTTTACCAGAAAGACTTTAAACATAACTATTCACTTACCTCGTTCAAGAGGATTTTTCCTCTGGAGTTAACATCAGTACCGACTCCACTCTCCCCAAAAGTCCTTCGGATGAGACTTTAAACCGAGGTCCCGTGTGCGAACGCACGCAGAACATCTTGCGCACACGTTAAAACCCATTCGGCTTTTCGGAAGAGTAGGTCATAGTGTGCCGATGGGAACGAATGACAACATTTACAAAACTTCATACACCGGGTACTGGATGTAAAAAGCACATGAGTGCTTATTCCATTATCCTCGAAATATAAAAAAAACCAGAGTGAATCTGTCTAAACATTTAGATGATGATTAGTTTGTCGTTTGATTAAATCGTTGTCTTCTCTATTTCAATCCCTCAAACGCTGACTGGGAACAGCACTGAACTTTGTGGGCCCTCACCTCTTGGGCAAGCTACACCTGGTCCAGCCCATCTGTCTCCATGCACACCATACAGTTAAGTTGTGTTTATCCACCTGGCTGACAGACGCTGTTGTGTGTGGGTTTTTTCAATTTAGAGGAGAAGGGAATAAGCACTCATGTGCTTTTGACATCCAGTCACCGTGTGTATGCAGTTGTCAATTTGTCATCTGTTCCCCCCGCACACAATGGCCCTACTCTCCCGAAACACCTCAACCACTTTTAAACGTGTCGGCTAAGACGATTCCTGCTCGGAACGGGAACCTCGTTATAGCTATCTAAGCGTTTCTTTCGGAGTGAGTCGCATTGTTGAATCAGGAGAAAATACCTTAAGGACTGACCGTCAGGATCAGATCAACACACACGCTAAACATTTGTTTCTCTGCTACCCCACCTCCCTCAACCTCTAGTGACATCCTCCTTCTCGCTTTAGTGAATATTATCTTTCATTCAATCCTTTGCAAAAGGACGATCCAATTTTTGTGGCAATAGCTATAGGGTTTTTAGTCGTTTGTTGTTTACAGCATCCTTTCAACTTTAAGTGTACACAACAGTTAGTGCCTGCTGAGGATGACTCATGGCTAATGATCAGTTTGTACGTCAAGTCTCATGAGTTAACTGCAGTTCAAGCTTGATTAGTCTGAAATTGGGATCGCAACTTACAATAAATCGACTCAAGTTGGAATGTCACGCTAGGTGCTGAAATTCCTCCATTTACAAGAACATTATAAGATCAAGTTCTTAGCGCCTAGAGAACCAGAGAGAGTGAAGCAGAGGATCAGGTAAGAATATGGAGAGCATAGAAAGCACGTAGAGAATAGAAAGAGACGAAGCGAGGAATGTATAGCGAGGAGCAGAGAAGAGCGAAAAAAGCAGAGAGAAGAGATCAAAGAGAGGAGACGAGGCTACGAGAAGGAACGACAGAGAAGAAGCAGAAGAGAGAAGAAAGAGAGAGAGAGAGAGAGAGAGAGATCCACGTGAACACGTTGCGAAAGGGTTGTAAGGCTTTTTTACTCTCATTTTTTCAGTGGTACAGGAAGAGATAATTATATGATACACTTCGAAACCAGCTTAGAACATCCTTTTCTACCATTATGCTTTCTTTATTCAGTGACCGAAACGCAGGCACACTGGAGACAAAACAGAATAGCTGCAAGCAGCGCTCGCTGTACTGGCTTGTCCTCTACGAACGGCTCTGAACCTCTACGAACGGGCTCTGCAAGTGAATGAGAGGCGAATTGAATTGGCTTGATGGTATGCTGGGTTGAATGTAACTGATGAGTAATGAAAAGCAACTTGCTTAGAGAACAGGAGACTGTGTAGTTTTAAAACCCCTTAATTGTAACCTTGGGCTCATAAAAATACTTCAGATAAATGCAAACACCTCCTTGATTGAAGAACACTCTCCGCTACTCTCTCTGTTGTAACCCCTCTTCAGCCCCCTTGTTCAAGTCTAGGTAATAAGGCAGAAATGTTCCATCACCTTTGCGGTCATTTTGGAAGCGAGGTGTTAGAGACCTCAGCTTCTCTAGGGGCCAGCAATTTGAGGGCGGCGCCCATCTCCTCTCCCGCGCTGATTTACCTCTCTGTCCCTTAAGGTTCGAGTCTGATAAAATGTGAGGAGATCAGAAACTTACAACACTAACAATCTGCACTAGTCAATTTTGAACTTTACCACTTCACCAGAAGATTCCAGCCATTCTCTTTCACTTGACCTACGTTGCAATTAAAATGGTATTAACTAGATATTACCTTGTCGCTCCCAGTCATGCCTTCACTAGCTGTTTGCCCATAAGTATTGGAAAGGATGAAAACCTTTCAAGTCAATATTCCTTTGGGAACAGAAGTGTGATGAGCCATTTCGCTAGCTGCAAGTATCTGTTATTCCTTCAATGTCTGTCCATGATGAAAACCTGCGCGGCAGCATTTCTACAGCGTTGGTGGGTTTGTACCTCATTAACTACCTCTCTACATGAACGAAACATCGTTTCAAAGCTACCTAGATGAAGGAACATAATTTTATAGCTACTCAGATAAAGGAGCATACTCATTAAGCAGGCAAACATAAGAGAAGAGAATAGCGATTTCAAATCAGTTACAGCTACTGCTGTGGACTCGTCCCAGCTGTACGCTGCAGCGGTTAACTAGTGCACACCCTTTCTTCCCTGCCGTAGCAAAACTACTGACGCTTCACATGTGACAACAATCTGTATAGCAGGTTTCTTTTTTTCTGTCATGAAAGCGTCTTTACTGTACTCCAATTTCAAAGGGTGTGGCAGATACAATGTACTAACACATGTAGTATCTTACTTCAACGTTACAAATCACATCCCCCCGACAGCCATCAAAAGACGAAGCATTGGCTGGTCAATGAGAATAGATTTTAAAATGTGTCAGAACACGAGAACGACAATTGTTCATCTTCCCTAAAAAGCTAACATCTACAGTGCCCTTCCCCCACTCTCTCCCCTTCTCACCCCCTCTCGTGCTGCCAATGTTGCTTTCTTTTGCTTGACCTGTTTACAGGAAATTGCATTCCTGTATGAAAATATCCTAGTTTTTCAACCAAACACTTTCATAGTATTTTCTTCCTGCAGCCAAATGCATAAGGTTTGTTTACGGTGTTGGTATTGAGGCCAGTAACAATTAGTCCATGGATATCAAGTGAGGACATGGAGATCACTGAGGTATATTGAAACAACACCAGAGATTGCAGGCCCATAATACAAGGATTCACTGGTTGTCTATAGGAAACAGACCTCTGTGTGTATAAAACAGCTTCCTGTGGTAATCCGAAAGTCTGAGTTTGTAGTGGAAATCAGACCTAATTGCAAGAAAATAGTGGGATTTTGATTGCCATTCATAAAGATAGGATAAAATGTGTGTGAGCGTGTGTATAGAGAGAGATGGATGGATGGATGGATGGATGGATGGATGGATGGATGATAGAGATGGACTAGATAGGTATGATAGACAGATAGATAGACAGATAATAGATTAATAGATATAAAGATAGATAGTAAAGATAGATAGAATAGATAATAGATATGATAAGATAAAGATAGATGGAAGGATGATGATGGATGGATGATGTATAGGAAGGATGATGATCGATGGATGATGGAGAATGGATGGATAGAACAGACAGAAAAGACAGACAGACAGACAGATAATAGAAGCTAACAAGATATGAAAACCAGAGTAGCAGTAAAGCTATTCATAACATAATTTTCCCTCTGCCAGTCTCTCATTGGACGTAATACAAACATATACCCACATACACCAAAAAGTCATCACCCACTGCAATTCTGCTTTTAGCTAAATGCACACTCCAAGGAGACAGACACAGAGACAGACAGACAGACAGAGACAGAAAGACAGACAACAGACAGACAGACAGAGAGAAAGCTGACATTCATGCACCAAAGTCTAGAAGTAGTAGAAGGAGGAGCAGCAGTAGTAGAAGTAGCAGCAGCAACAGCAGCAGTAGCAGCAGTAGCAGCAGCAGTAGCAGCAGCAGTAGCAGCAGCAGTACGATATACAACGCAGTGCAAGTGCAACAAAGCAGCACAAGACAGCGCTAGGCAAAACGCAACCCAAACCTAATGCAATCACTGGTGAAGAAGAAGAAGAATTGCGAAGAATGAGAAGAAAAGAAGAAGAAGAAGAAGAGAAGAAGAAGAAGAAGAAAGAGAAGAAGAAGAAGAAGAAGAAGAAGAAGAGAAGAAGAAAAGAAGAAGAAGAAAACAACCAACAACAACACAACAGAAAAAGAACAAGAAAAAGAACAAAACAACAACAACAACAACAACAAGACAACAAGAACAACAAGAACAACAACAAGAACAAGAACAAGAACAACAAGAAGAAAGACTAGCTGAGCCGTCATACAGGCTGACAGTCCTTCTGATGATGACTGATGCCATCATACAGCATTAACCTGACTGCTGGCTGACTGGCTGACTGACTGAATGAATGAATGACTGCCCATGCTGCTGCAGAGAAGAGATTGGGGAAGAGTGATGGGGGGTGGGGTGGAGTACGTGGGGGTGGGGATGAGCGGGTTGGGGGGGGTGAACTGGGAGAGTGGGAAGGGAGATAAAAAAAAAGTAATTGTCCTCGCTTGACCTGTGTCAATCTGCTTGTCTTCATTGACCGGACGGTTTGGTCTTGTTACTGGTTGGTGGTGGTCATCGTCAGTGGCGATTTAGCCAGGATTGTTCTCCTGAAATGGTGTGCGCATATGTGTGTATGTGTGTGTATGTGATTTTTTTGGTGCTTTGGTTTTTGTGATGGGTCTTTGTTTGCCTGACGTGAGAGACGAGGAGTGGTAGGAGAAAACAGACAGACTGAGAGAGACAGAGACGGAGAGAGAGAGAAGAGAGAGAGAGACGGAGAGAGAGAGAGAAAGAGAGAGAGAGAATAGAGAGAGCCAGACAGACAGAGACAGACAGAGACAGACAGAGAGACAGAGACAGAATAATGCAAGCAGAGGTAGCATGGGAGATCTCGATCTCTCCCCACCCCCCACCCCCCTCTCCCCCCTCCTCTTCCTCCTCCATCCTCCTTCTTCTATTTCTTCGTTCTCTTCTTCTTCTTCTTCTTCTTCTTCTCGCGAATTCTTCGCAATTTTTGCAGTTTCTTCTTCGCAATTTCTTCTTCGCAATCTTCGAGATTCTTGTTTAATTGAATTTATGTTTGTTCAGACCCAAGAACTGTCGTGATACCAGTGGTCTGCCGCATAAGGATTGACCACAGCTACCTGCTGTTAAGGTCAGTGTGTGTGTGTGTGTGTTGTGTGTGTGTGTGTGCTGCTGTGTGTGTGTGTGTGTGTGGTGTGTGTGTGTGTGTGTGTGTGTGTGTGTGTGTGTGTGTGTGTGTGTGTGTGTGTGTGTGTGTGTTTGTGTGGTTGTTGTTTGTTGTGTCTCTCTGTCTCTCCGTCTGTCTGTCTTTGTGAGTGCGTCTCTGTATGTCTCTGTGTCTGTGTTTCTGTGCCGTTTGTGTGTGCGGCGGTGTTTGTGCATGCGTACGCACTTGCGCTCGCATGTGCTGTGTTTGCATGTGTATGTGTTTGTGTGTGTGTGTGCGCGCGCGCGTGTTTGGTTCTGTGTGTGTGTTGCTGTGTGAGTATGTGTGGCGCGCACGCGCATTTATGTGTGTGTGTGTGTATTTCCCTCCAATCTTGTCGAGGAAGATAGCAAAAGGACCCAAAGTGCCAAACTGATGATGTCTCTAAGAAAATGGAAGCCTACTCACCAATTGCCTCAACTATTGTTGTCTTATTACAACTATTACTATGTCACACACACACACCCCTGGGACCATAGCTGTAGAAAAGATAAACAAACCTTTTTTTTTTCAAACTGTTAAAATGCTAATGGAGATGTATTAGGTGGGTTAAGCTTGGCGTGAATCATATTTTGCCATGTCATACTTTGCCGTGTGTAAGATCGCCTGGCCAGGCATGGTTTGCAATATCCATGCCAGGAACACAGATAGTCAGCATTCCCACTTTCTGGAAATTATGTGCCAGAAATTCCCTCTTTTCTATCCCTCTCTTTGTTTCTGCCTTGTTCCTTTCCTTCCCGTCACCTCCTTCTTATCTATTTTCCGCTTTCTCGGTCTATTCTTCTGCGTTTTTCTTTCCAGAAATACTGATAAGATAACAGTTCTCACAAACACAGAAGTGGCATGTGCTGGGCCTGACGTGTCAGGCTCTTAACGGCAGCCCGGCATTATCGCTCATGTGAAAGACGAAGAAAAAAGAAGATGATGGTCAGTTCATTTACAGATGAAAACAGATTAATAACATATGCACGCATGCACGTGACGGCGACAGGATAGCTCTGTGGTCAGAGCACTCGCTTTCCCCCAGCTAAGGTTAAGCAGCGTCGAGCGTGGTTACCAAGTGGATTGTTGACCGTTTGCACCACTTGGTTTCAGTCCAGTCCCCCACCTCACCCAACTGTAAATGGGTACCTGCCTCTTTTGAGTCAGGGAAGGTAAAGCAGCGAGGGAGAGGAGATGGGCGCCGCCATCAATATGCTGGCCCCTGGAGAAGTTGAGGTCTCTGATGCCTAAGTCCCCTATGACCACATAAGTGATGGGACACCGTTTCCTTTTTTAGGCATGCATTGACACATGGGATTTTGTTATACTGTGCCGGCTGAAGACACTGCAGGGGATTGGAACTGCAGATAGCATGAACTCAAAAAAATAGAATCCCCTCAAGAAAGGACAGCTTCGCGATTCTTCTTTTCTTCTTCATCGTCGAATGTTCAGACAGCAACTATTGTTGTAGGTCATATGAGCGAAAATGCGTCAAGCTGCCGTTAAGCCCCTAGCAAATCAGACCCGGCGCATCCGACCTCGGCATAAGAAAGAAATGTTATCTTTTAAGTCTTTCTGGGGGAAAAATGCAGGAGAATGGACCAAGAAGGCAAAAAATAGACAAGAAGGATGTGACAGGAAGCAAAGGAGCGAGGCAGAAACAACGAGAGTGATAGCAAAGAGGAAATTTCTATCTCAGAGTTTCCAGAAGGTGAGGGATGCTATTTATACTGACAGAGCCCCCGGCATCCCCACGGGGGAATCTTCGCGATGATTTGAACCTGTACACTCAGCTACTGTCAAGTCATGCGTCTTTCGCTCTAACCGCTGGGCTACTCTGCCCCACTGAAGGCGGCTGGTGATGACTGAACTCCCATTGCAAGAGAGCCGTTGTGTCCAGGGACAGCTCCAGGAGGCAGACAGGGGTCTGGGAAGGAGATCAGTCAGGATAATGGACACAGTCTCTGAGGATGGAGCGGAATGGAGTTTTGCTCAAGACATGGCTGTCTCTGGAAGAAAAAGTGGATTAGTAATAAAAGACGGGATTGCGGTGTCTGAATATCTGTTTGGCATGTCTGGAAAATTTGTGTGTGTAGGGGGGAGGGGGGAGGGGGGCAGTGTGTGTGGGGGGTGGGGGGGGGGGGAAGGTATGTGTTGTGTATGGGGGATGGGTGGGTGTTGGTGGTGGGGTGTTGTTGTGTGTGTGTGTTTGTGTGTGTATGTGTGGTGTGTGTGTTGTGTGTGTGTTTGTGTGGTGTGTGTGTGTGTGTGTGTGTGTGTGTGTTTTGTTGTGTTGTGTGTGTTGTGGTGTGTGTGTGTGGTGTGTGTGTGTGAGTTGTGTGTGTCGCTCTCACCCTCCGCATGCTTACATTTTTGCTTGCATGGCTTTTTGTCTATACACGCATCAGGTGGTAAGTTGTGTGTGGGGGGGGGGGGGGGGGCGGGGGGGTGGGGGGCGCAGTCTGGTTTTTTTTTTAAATCCTTATTCAATTCTACAACAATCAAAACAAATAATACTTACCTTTGATTACATGTAATCACTGTCATATATTTCTTTTTTCTAATCCTTTTTGTCTAGGTGTGTCGGGTGAAAAGTAAGATATTTTTGTATTATGTGTATAGAATGAAACCCGGCTAGTGAAATGATTACTTTCGCACAGATTTACACACGC
>CM054155.1:6761396-6766396 GCA_028751875.1 Rapana venosa
CCTCTCTCTCTCCTGCTCTCTCTCTCATTCTCTCTCTCTCTCTCCTATTTCTAGCCCTCCAACAAACAACGCCAAAACGCCTGTACAACACCACCATACAGAACACATCATAATTACCACAACACAAGGGACGAAACGAGCCATCCATCGCGTGGGTGACGTGCATATGCTCCAAATAACAATGAACAAACACATGTAAAAGATGCACGCTAACACGCACATCCACATGATCCCAGTGCTAGAGAGCAAGTGAGATAGGAAGAGTGACGGATGAAAACAGAGAGGGGGGGGGGGGGGATACAGGGGGTGGGGAGAGAGAGAGAGAGAGAGACAGACAGACAGACAGACAGACAGACAGACAGATAGACAAACAGAGTACAGACAGACTTGCAGAGACAGAAACAAAAGAGACAAACTGAAATAGAGACGAAGAGACAGAGACAGAGAGAGAGAGAGAAAAGATGAGAGAGGGAAGGGAGGGATGGAAAGAGAGAGAGTGAAGATGTGAGAGAAAAGAGAGTGGAGAGAGGAGAAAAAAGAAGAGGAAGGTTGGAGGAGAGAGACAGACAGAGAGTGAGGAGAAAAGAGAGTGAGCGAGGAGAGGAAAGAGAAAAAGGGATGGGATGGAGAGAGAGAGAGAGAGAAAGATAGTGAGAGAGATGAGAGAGAGAGAGAGAGAGGAGAGAGAAAAGAGAGGGAAGGAGGGATGAAAGAGAGAGAGAGAGACAGAGACAGAGAGAGAGTGATGTGAGAAAAATGAATGAGAGAGGGAGGAGGGAATGAGGAGAGGGAGAGAGAGGAGAAAAATGAGAGAAAACAAGGAGGGCTGGAGAGAGTGAGAGAGAGAGAGAGGAAAGGAGAGAGAGAGAGAGCTGATAAAGTGGGCGGAGGAAGAAAGGGATGATGAGGCGATGAAAGATGGAGGAATGTTGCGCTGTTTGAAACAAGATCACAATGGGGAAATTGTAACTAGCATTTATTTGCCTCCCTCTGCCTCCTGTTCATTCTCTCCTCCTCCTCCTCTCCTCTTTCCTCCTCCTCTTCCTCCTCTCCTCCTCCTCCTTCTCTTTTTCTTCTTCTCCTCCTTCTTCTTCTCCCCCTCCTCCTTCTTCTCCTCCTTTCTTCTTCTCCCCCTCCTCCTTCTTCTGCTTCTTCTTTTTTTCTCCTCCTCCCCCTCCTCCTCCCCTCCTCCCTCCTCCTCCCCTCCTTCTTCTTCCTCTTCTTCTTCTCCTTCTTCTTCTTCTCCTTCTTTCTCCTTCTTCTTCTTCTTCGCATTGTTCGCATTCTTTTTTGCATTCTTCTTTACATTCGTCTTCTCCGTCTTCTTCTTCTTCGCATTCTTCTTTGCATTCTTCTTCTTCTTGTCATCTTCTTCTGTCATTGCTTCTTCATTTTTGTCTTTTTCTTTGCCACTTATGTTTCACTTAGGTTGTTTTTTTTTGTAATGCAGTGTTGCAGATTCATCTTGGAAATAAACCAAAGAAAGATTTATTGTCAATTTATTTGCAAAGTCATCTGTGAAATGAACGCGAACCATTTCTGACCTCTGGAATATTTCTTTTGCATAGTTCCGTTATATTATAGATTAGTTTTTAACAAGTTTTCTGTTTGTCTTTTGTGTTTTTGTTCTATTTCATATAATTTGGAGTATTGTTATACTGTTTGTCTTCATTTCATGGGAGGTTTTCATCCCAGTGCTCTGTCTCTGTCTCTATCTTGTTCTCTCTTTTCTTCTTTTCTCTCTCTCTCTCTCTCACCACAAAACACACACAACAACACACACACACACACACACACACACACACACAAAACACACACACCACAAAACACACACACACACCAACACTTTCTTGGTGGACGGGATACCCTGGTGGTTAAAGTGATGCACTCGTGATCTGTTAAACCCGGGTTCGATTCCGTTGAAGAGGATTTTTCCTCTGGAGGTTAACATCAGTGCCTACTCCACTCTCCCCAAAAGTCCTTCAGATGAGACTATAAACCGAGGCCCCGTGTGCTAACGCACGCGGAAAAATCTTGCGCATACGTTTTAAAACTCGTTCCGCTTTTCGGAAGAGTAGGCCATTGTGTGCCGGTGGGAATGGGTGACAAAATTAACAAAACTGAATACACACGGGAACTGGATGAAAAAAGCACTAAGAGCTTATTCCATTATCCTCGAAATTAAAAGAATAAAAAAAATCATCTCTCTCTCTCTCTCTTTTCTCTCTCTCTCTCTCTCTTCTCTCTCTCTCTCTCTTTTCTCTCTCTCTCTCTTCAAATGCTGCTGGAAATCGATATAAATGGAAAAGAATGTGGGTGTCAAAAGTAAGAGAAGTTTTATGTGAAAACTGGATTCAATAATTTTATGGTTACAACAAGGTTTTGGTGATGTAAAAACATTTTTGCATGGGTTTTTAAACGGAGATTAATCGATATGTTTACCAAGGGAAAGGTATGGAACCATAAGGGGTAAAGAGAGATATGAAAAAATATATCATTTAAAACTAGTTTTGAAAAACAAAAACTACATTAACTCAATAGACACATATTGTTTTCGAGTTGCTATTACACAAGCTAGGTTGATTGTTTTACCTCTTAATAACAATGTTTGTAGATATAGTGCAAATGAGCAAGAAAAACTTTGTCCCTTTTGTAAAACAAAATTAGAAAACGAAGCCCATTTTTTGTTTGAATGCTGAATGTATTCCGATTTAAGGGATAAGATTTTAACTGAATGTATTGATGTACCAATATCAGAGTTACTCAAAACATCAAATGGAGAACACAGTCATTATTTATCCAGATACATGTTCTATTCCATGAATAGAAGGAAGAAATTGCTGTGTCATAATTTGACTTAACTGATACGTGTGTCAAATAAGATATGTCTCTACAAATATTGTTTCTATGAACCTGAATTGAAATATTACATTTTGATTTATACCGATTTTGATATATGCTGTTAGCAATATTCACGCAGTCAAATAGCATTGTTTATCTAGTTCATAGTCCAAGACTTGATCACTGTAGTCATGATTCACTTGAATCAGTTGTTGGTTTGTTTGTTTTCTTTTCTTCCATATACTATGGTACTGTATATACCAGTATGTTGATTCCCCTCCTTCCCCCAAACTCCGTGTATTGTGGCCTAAGGCCAATGTACATATTAAACACGTTCAGAGTTCAGAGTTCTCTCTCTCTCTCTCTCTCACTCTCTCTCTCTGCGCGCGCGCGCTTTTGTGTGTGTGTGTGTGTGTGTGTGCGTGCGTGTGTGCGTGTGTGTGTGTGTGTGTGTTGTGTGTGTGTGTGGTGTGTGTGTGTGTGTGTGTGTGTGTGTGTGTGTGGTGTGTGTGTGTGTGTGTGTGTGTGTGTCGGTGGTAAAGTTCAAGAAGGAGGGGATGCTATCTATACTGACAGCCCCCCCCCCCCCCACCCCACCCCCCCTCCCCGGCATCCTCACAGGGGGAAAGGGGGGTGGGTGGGGAAGACTAAACTCAGCTGTTGCTATAGGCGGCAGATTGAGTTAATCTTCCACTGTGGCCCATCCTGTAGGAGCGATTGATTAATGATGCTTTTTACTTTACAGTCTACAGCCCAGTTTCTCCCCTTTCTTTGTCTAACTAACTGTCTCTATGTCTTGGTCAGATATAATCTGCACTTAGCTGTAGGGTCGATGCGCAGTTGTGTCGTGCTAGTGTTTGTCTGCCTTGGTATGATTGATGTGTGAGGGTGGGTGTGGGGGATGGGGTGGTTGGGGGGGTTGGGGGTTATGTGTGTATTGGGGGGGAGGGGAGTGTGTGTGTTATGTTGTGTTGTGTTGTGTATTTTGATGTGTGGTGTGTTGGTGGTGTGTGTGTGTGTGTGTGGGGTGTGTGTGTGTGTGTGTGGTGTGTGTGTTGTGTGTGTGTGTGTGTGTGTGTATGTGTGTGTGCGTGTGTGTGTGTGAGGGAGCATTGTGTTTGTGTGTGTGTTAGTGTTTGTTGTGGTGTGTTTGTTTATGTTGTGTTGTATTGTGTTGTGTGTGTGTGAGAGTGTGTGTTTACGTAAATAGATTTGTATAAAGAATATCAGTTTCAGTGTGTCTGAAAATCTCTCAATCTCTCTCTCTCTCTCTCTCTCTCTCTCTCTCTCTCTCTCTCTCTCTCGCTCCTCTCTCTCTTTCTCTCTCTTTTCTCTCTCTCTCTCTCTCTCTTCTCTCTCTCTCTCTCTCTCTCTCTCTCTCTCTCTCTCTCTTCTCTCTCTCTCTCTCCTCTCTCTCTCTCTCTCTGTCTCTGGCTCTGCCTGTCTGTTGTCTGTGTCTGTATGTCTCTCTCCCTCCCTCCCTCCCTCCCTCATTTTCTCCTTGATTTTCAACTAATTTAGAAGTAGTATTTCAGTGTGATGCTCATTTGAATCTTCATTGGAATGTATCTAAAACTGCTGATTTTACTGTTTGCATACTTTGTTTACTTGAAGGTATTTTGCATTGGTGTGTGTTTGTCTATTTGTTGCTGTTAGGTTTAGTTTCAGTTCTTCTGTTTTTGATTAGTGTGTGTTGAGGGGGGTGTAGTTTTTTCTTGACTGTTTTCTTATTTTCTTTCTTTCTTGTATTTTTCTTCCTTTTTTTGTATGAGAGCATGGTGTAAAGAAGTCATGTGCTTATCCATTTACTCTCAATAAACATTTCGAGTTCGAGTTCTCTCTCTCTCTCTCTCTCTCACTCTTCTCTAATTCTCTCTCTCTCTCTCTCTCTCTCTCTCCTTCTCTCTCTCTCTCTCTCTCTCTTCTCCCCTCTCTCTCTCTCTCTGCTTGTAATCGTCTCCCTGTACTTGCATGTGCTATCTGTCTGTCTAGTCTCTCTGTCCTTCACTCTGTGTTTATCTGTCTATGTACTTCCAGTGTAGTGCATGCCTGTGTTTGCTTTAGTATACTCACTTAACAATACCTCTATCAGAACACATTCTTAATTTCTACACCAAGAAAGTAATTTTTATTTAAATATTCCTTTTTCCGGAGAATAA
>CM054155.1:6773896-6788896 GCA_028751875.1 Rapana venosa
AGATAGATAGATAGATATGTCTGTGTATGTGTGTGAGTGTGTGCTTGTTGAGCGTGTGTGTGTATGTGTTTCAGTGTGTCCATGTCTCTGTGTGTATATATGTAGTGTGTGTGTGTGTGTGTGTGTGTGTGTGTGTGTGTGTGTGTGTGTGTGTGTGTGTGTGTGTGTGTGTGGCTATTTGTGTATATAAATATATGTGTGTTATTGTATGTGTGTGTATGTGTATGAGTTAGCATATGTGTATGTGTATTTACATGTCTTTGTGTGCAAATGATGACAAAAATATATTATAAAGAGGTTGCATGTACATATGTCTAAAGCATTACAAAAAAATGCTCTCTCAATTTTCCATCTAATATTCTTTCCTCTTTCCTAAAAGAATAAAGCAGCACAGGCAAAAAAGGACTTAACTCTCTAAACCACCTAACATAAAACATTCCACTCACGAGGTGGTCTGACCCTCTAATAGACTTTGCCCTGGTGTTTGTCATTCTTGTGTGTATGACTTGTCCAATACAAGTGTCTGGTGTGCCTTTCTGTCTGTGCTATAGTGGCCCTCGTTGTGAAGGGCAAAACCATTACTGGAAACAGAGCACCCCTATCCCACTTGAAATATTGTTAACCATCCTGCGCTATCCCACTTTGTGGCGAGACTGTATTGATTGATAAATAAAAACTGAGTACAAAGTGTCCTGGCTTGGCCAATTTAGATAACAGAGGATACATCACGCTGGGTCCTGTTTGCCTTGTGTTAGCAGCAAAGCAAAATGCCTTTTGCAATATTTCTTTGGACTGATTGACCACCACCAGAAAAAATATGTTGATATAAAGAAACCACTATAAAGAACTCACAGCAGTAAAAGAGCCATCCCTGGCAAAATTATGTAGTAAATAAAAGTCAGTTTGATAAGGAAGCAAATATAAATGCAGACAGGAAAAGAATAAGAAGAATGGGTGGCATTGCTCTGGTGGTGATACGCTCTCCTTGGGAAGAGTAGCTGAATTTGAAGCAGAGAACAATGTAAACAATGCAATACGATATCATGGAATACAATACACCATGTTTTAGAATAGAAAAGTTGTTGTCAATGGTCTCTTCTTCTTCTTCTTCTTCTTCTTCTTCGTCATCGTCGTCGTCTGCTTCTTTGTATTCTTCTTCTGCGATCCCTAAACAGTCTTTTATAAGGTGTTTCTTTAAGGAAATTATTGTCTTCTTCATGTTATGCATAAATTATTGTCTTTTCATGTTATGCATAAATTATTGTCTTCTTCATGTTATGCATAAATTATTGTCTTCTTCATGTTATGCATAAATTATTGTCTTCTTCATGTTATGCATACACCATTGAAGTGAAATAAAAACAACTTCTGCTGAGTCTCTTAAGTTTGTTATGTTTCATAAAGAGTAATCTTTCGCAGAGTCTAATATCCTCACTTTCCTAGCTACTCATTCATGTGAAAGTTTCAGTTGGATGTATCAAAACATAAACTTTGCATACAGAAATATCTTAATTTAATAACCTTACATAACAGGAAAGAACTATTAAACAGACTCCAGTTTCACATTATTTTCTTCCAAACTTTTCCCCTCACGTTTCATTCCTCTTCACCTATCCCGCCGTTCTGTGAATCGTGGGGGCACCACTGAAGATTTTGTAACCAGCTTCCTCCACTCCCCACGGTCCTATGCTTTCTGTAGCAAATCGTCCCACCCAAAGAAAGTCCACTCTCTGATTTTGTCGTCCCATCTTTTTCTCTGTCTGTCTCTTCGTCTTTCTTCTCCGACCTCTCTCAAATCCTATCTCTGCACTGCTATTTTCCCCCCTCTTTCTCATTCACAAAGTGGGATAGAGCTGGTAAATCACACTTAGCTGCCATCGCCCTGCCAATCCCGCTGTCACCGCCATCATTATGACCTGAAGACTATCACGTGCACGTGCTGCACTGAATACGAGCCAGTCATACAGACAGGTACCTCAATAGTGCTAAGCAAAATAAATCAGAGATAAGGAGAAGAAAAGGATGAATGTCTTCCCCGTGCCGGAAGCTGTGACTCCCCTTGATTTACACTGGCTGGCCAACAGTTCTGATTGGACAGAGCCTCACAGCGGACTAGGAAGTTGTTGGTCGAGTGGCATAGCGCGAGCTACGAAAACTGAAGTAGTGGAAAGGTGTTGTGGCTTTCTTGGCCTTTAGCCTTCAAGCTAGCAACAGAAGCTAAAGCGAAGAAGGGAACCAGCGAGAAATAGCACAAAAAGAGTGGGATTGTTTCCCTTTTATTTTGAAGATGATGGAATAAGCACTCATGTGCTTTTTAATAAATATTGTCATCCCTTCCCACGGAATACAATGGCCTACTCTTAAAAAAAGAACGGGTGTTAATGTGTGAGCATGATGTTCTGCATGTGTACGCACACGGGACCTCTGTTTATAGTATCATCCAAAGTGCTTTTGGGGGAGTGGGGTCGGCACTGATGTTAACTCCGGAGGAAAAAATTCGTCTTGAACGAGTTTCAAACCCAGGTCAGCAGATCACGAGCGCATTGTGCGTCACTCTAACCACCAGACAATCCTGTCAGAAAGCTTGGTTGTGTGCCTTCAAGCCAAAGACAAAAACTATATTGATTAACACAGAGAACGAGTAAGACTCATCAAAGAAAGAAAGGGAAGAAAGACAAGCATTAGAAAGCAGAAAAAAGACTAGGAGAATGGTGTCTTTAGCTTCATAATAATGCATGGATTTTAGATAGCGCTGGTTCTTGTAAAGCAACAAATCAAAGCGTATAAACATATTGTTACTGCCAACGTATAATTATATGAAAGCAGAAAGAAGACAGGGTGAGTGTTGTCTTTGACAGCCTGGTAACAGTCTTCGTGGAAAAAAGCAGCGTGGTTTTGTCCATGATGAACCTGAACCCTCTCTGTCAAGAATGCTTCCTGATAGTTCAATTAGGTAGCTACCAAACACTGACACACAGGTAAAGAGAGAGAGAGAGAGAGAGAGAGAGAGAGAGAGAGAACTCGAACTCGAACTCGAATGTTTTATTGGGGGTAAGTGGATAAGCCAGAGGCTTCTTTACATCTGGCTCTCATGAAAAGAGAAAGAGACAGACAGACAGAGAGACAGAGGGACAGAGACAGAGACAGACAGACAGAGAGAGAAGAGAGGCAGAGAGACTTCAGAATTTTACTATGCATTGTCTTAGACAACAATACGAAGAATGACGGACATACAGAGTGAGCATATCACATAAGTGTTATAAACATATTACTGCCAACGTATAGGTGAAATAGCTATCAGCAATAATCAAACAATTACATCAGCCATATATTTAATATTTATCTTGAAACAATTCACGTGTTTTGAATTTAGTATTTATCAACACAAGAATCAAATTCTAGAAAATGATATAATTTCTTCTATTGGTCGCATGTGGAGAGAGAGTGATAGAGAGAGAGAGAGGAAGGGAGGGAGAGGGAGAAGAGAGAGAGCAGAGCACAGCACAGCAGAGAAAACGAAAGAAAGAAAGAAAGAAAGAAAGAAAAATCTCTACTGCAATACTAAATTTACGATAGCAAAAAGACTGCAATAATTTATTGCCATGGAAAAACCAAACCCACATGGACAGAGGCAGAAAGAAAACAACCCAACTCTACCTGACATCTGGTGATTTAATCTTGCCGCCTTATCACCCTGCTGTCTTTCTTTCAAAATAAGGCGGGGAATAAGAAACTGGGAGCTATAGACGATCAGACATCATGATACATAAACAATAATAACAAAGCCACAAGAAGGCTACTATCTTTGCTTATACCTGGTCGACTGAGATTACAGGATATAATTATTCATTCTTGTATCATGTTTTCTCTGCGTGGAGTTAGATCGTACAAGATGAGCAGGGTGTATTTGTATGTATCTGTGCTGATGTTTGCGTTGTCATTGCAGTTGGGGTGGACGTTAAGAGTTTATTTTGGACATTCTTGGCTAGAGCTATGAGGTTCACCAATGGTGAGATATTGCGTATGCAACCGTTTTTCGCCCACCATGAAGGTAGCTGCATTCCGACTTCGGGGATATATGCTGATAGGCGTGAATTATGGGAAGATCTTAAACGTGCATATGGGATCTCCTACATGTGTGTATATACATGAAGAGAGCTAAGGCACTGGCAAGTTTGCACTTGAAGTTGACCTGGGAGATCTGTTATAACCCAACCCTTAATTTACTAGACGCCGCCGAGATTCGAACCCACGACTCGATGAACCCATGGGATTGAAATCGAACGGTCTTATCCACTTGGCTATGTGTTCGTCGGACGTTGATAAAACACGTAGTTAGTTAGAGGCATCAGGGTTGGATGGGAGTGGTGCAGATAATCTTCAGAAGTGGTGATAGTCTTCAGCTTGAAATCAAACTTCATCGCCTCGTTAGTTCTAGTTTTAACTCAGCACAGAACTGCTCTGCACTCTTGCAAGCATGTATACACACACAAACACACATGCATGCAAGCGCGTGTACACACACAAGCACACACACAGAGAAAATAGACACACACACATACACAGACACACAAAAGCATACACACAAACACACACTTACGTGCGAGCACCAAACACACATACACACACAAGGACACTGATGAAAATGCATGCACGCATATACACAAGCACGTACGTTTGCACGTATACATGCACAGACACAGACACACATACACACACACAATCCCACACGCGCACAATCACACACGCGCATTCTCTCTCTCTCTCCTCTCTCTCCTCTCTCTCCTCTCTCTCTCTCTCTCACTCTCTCCTTTTCTCTCTCTCTCTCTCTTCTCTTCTCCTCTCCTCACTCTCTCTCCCCCCCTCACACACACACACAAAACACACACACACACACAGAATAAAAGGGAGGGGGGTAAGAGAAGAACAAATATAGGCACGAAGACAGAACTAAGTTTCAACGGAAACAAAAAAGTTGAAAACAAGAAAACAAGACCCAAAAAACAACAAAACCACAGAATGGATCAACAACAAATGAGAAACAAAACAGAAAAACCCACGTCAAAATAGGAAAAGAAAATACACAAAAAACTAGACATTCAAAAAAAAAATAAAAACATACAAGGAAATGAACAAATCAGGAGAAGAAGAAGTAGCAGAAAAAATGTTGACAGAGAAGAAGCAAGGAAACAAGAAAAAGAAGAGAGAGAGAAGAGGAGAGAGAGAGAGAGAAGAGAGAGAGAGAGAGAGAGAGAGAGAGAGAGAGAGAGAGAAAAGAGAGAGAGAGAGAGAGAGAGAGAGAGAGAATAACAGATTTTTAAAAAAGACAAAAATAAACGCGACAACAGCAACAACAAAAACCCACATCACACACACCGCACACACGCACACACACACACACAAAACACACACACGCACGCACACACACACAACACGAACGCACACACAAACACATGCCAACAGACTGACAGAAAAACAACAACAAAAAAGGTGGGGTGTAATAAACAAATGAAAGGAAAGAAAAAGAGAAAATGATGTGAACTAAAGAAAGGGGGGGGGGAGAGAGAGAGGAGGGGGGGGGGGGGCAGAGGGATCATGGCTGCTGATGGGATAATGGCGGTCATTATGAGGTGTGCGCCATTGGGGAATGCAAATGAGATGAAAGCCAGCGAATGTGATTCGCCAGGATGATTAGGCTGTCCTAATGGCCGCTTGTATTATACAAGTGACGCTGTGTGTGTGTTTGTTGGAGGGGAGGGGGAGAGGGGGAGGAGGGAGGTTCCTGTGGGGGGGGGGGGGGGGGGTGGGGAGGGGATGGAAAAAAGGGGTTCGTGTGTGTGTGTGGGGTGGGGGTGAAGGGATTTTCTGTGCATGTGTGGATGGGGGGTTCTGTGTGGTGTGTGTGTGTGGTGGTTTGTGTGTGTGTGGTGTGTGTGTGTGTGTGTGTGTGGGTGTGTTGGAGAAAGGTTCCGGTGGTGTGTGTGTGTGTGTGTGTGAGGTGTTGTGTTGTGTGTGTGTGTGTGTGTGTGTTGTGTGTGTTGTTGTTTGTTGTTGTTGTTGTCTTCAATTTAACGTCTGTTCACTCTAAGTGATATTAGACGTGTGTGTGTGTGTGTGTGTGTGTGTGTGTGTGTGTGTGTGTGTGTGTGTGTGTGTGTGTGTGTGTGTGTGTGGTGTGTGTGTTTGTGCGTGTGTGTGTGTGTGTGCGTGCGTTTGTGTGTGTGTCAAAGTCAAAGTCAAAGTCAAATTGTATTTCCAGATGGTACATTGAATAAGCAATACATTTGCTTTGTTTTTCATCAAGCCATCTACCTAGGAACAAAAACATAAAATAATAATATTCACCTACAATATTGTGTTGCGGGGTGTGGGTGTGGATGGGGGTTTCGCGCGCGCGTGTGTGAGAGAGAGAGAGAGAGGTTAAAAAAAAAGGTAAAGGTGTTCCACAACCTATATTAAGGTCGTAGGGGAGCGAGGCGTCAGAGACCTCACTTCTCTAGGGCCAGCATATTGAGGGCGGCGCCCATCTCTTCTCCCCCGCTGCTTTACCTTCCCTGACCCTAAAGAGGGCAGGTACCCATTTACAGCTGAGAGAGAGGTGTTTTTTTATTTCGAAGGAACTGCAATAAACACTATGGTGGTTTGCTTTTTACATTCAGTCCCCGTGTTAATGCAGTTTTCTAAATATTGTCATCCGTTCCTACCGGCACACAATGGCCTACTCTCCCGAAAGCTTGAACAGGTTTTAACGTGTGCGCAAGATGTTCTGCGTACGTTCGTTCACAAACGGGACCTCGGTTTATAGTCTCATCCGAAGGTCTTTCGGGGGAGTGCAGTCGACACTGATTTTAACTCCAGAGGACAAATCCTCTTGAACAGCGTACCGGTGGTGACTCGAAATGTGAGCGTGCGTGCGTGCGTGCTGCGTACGTGTGTGTGGTGTGTGTGTGTGTGTGTGTGTGTGTGTGTGTGTGTGTGTGTGTGTGTGTGTGTGTGTGTGTGTGTGTGTGTATGTGTGTGTGTGTCTGTCTGTCTGTCTGTCTGTCTGCCTGTCTGTCTGTCTGTCTGTAACTGTGTGTATATCAGTATATGATTGTTCAACTTCTGCTCAAAGTGACTGGAAGAACACAGTTTATCATTGTTCATATAGCTGAAAGAGATTTAAGAGGCCCGCCCTCCCCTACCCCCTACCTCCCTACCCCTCCTACCCCTCCCACCCCTCTACCCCCACCCCGTCTGTTTTCTGTTTTCTCTACCAACCACGCAGGTTTTGCTCATCTTTTAATTTTCGTTCCTCGACTAGAGCTCTTATGTTCAACAATGGTGAGATTTATGCGTATGCGACCATCTCCTCTCCCCCCCCCCCCCCCCCCCCCCCCCCAATTTAGGTAGCCACACTCCGACTTCAGAGAGCTTATAATTTGAGTTAGCGTGTCGACTGTTGCTTTATGACAGGAAGCGTGGGGTACAAGTCCTCGCATCATGCAGTCTTAAACCTACTCGAACCTGCCTAGCAGCGAAATAAGTATTATATTACCATCATTATTCATCATCATGCAATAAAAGACAAATATCTCAGATCGGATGATCCACCGTACCACAGTGTCCTGATATCTTAGGATTTCGTTTCTTTTATTTCCTTCTGCCTTCCCCACGGTGAGTTAGTGCAGAAGTCTTCTAGAATACAGATTCCAAGAGGAACTAGGGGGAAAAGAACACAAGAGGTGAGCATCCTCCCTGAGTGAATATCTTGTTTAACTCTGAAACTAAAGCGTTCATTTTTGTGACCAGCAGCGGACATAACTGTCAGTTAGTGGTGTGTCGTCCATGGTCTCTAAGAGCAGGTATCACTTGAACACTGACCAAAATCCCTCAGCAGAACTGAGAGTTTACACTGACCTCTGTTGCGGGCTCTGGAGGCGGCTGTTCGCGTATTCCTGTAGAATCCGTTACTGTTAGGTAGGTACCAGAGTTAAGAATATCTGGCATTCGTTCTCAATCAGGGCCTGCTTTTGGTTATTATGTGGCTGGTGGCGAAATTTTGCTGGTTTTCCGTGAATTGTTTTTTGTTGGGGTTTTTTAAGTGTTGAAGAACAGGAGATATTCGAGCCTCTAGGAGTATTCATACAAAAAGATGAATGACAAATATAAAAATATTATTAAAAAAACACAAGGGTTTCACATGTGTGTGCACACACGCACTTATACACACAAGAATGCAAGCACGCACGTACTCGCGCGCGCACACACACACACGCATGCCCCCTCCCACACATACACACACAAAACACACACAAACTGGAAAGAAAACCCAATTGAATTTTAAAAGAATAAGAATGGAGAAAAAAAAACACTATGCAAAGCAAAGCCGTTAACGATAGAAAACTATGGAATAACAAAACAAGAAAAGAAATGAAGCCAAAACAAACACACTGAAAATAAAATCCACATGAGGCAAATTCGAAGAATATTGAATGAAAAAGAATAACAAAAAAGGAGAAAATGTTTGAAAACAAGAAAAACCGCGACAATGACTAGCAATTGGAGATAGTATGAAATTTTCTAACGATACAATAAACGCTAAAATGTATGAATTTTAACAATGTATGGCACATCGAAGTTAATGATAACCTATTGCAATGACAGAAAGGTGTGGCAATATATGATAATACAAAATCATTACAATATGGAACAATAAAAAATATGTAAAAGTTTATAGCAATGAAATGTTAAATCCACAGGGAATAATAATGAAGATAAAAACACGACCCAGAAAAAAACTGACCACATCAGAATGCAATAACACTGACAAATGAAAAATGAAACAACAAATAAAATATGCTTATAAAGCAAAATAAAACAAGCAAAATCTGATAGATGCAAAACCAAACCTCCCCCCATCCCCATTCATTCCACCATGAGTGGTGGTCTGAGTGCTAGTCTTTCGGATGAGACGATAAACTTAGGTCTGAAGTGTTACAAAACATTATTTAGCGCACGTAAAAGAACCCACGGCAACAAGAGAGTTGTCCCTGGCAAAATTCTGTTGAAACAAAAAGCCACTCTGATGGGAAACAAATACAGTTGCAGACAGGGAAAAAAGGTGGCGCTGGTCTTGTGGCTCCCCAGGGAGAGCAGCCCGAATTTTATGCAGAGAAATCTGCCTTATTTGTTTTTAATATTCTTTTATATCAAGGATAATGGAATAAGCACTTATGTGTTTTTTACATCTAGTCCCCGTGTGTATGCGGTTTTGTCAATTTTTCATCTGTTCCCACCAGCACACAATGGCCTATTCTTACGAAAAGCGGAACAGGATTTAACGTGTGCACACGATGTTTTGCGTGCGTTCGCACACGGGGCCTCGGTTTATTATCTCATCCGAAAGACTTTTGGGGAGAGTGGAATCTGCACTGATGTTAACTCCAGGGGAAAATATCCCACTTGAACGGGAATCGAACCTGGGTCGTCAGATTGCGAGCGCAATGTTCTAGCCACTAGGCTATCCCTTGACTTAAAGTGGTTTAAAATAAAATATTTGTTAAAAAGAGTAAATAAAGTAATGATTTATAAACACAACGAGGAAGGAAGGTGAAAATAAGACAGAAAACAGGACAAAGCCAAACACAATCAAACAAAAACGCAATAAACCGCCAAGAACATGTTTAAGGGATCACGGGGATTGACTTTGTAAGGATAGGCATTATGCATTCACAGCCACTCGGGAATGCAAATGAGAGGCGGATCAACTAGAATTTGATTGGCTGTGACAGTAAGGCTTCCTGTGTGGCCATTATTGAGATGCTAATTTCCATGTGTGAAAAAGATGGAGGGCGTTAATATTGTTTATTTGTTTGTTGTTGGTTTTTGGAGACATACGCTGTTGCACAGAATAGCATTACCACATTGTAGTTTGTATCTGTAAGGATGTGGGTCATTTTGTATGTCTTCCCATTGGTTAACTCTCTCTCTCTCTCTCTCTCTCTCTCTCTCTCTCGCTGTCTCTGTTTCTTTCTGTGTGTCACTCTGTCTCTCTGTATCTGTCTCTCTGTTTCTCTCTGTGGTCTCTCTGTCTCTGTCTCTCTCTCTTCCCCTCAGGTCTCTCTTTGTCTCTCTGTTTCTCTCTGTGTGTCTCTCTCTGTCTCTCCTCTGTCTCTCTGTTTTCTCTCTCTGTATGTCTCTGTCTCTGTTTCTCTCTCTCTCTGTCTCTCTGTTTCTCCTCTCTCTCTGTCTGTCTCTGTCTCTGTTTCTCTGTCTCTCTGTCTCTCTGTTTCTCTGAATGTCTGTCTCTGTTTCTCTCTCTCTCTCTCTCTCTCTCTCTCTCTCTCTCTCTCTCATGGCCATTGCGATCTTGATCGGAGAGACTCGATTGTTGGTTTTATGCTTCGTCGCATTTTACATACCAGCGAGTTGGTTCCCCCCCCCCCCCCCCCCACCCCCCATCCCCCCACCAACCCCAATTCTGTGTATTGTGGCCTAAGCCAGTATACAACTTGAAACTGTTCAGAGCTCTCCCTCTCCCTCTCTCTTTCGCTCTCCCTCCCTCTCTCCCTCTCCCTCTCTCCCTCTCTCTCTCTCCCTCCCTCTCCCTCTCTCTCCCCTCTCCCCCTCTCTCTCTCCCTCTCCTCCCTCTCCCTCTCTCTCTCCCTCTCCTCTCTCCCTCCCTCTCTCCCTCTCTCTCTCTCTCCCTCCCTCCTCCTCCCCTCTCTCCTCTCCTCTCTCTCCTCCCTCCTCTCTCCCTCCCTCTCCTCTCTCCTCTCTCTTCTCTCCCTCTCTCTCTCTCTCCATCCCTCCTCCCTCTCCCTCTCCTCTCTCCTCTCTCTCCTCTCTCTCCCTCCTCTCTCCCTCCCTCCTCCCTCTCCTCTCTCCCTCCCTCTCTCTCCTCTCCCTCTCTCTCTCTCCCTCCCTCTCTCCCCCTCTCCTCTCTCTCTCCTCCTCTCTCTCCTCCCTCCTCTCCTCCTCCTCTCCCTCCTCTCCTCTCTCCTCCTCCCTCTCTCCCTCTCTCCCTCCTCTCTCTCCTCCTCTCCCTCTCTCTCTCTCCCTCCTCCTACCCTCCCTCTCTCTCCTCTCTCTCCCTCTCTCCTCTCCCTCTCTCCCTCTCCCTCTCTCTCCCTCACTCTCTCTTCTCTCTCTCCTCCCTCTCCCTCTCTCCCTCTCTCTCTCTCCCTCTCCCTCTCCTCTCATCTCTCCTCTCTCTCCTCCTCTCCTCTCTCCTCTCTCTCTCTCCCTCCCTCTCTCCTCTCCCTCTCTCATCTCCCCCTCTCTCTCTCTCCCTCCCTCTCCTCCCTCTCCCTCTCTCTCTCTCCCTCTCTCTCTCTCTCCTCTCTCTCTCCCTCCCTCTCTCCCTCTCCCTCTCTCTCTCCCTCCCCTCTCTCTCTCTCCCTCCCTCTCTCCCTCTCCCCCTCTCTCTCCCTCCTCCCTCTCTCCTCTCCCTCTCCCTCTCGCTCACTCTCTCTCTCTCCCTCTCCACTCCCCTTCTTTCTTTCTCCGTCCCTCGCTCCCTCCTCTCTCTCTCTCTCCCCTCTCTCTCTCTCCCTCATCTCATCTCTCTCTCTCTCTCTCTCTCTCTCCTCTCTCTCTCTTCCCTACCCCCTCTCTCTCTCCCTCCCCCCCCCCCCCCCTCTCTCTCTCTCTCTCTCTCTCTTCAAAACTGCAGCACATATCTTTCTTTAGATAAGACCTAACGTGCACACATCCATGATCGTGCTTAGCATACGTGTAGACAGACTGATCCTCAGATATACTGACAGGCAGGTAGACAGAGATATAGATAGACAGATAGACAAACAGACTGACAGATAATCAGACGGACGGATACATCCATCCATCCATCCATCCATCCATTCATACATTCGTACATTCATAAATTCATACATTCATTCATACATACATACATACATACATACATACATACATACATACATACATACATACATACATACATACATGCATGCATTCATACATACATACATTCATACATACATACATCCACCCATCCACACACACACACACACAGTGCCGACTCTACTCTCCCCAAAAGTCCTTTGGATGAGACTATAAACCGAGGCCCCGTGTGCGAACGCATGCAGAACATCTTGCGTACACGTTAAAACCTGTTCCGCTTTTCGAAAGAGTAGGCCATTGTGTGCCGGTGGGAACGGATGACAAAATTTACAAAACTACATACATGCGGGGAATGGATGAAAAAAGCACATGAGTGATTATCCCATTATCCTCGAAATAAAAGAATAAATAAAATAAAAATAAAAAAAACACAACGCAGCACGATACACACTGAATACACATCATATATACATACATCATGCATCATACATACATACATACATACATACATACACACATACATACATACATACATACATACATACAACATACATACATACATACATACAACATACATACATACATACATACAACATACATACATACATACATACATACATACATACATACATAACATACAATACATAACCAACTCGACATAACATACGCACACAGACTAAAAAGAAAAACAAAGACATAAAGACACTAACAAATGTTTAGGAGGCCACGAAAGAAAACACGCACACAAATCGATAATCAACCAAAAAGCTAACACACACAAATCAAAGAAAGATGAGAACAGACTAAAATGATCAAAAGAAAGGAACAAAAGTAAGAAATAAAAAGAAAGAAAGGGACAAAGTAAAGAAATAAAAAGAAAGAAAGGGGCGGAGAAAAGAAAAGAAATAAAAAGAAAAAAGGGACGAAGAAAAGAAAAGAAATCAAAAAAAGAAACTTGAACACAAACACTTATTCAGAAAACAGTGGTGGAGGAAAACAAGTGCAGGCAACCCCTTCCAACTTCTCCGCCATTTTGAAAATCATTGATCAAAGATTCAGTTAAAATGAAATCCCTGGAGAAACAAATCTGTTAATCGCTAGGAAATAAATGTCTTTCAAACGCAATATCTCGCAGATAATAACTTTCTCAGGGGAAAACAAACAAAGCCGAGTCAGACAAGATTTCATATAAGTTGTTATTTATTTTATTTTTATACCACTCTAAGTCAGCAGATTTCTCTGCCTGAAATTCGGATTGCTCTCCCTGGGGAGAGCGCGTCGTCACAAAAGTAGAGCCATCCATTATTTGATTTTTATTTTCCTGTATGCAACTGTATTTGTTTCCCTTTCAGAGTGTCTTTTTTCTACAGAATTTTGCCAGGGACAACTCTCTTGTTGCCGTGGATTCTCTAAAGCGCTAAATAAATCTGTGTAACACACGGGACCTCGGTTTATCGTATCATCTGACAGACTAGCACCCAGACCACTTCTCATGGTCTAATGGATGGGATAACAGTTTTGGGCCCAAACAGGGATCAAACCACCGCATATTTGCATAATTCCGACCCGGACTTTTTGCTTTCTAGGCAGGCGCGTTACCTCTAGACCACCGATGCACTAATTTGACTGACTAATACAATTTGCTTTTCTTTGTTGCTCAGTTGACGATAATGACTATGTAATTAAATACATATTTTACTGGTGTCAATATTGATCTTCTTTGTCATCGAACACTCAGACAGCATTTATCGTTGTCTGTCATTTGAGTGCAAATGTGTTGTACTGCCGTTAAGCGCCTGACAAGTCAGGCCCAGCACATCCGACTTCAACATGGGAGAGAATTGTTTAAAAATTTTTCTGAAGAAAAGGCAGGAGAATGGACCAAGAAGGCAGAAAATAGACAAGAATGAGGCAAACATGAAGAAAAGGAAAAAAACAGAAACAAAGAGAGGGATAGAAAAGAGTGAATTATTTACACACATTTTTCAGTAGGTTGGGTGTGCTATTTATCCTGACAAGCCCCGCCGGGATCTAAGCATTTAAACTTGTTTATCTGGTTGTGTATGGATGGATGGATGGATGGGTGGATGGATGGATGGATCTATATATCTATGCATCTATGTATGTATCTATTTATCTATCTATTTATTTATTTATTGATTAATCGATTGTTCCGGTCATTCACTTTTATTTCCCATTATAAACTGCAGTTGAAAGAGTTAACACCTGGCGTTGCACTTTCTTGTTCTGATTGTCAGGTCAGGTTGATGATGATGATCACTGTGTCTGCAGTTTTAAACTGGAAAAAAAATGTTCTTGTTGATCTTAACTGATCTTAATTCGCCCATTCGTCTCTTGATGCATTAGTATCCATTCATCTTCTCATTTTGTTATTCAGTGTGTGAGTGTTTGTGTGTGTGCGTGTGTGTGTGTGTGTGTGTGTGTGTGTGTGTGGTGTGTGTGTGTGTGTGTGTGTGTGTGTGTGTGTGTGTGTGTGTTTATCTGAAATGTGTATCTGTTCTATTATCTATTTGGTTACTGAATAGCAGAGGAATGTGCGCAGTGCACCAATGCGTATGTTGCTATTCATTCATGCGTGCGATCATCCCAGCATTTTATGTTCACTTCTACTTTTGTTTTCTCTTATCCTATTCTGAAGGTTAATGTGCCCAGACACGGAATGAAAGAGTGGGGGGAGTGATATTCCCTGACACCGGTCCACTGGGACAAGTTCACAGACAAATGAATGGCCAGTCATCTTCATTTAGCGGTGTAGGCTTTGACAGTAATACCACACTCTCTATTTCTCCCTATGGACATTTCTGATGCTGCCATCACTCACATTCTCAAGGCTGACAAGCCGTTTCTTCTCTACTTCTCTTGTGTTCTAGGTTGAAGGTTTAAGCCTGACTAGAAATCTGAACTATTTTTGCTGTTTGTTGTGTAACTGGAGGAATACTACATGGCAAACATGAATGTCTCTGATCTCTTCCAATATTTTAGCCAATGTATTCTATCAGTTGTTCTTATAGTGCTCAGACTGTTTTGGCCCATTGTTTAAGGATAAGTCAGAAACCTGATAATTTAAACAAGCTAGCACACACACTCCAAACCATGCACATGCATTTGTACATGTCCGTGAGTGTACGCGGGCAC
>CM054155.1:6793896-6796396 GCA_028751875.1 Rapana venosa
TTCAGTACAGTCCCCCAGTTCACCCAGCTGTAAATGGGCAGCTGCCCTCTTTAGGGTCAGGAAAGGTAAATGAGCGAGGGAGAGGAGATGGGCACCGCTCTCAATATGCTGGCCTTTGAAGAAGTGAGGTCTCAGACGCCTCGCTCCCTAATAACCACACTGGTTATGTGACACCTCTTACCTTATTAATATATTTTTATTGTGATATTGGGGTTTGCCACTCCTCCCATCTGCGTTGATATACAGCGATATGCTAAGCAGTTTGAAAAAATTTTCTAGTAAACTTCTTGAATGGGTTTGTGCAGTTGAATGTTTTAGTCCACTTAGCGACAAGGAGACCACTTAAGGACACCACATATACACCGTGGGCTGAGGAAAAGGACTGTCCATGCTCAGTTATCCCCCTGCAGTGCTTAACTTCTAGGTTCACACGGCAAGCACAAACAGAAAGCAAATCTTCCAGTCTGTTGTTTTTTTCTTTTCTTTTTGTCAAGAGGGAAGGAAATATATAGATAGTATATTATAGTATTATATAGATATTATATGATTATATATATATATAGACGAGAGAGAGAGTATATAAGATTATGCTATTATAACTATTTATATATATATATAATATAAATATAAAAATTATATTTATATCTTTTATAGTATAATATATAAAAACAAAAGTGTTTCTCACAGTTTTCTAAATTTGTAGCAATCGTGTTCAGAGTTTTAAAAAAAAAAAAAAGACCGGGAAGAAATGAGGAGAGAGGATGTGTTTTAGACATTTAGTAAACATCGAAGTCGGAATTCGACTACCTTAATGGAGGAGGGGGAAAAAAGGAAGAAAAAAATAGCCGCATACGCCAAAAAAAATCTCGACATTGCTGAATCTCCGAGCTCTAGCCAAGGATCGGAAACAATTAGTAATGTCGCTCATAGAGAGATGTGGGATAATTGAATATGTTTTTCATGTGTGTACTACTAAAGGAAATTCAGGAGGCATCAGCAAAGGATGAAGACGAAGAGGAGAGAGATAATAATAATAATAATAATAATAATAATAATAATAATAATAATAATAATAATAATAATAATAATAATAATAAATAATAATAATAATAATGATGATGGATAATAATAATAATAATAATAATAATAATAATAATAATAATAATAATAATAAAAAATAATAATAATAATAATGATGATGATGATGATGATGATAATAATAATAATAATAATAATAATAATAATAATAATAAATAATAATATAATAATAATAATAAAATAATATATAATGATGATAATGATAATAATAATAATAATAATAATAATAATAATAATAATAATAATAATAATAATAATAATAATAATAATAATAATAATAATATAATAATAAATGGAATTTATATAGCGCTTATAAATGTGAAGAATGAAAATCTGAAAGCAAGTTTAGCTTACACCACTTGCATTACCTTTATGAAAAATGAAAATCCACAAAACGTACTTTTATCATGTGAGAAAGAAAGAAAAAGAGAGGGGGGAGAAGAGAGAGGAGAGAGAGAGAGAGAGAGAGAGAGAGAGAGAGAGAGAGAGAGAGAGAGAGAGAGAGAGAGAGAGAGAGAGAGAGAAAACTCGAACTCGAATGTTTTAATGAGGGTCAATGGATAAGCCAGAGGCTTCTTTACACCAGGTCCCCATAAAAACCCAACAGGCAAACAAACATGAAGAAATGTATAACATATACCCAATAACGCTAACAATAAACTTAATCACTTAGTTATACATGCAATCAACTACTCACATTATCATTCAATTATAAAATAAACCAATCAATCAATACGAATTGACTTATCACATATCTATACACATCAAAATTTCCCTCACACATACAGATACATTCACACTACCACCATCCACACTCGCACAATCACGCATTCAACAACCAAACGAAGCGGTCAGCCCAACTTGTTTTTAAAGTGAGAGACAAAAATGGAAACGACTTATTTTACATCAGTTATTGCAATGAAAGTAAATGATATAACAACTCTCTTTCCACAGTCATCAGTTTACGAACGCAACGCGCACACACACACACACACACACACACACACACCACACACACACCTCACTCCTTCGGATGAGACTATAAACCGAGGCCCCGTGTGCGAACGCACGCAGAACATCTTGCGCACACGTTAAATCCTGTTCCGCTTTTCGTAAGAGTAGGCCATTGTGTGCCGGTGGGAACAGATGACAGAATTTAAAAGCCGCATACACACGGTGACAGGATGTAAAAAAGTACATAAGTGCTTATTCCATTATCCTCGATATAAAAGAATAAAATTTAAAATTAAATTAAATTAAAACACACACACACAAACAAACAAACAAACAAACTCACACATGCACACGAATCAAATCGATACCCATTCAAATAAATTTATCATCCAACATGACACTACATCAGAGAGAAAGGGAGAGAGAGAGAGAGAGAGAGAGAGAGAGA
>CM054155.1:6806396-6808896 GCA_028751875.1 Rapana venosa
CAGCGCGACGCGACAGATTTCTCTTCTTTTTTTGAGGGGGGGGGGGGGGGGGGGGAGGGGAGGGGGAGGGGGAGGGTGGTAGGGTAGTAGGGGGTTGGTTTCTTTTTTCTTTTTCTTTTTTTTTTTTTTTGGGGGGGGGGGGTAAAGTTAGGATAGACAAATCATTTACATGCGCGGGAACATATATACACATGCGGGGGCACATACACACACCCGCGCGTGTGCACACGCACACACACACGCATGCATGCATGTACGCACGCACGTACACATGCACGCGCGCACACACATACACATACTCGCGCGTGCGCGCGCGCACATACACACACACACACAAACACACACACACACACACACACACACACATACAAACACACACACACACACACACACACACTCCACACACACACACACATCACACACACATACACACACACACATACAAACACACACACTCACATACACACACAAACACACACACACACACACACACACACACACACACACGCACACGGGATAGTCTAGAGGAAACGCACCTGCCCTGAAAGGGACACGTCTTGGCTGGAACTATACGATGGTTGGATCCCCGTTTGTGCTGGAAAAGGCCAGAAGAGAGTTGTCCCTTTCAAAGAGTGGTTAGAGCCTTGAGCTCGTGATCTGACTGCCAGGGTTCAAGCCACCACCGAGACACCTATTTGAGGGGATTTTTCCCCTAGAGGCAGCATTAGTGCCGACCCTACCCCCCTGACAGTGCTTCAGCCATGGCCAGTGTAGGCCATTGTGTGCCGGGGGGAACAGATGACAAAATTTACAAAACCGCATACACACGGCGACTGGATGTAAAAAAGCACATGAGTGCTTATTCCATTATCCTCGATACAAAAAAGTCAAAAAGTCAAAAGTCAATAGTCAGCCGAGGTCCTGTGGACGAACGCAGGCAGAACATCTTGTGTACACCTTAAACCTTTTTGGAAGAACAGGCATTTGCGTGCTGGTAGGAACAGATGCCAGTTTTTGAAAAACTGCAAGCACACTAATATTGTGTTTAGTTATCAGCCCCGCAGTCAGAATGCAGCTACCTTAAAGGTGTGCCAAAACAATTTCATACGCAAAATCTCACCATCAGTGAACCTCAGAGCCTAGCCAAGGAATGAAAAAAGATTTTTTTGTTATTGTGCAGAGTTCATGTTATAAATTATGTTCGGTGGGGGGGGGGAGGGGGGGATCTTCTTAATTTAGAGATTTGCATGCCACATCTTCACTCTACGTTTCTAGTCAGTGCCACAGAACCAACAACAAGTCAGTATCAAGTCAAGTCAAGTCAAAACCTCTTTAATCATCCCATGATGGGCAAGTACAATTATTGTTTTCTCTTGTTTGATTTGTATGGTTTTCATTGATTGGGTGTTTTTTATTCTATTTCTGCATATATTATCTTTTTTTCACTGTTTTTCTTATTATGATAATAATAAAAAAATTAATAATAAATAAATAAAATAATAATAATAATAATAATAATGTATGGAATTTGTATAGCGCTGAATATTGTAAAGCATCAAATCAAAGCGCTCATATGACTTTTTAAAAATTATTTTATATCGAGGATAATGGAATAAGCACTCAGGTGCTTTTTTACATCCAGTCCCTGTGTGTGTGCGGTTTTGTCATCTGTTCCCACCAGCACACAATGGCCTACTCTTTCGAAAAGCAGAACAGGATTTAATGTGTACGCAAGATGTTCTGCATGCGTTCACACACGGGGCCTCGGTTTATAGTCTCATCCGAAGGACTTTGACATTCAGTTCGATTTTTTAGTCAAACTGGGAAAAAAGGGCGAGGCTGGGAATCGAACCCAGAACCTCACGGTTTACTTGTTGGCAGACAAACGTCTTGACCATCCTGCCATCTTCCTGAGAGCTTTAGATAGATGGCTTGACGAAAAAAAGCAAATGCACTGCTTATTCAATGTACCATCTGAAAATAAAAGTTTGACTTGACTTGACTTGCCAGGACAATCATGCACTTGAGGGAGGAAGACGCCGAGGCAGACAGATGAAGAAGGACATGGACAGAGAACATTGAAGACTGGCTCCGGCCTTGTCAAGTCAAGTCAAGTCAAGTCAAAAACACTTTAATCATCCCACGAAGGGCAATTACAATACTGACAGGCAGATTGATACACATCAAATATATCAAAGACAAAAAAGCTATATTTCATATTGGTTTTCAAATAAAATGTCACGAACACACACACACACCAACTCACACGCGCGCATGCGCACACACACACACAAACACCCGCACGCACGCACACACATCAATTGTGAGCACAATTTTAAACCCATTGACTAGAAGACATAAAAACTTATTTTTACGCACGCATATACGCAGCACGTACACACGCACGTACGTGTGTGTGCGAACACGCCCACGCACACCCACACCATACACCAATATATGAGTTCAATGTTTTAAGACCGTTGACTAGAAGACAGACTTA
>CM054155.1:6813896-6818896 GCA_028751875.1 Rapana venosa
TTAATGTTACACAATCTAATACTGTTGTGTGATGCTACACAATTTAGCTCTGTTGTTTTGATGTCATACAATCTATCACTGTTGTTTAATGTTACACAATCTATCACTGGCTTTTTGTCAGGTGTGAACATGGAATTGATATCGTTCTCTGCTCTCCAACTGCTGTGGATGGATGGATAATCTAACTTGAAACTGATCTACATGGGAAACAGATTGCAGTACACGAAAGATCTTTTCAAATGTATATTTGCTTTGCTTATATATTTGTCTGTTTACATGTTTACTCTTTTTCCTCCAAGGTCTGGATGTAAAACAAAACAACAAATATTGCACTTATTCCATTACTTTCATAAAGTAAAATTTCGTTATCATTACCGTTAGGTTCTCACGTTTACACATAGACCCAGTCACATCTATCATTCTTCATCAAGAAACCGTGTCAATTACTCACTTAATGGAATGCACTAACACTGCATGAAAGCTGATAATCAGTTCTCCCATTAGCCCGAACGAGCATGATCAATTGCAGGCGCACGTGACACACAAGTATGCAAATTGGCCAGTGACGTGTGTCTGATCTCATTCGCTGGTTTGACTGATAGCTGTATTAGTAATCATTCTTGCAATGGCCCTCATGCAATCATCATTAACTGCAGGCTGCGTAGGGTGTGTTTCTTGAGGATTTGGAGAAGAAAGATGTTAGCAAGTGAAGGATTACAGAGGGTGGATTTTAAAATCATTCACTTTAAAGCAATGCATGATCAAAGAGAAGAGATGACAAAATGCTGGCCAAATTTAAAGTTATTCATTCTCTCTCTCTCTCTCTCATTCTCTCTCTCTCCTCTCTCTCTCTCTCTCTCTCTCTCTCTCTCTCTCTCTCTCTCTCTCTCTCTCTCTCTCTCTCTCTCTCTCTCTCTCTCTCTCTCTTGTTGTGTGTGTGTGTGTGTGTGTGTGTGTGTGTGTGTGTGTGTGTGTGTGTGTGTGTGTGTGTGTGTGTGTGTGTGTGTGTGTGTGTGTTTGTGTGTGTGTATGTATTAACCACATGCATAATGCTAAAAATGTATCACCAAAGTCACTTTCAAAAAATTTTGTAAAGATTGATAAGCTTATACAGAACCTAATTAGTTTGTTATGTCTTCAATAGTTGTTTGGAACATTTCTTCTGTAAATGAATCTGCTGTTAAGGTAAAATAATTCTATGATTTGCTTTTCACTTTTGTCTGACTATGGTGTGTTTGTGCTGATGTAGTCATTCTCTACCGCTACAACAGCAGCGGATGAATAATCACACTTGAAACTGATATGCATGAGAAACAGGGTGCATGTAGGAAAGTTCTTCACCAATGCACGCCCATACATTCACACATACACCCAGTCACACCCATAACTGTTCATCAAGAAACCGTGTCAATTACTGGCTTAATGGAGTGCACGAACACTGCAGGAAAGCTGATAAACAATTACCTAATTAGACCGGAATGAGCATGACCAGCTACAGGCGCACGTGACAACTCCAAGCGCGCTAATTGGCCAGTGACGTTGGTCTGACTTCATTCTGCGGTTTGACTGATAGCTTCCTTAATAACCCTCCTCATGATGACTGTCACAGAGTGGTCATTAGTTGTGCTACGTTCTGTGCTACATGTTTGGCAAGAATGCGGAAAAGAAGCAGCTTTTGTCTGGTGGAAGGTTTTCAATGGTTGAATTGAAGACAGCCAAATGTTGACCTTTTTTTTTTTTTTACAGGTTTGCCTTTAAAGCAGTGCTAATTCAAAGAAGATAAAAGAGGGGAGATGGCAGGAAGGTTAAGATGTTCACCTGCCTAAGAAGTAAACCATGAGGTCCAGGGTTCGACTCCCAGCCTTACCCTCTCTTTCCAGTTTGACAAAAAAAACGATTTGATTTTCAAAGTCCTACAATTTAGACTATAAACTGAGTCCCTGTGTTGCGAATGCATGCAGAACATCTTCGCACATGGTAAGTGTCCGCCTTTAGCAAGAGTAAGCCATTTTGTGCTGGTAGAAATGGATGACACTTTTTTTTTGGGGGGATGCACACAGTAGATGTGTTCAGATGTCATCCCCACAGTCGGAATATGGCTACCTAAATGGTGGGGATAAAAACGGTTGCATTGCAAAAATCTCTCCACTGGTGAACCTGGGAGCTCTAGCCCAGGAACAAGGGAGGGAGGAGGAGGAGGGATTAAATGATGAAAACTATGACGAAAACTTAGGTGTTGTCTGTATTTGCATTTCTGTTTTTACTTTTTGTTTTGTTTGGTTTGGTTGGGTTTTTTTGTTGTTTTATTGATTGCTATGTTTGGTTCTTTGTTGTTTTTTTCTTTTTTATTTGGGGGTGGGGAGTGGGGGGTGATGTTTGTGTATTTGGGGTTTTGTTATTAAACTGTTATTGTGGATACAACTCGTTCTTGACCTATAAGTTTCTCTTTGTTTGTGGCTTTGTTTGTTGTCGTTACGGTCGTTGTGCACGTGTTTAAGGGTGTGGCCTTTAACTGCTCTCTCTCTCTCTCTCCTCTCTCTCTCTTCCTCTCCTCTCTCTCCCCTCTCCTCTCTCTCTCTTTTGTATATATATATATATATATATATATAATATATATTATATATATATATTGCGCGCGCCTAGGATGACCATGTGTGTGTGTGTGTTTGTGTGTATGTGTTGTTGTTGTTATTGTTGTTGCTTCAATTTTTCGTCTGTTCACTCAAAGTGATATGTGTGTGTGTCCTTGCGTGCGTGCGTGCGTGCATGTTTGTGTGCGCGTGCGTGTGTGTGTGTATGCGTGCGTGCGTGCTTGTGTGTGTGATGTGTTAAGTTTAATTTCCATTCACATCTAATGATTTCAGACAACAACAACAACAAAAACCAAAAACAAAGATTTAGAGGGACAAAAGAAAGCCTACGAACTACACTTGACATTTCAGAATAACAATATCAATTAAACAACAACTGAAAACAATGTTAGAAATCATTGTGAAATTTTTTTTAAAAATAAACTGCATTGTACCACAAAATTAATACTGAATTATCGGATTTCTTTTTAACCCTAATACGATGCCCAACAATACCGACGGTTAAGATAAAATCTGATCCAGTGATCATCATCATTAACCATTACACCCCGCAGTGTGTAGGGCAGCAACAAAGCGCTTCCACTCCTGCCTATCCTGGGCCAACCTAGTCACTGATCCCCAAGAGTGCTGCATGGCTTTCATCTCACTTTCTACAGTCCTCCTCCACGTTGCTTTTGGTCTTCCTCTCTTTCTCCTTCCTTCTGGGGTCCAGTGCAATGCGTTCAGAGATCCAGTTAAAAAGGTACAGGTGTCCCATAACCTATGTGGTCGTTGAGGAGTGAGGCGTCAGAGACCTCAACTTCTCCAGACCCAGCATATTGAGGGCGGCGCCCATCTCCTCTCCCTCGCTGCTTTAAGAAGAAGAAGAAGAAGAAGAAGAAGAAGAAAAGAAGAAGAAGAAAAAAAAACCCCCCGAAAAGAAGAAGAAGAAGAATTTATATAACGTTATATTTTGCAAAGCGCTTGCATTCAAACTATTCTTACGCAGTCATGCAACCAATACCAAACAATCAATGGTTTAAACAGATATTACAAACACGGTACGCTGCAGACCAAATCTGTGAAATAAAAATTACCTTCCCTGACCCTAAAGAGGCAGGTAGCCATATACAGCTGGGTGAATGGGGGAACTGTACTGAAGCCAAGGCGCGCAAACGGTCACCCGTCCACTTGGTAACCACGCTCAATGCTGTTGAACCTTAGCCTTGGGGAAAGCGAGCGCTCTGACCACTGAGCTATCTTCCACCTCTAAGATAGAGAATTAAATCTAGATGAACTCCCCTGCAAGGAAATAATAAATAAATAGATAAATAAATTAATATCTTTAAATGCTCCGAGAAACTAATTCTGACCTTGCTTTTGTGTGTTTACAGATCAAAGATGATCAGAGGAGGGCTTCTCATCCACATCCATCATCTAGCTGTTGTTACAGACGCTTGCGTGACGTTGCTTTCTTTATGACGTCATCTCAGCGCTCTGACCATCTGACGTCATCGTTGGCCAGCGACACCATGACGTCAATGTTTTACAAAAAACCTGATCCAACATCAGGGTTGTGTGACAGCTGTGGGAGAGAAGGGGGATCAACAAAGAAAACGACTCAGGTGTGTACGTGTGTGCGTGTGTGCGTGCGTGCGCGTGTGTGTATGTGCATGTGGTGTCAGTGTGTGTGCGCGCGCGCGCGCGGCGTGCGGTGTTGTGTGTGTGTGTGTTGTGTGTGTGTGTGTGTGTGTGTTTTGGGGTGTGTCCGCACGCGCGTGTGTGGGTTTTTTGGGGGGTTAGGTAATTTTTTTTTATTCTTTTATATCGAGGATAATGGAATAAGCCTTTAAGTGCTTTTTTTACATCCAGTCTCCGTGTGAATGCGGTTTTGTAAATTGCCATCTGTTCCCACTGGCACATAATGGCCTACTCTTACGAAAAGCGGAACAGGATTTTAACGTGTGCGCAAGATGTTCTGCGTGCGTTCGCACACGGTGTGTGTGTGTGTGTGTGTATGCGCGTGCGTGCGTGCGTGCGTGCGTGTGTGTGTGTGTGTGTGTGTTTGCGTGTGTGTGTGTGTGTGTGTATTCTGTATTCTGGGAATAATTCACTACTTTCCTAATCAAAATACAGAGCAACACAGGATCATTTCAAAACCACGCTGATAGTTATCTAGTCCGCTGTCAAATGGGTTTCTTACCTAATGTACCATCTCCTTCTTCTTCGTCGTCATCTACAAACACTCAGGCAGCAACTATTGTTTGTCTGCCATATGAGCAACAACAACAAAAATACGTTGCGCTGCCGTTAAGCGCCTGACAATTCAGGCCCAGCGCGTCCTACATCAGCGAGGAAGAAAATTCTGATCTTTTCAGTCTTTCTGGAGAGAGAAGAAAAAAAAAGGCAGGGGGAAAAATGTACCATCTG
>CM054155.1:6833896-6836396 GCA_028751875.1 Rapana venosa
TTATATTGCTTTCATGATCTGGATTGATAACGACGTGACGAGAAGGGAGAGACAGAGACAGACAGAAAGAGTGTGTGTGTGTCTGTGTGTGTGTCTATGTGTGTGTGTCTGTGTGTCTCTGTGTATGTGTAATATTTTTATTATCGTACCGACTACTGTTTCACACACGTAGGATTAATTCATGATGAAGATGACAAGCAGGAGAAGATAGCTGTCGCGACTATGATGATGATGATGATGATGATGATGGTGATGGTGATGATGATGATGATGATGATGACGACGACGACGACGACGACGACGATGATGATGATGATGATGATGATGATGATGTGCTTTTTCTTCCAGATGTCACTTTCCCCTTACGCCTCGTGCCAACAAATGGAACCAACTGTTCAGATGGTAAGCAGCATCAGGATACTGTCCATGACAAACTATTTCCCAGAACTCTAAAAACAATTATTGGGTTTTTTTTCTAAAACTTCCAGGGTGTTTCAGATTCCATGGATCTTCAGTAAAGATGACTTTTCTTGAAATTATTCTTACAGTTCCTAGATTTCTCGGGAATTATAACTGTTTTGGTAAAGCATTTTATGACTTCAATCTCCACTTATGTTTGGTTTTCTTGGCGTGAAGTTGTGTGAGGTGCTTGTTTTGCTTTCTGAGGTTTGGTGCTTTGCGTTTTATAATCTGCAAAAAATCTGTAGTTTTTCTATTGCCCGAATCTTTCAGAAAAAAAACCTGCGTTGATTGCTAGTTTAAGTCACTGCTCCAGATGTCTATCCTTCGGATGAGACTAAAAACCAAGGCCCCGTGTGCGAACAGGCGCAGAACATCTTACGCACACGTTAAATCCTGTTCCGCTTTTCGTAAGAGTAGGCCATTGTGTGCCGGTGGGAACAGATGACAGAATTTACAAAACCGCATACACACGGGGACTGGATGTAACAAAAAGCACGTAAGTGCTTATTCCATTAACCTCGATATAAAAGAACAAAATAAAATAAATTAAATAAATAAAATATCTACATAATTCTCCCTCCAGCTCATTCTACCAGAATCACTGCACTGATGATGATGGTGATGTTGATGATGATGATGATGATGATGATGATGATGATGATGATGATGATGATGATGATGGTGATGATGATGATGATGATGATGATGGTGGTGGTGGTGGTGGGGGTGGGGGTGGGGGTAGTGGTGGTGGTGGTGGTAGTGCTGATGGTGGTGATGATGATGGTAATGGTGTTGATGATGACGATGATGATGATGACAACGACGACGACGGCGACGATGATGACGACGACGATGATGATGACGATGACGACGACGTCGACGATGACGATAACGACAACAACGACGAAAACAACAACAACAACGCCGACAACTACAACGACGATAATTACAACATCAATAATAACATACTCACCATCCATTTCGCCTTACCTCCCCCCCCCCACCCCCACACCACACCCCCACACCACCACACCACCCACCCACCCACCCAACCCCCAACCCCCCCAACACCACCAACCCCCACCTACCAACACCCCCAACCACCCCCTACCCCCACCCCAAACCACCCCCAACCACCCCCTACCCACACCCCAACCCCCCCCACACCACCCCACCCTCAAACACCCCCCACCCACCACCACCACCCACCCCCACAACCCCACCACCCCCCAACCCCCAACACACCCCCCCACACCACCCCAACCCCCCACCAACCCACCCCTACCCCCCACCCAACCCCACCCACCCACACCAACACCCCACCCCAAACCACCCCACAACCACCCCAACCCCCCACCAACCACCCACCACCCCCCAAACCACCCCCAACCCAACCCCCCCAACCCCACCACCCCCCAACCACCCCAACACACCAACCCAACCCCAACCACACACCCCCACCCACAACCACCCACACAACCCCCGACAACCCCAGAAAAGGACCCGGTAGCGGTATCCCACAGTCCCAACGTCTTCCTGGAACGCCTGGCGGCCATGAAGGAGCTGGAGACGCCCATGTACGTCACCAACAACCAGCAGACCCAGGACTTCGTCTGGCACCGGGACTCCGGCATCGACATCGTGGTGGGCATCTCCGGGGTCTTCCTCATCCCCGAGTACCGCGAGGTCGCAGAGACGGCCGACGACTCGCAGTTCTTCCTGACGCAGAGTGTGGAGACTCAGAGGAGGCGCAGACTCTTCACCCAGACCAGGAAACACTACTGCAGGTGAGGAGTGGGGTGTGTTGGGGGTGTGTGGGGGTGGGGGTGGGGGGTGTGTGGGGGGTGTGGGGGGGGGGGGGTTGGGGGTGGGTGGAGACTCAGAGGAGGCGCAGACTCTTCACCCAGACCAGGAAACACTACTGCAGGTGAGGAGTGGGGTGTGTGGGAGGTGTAGGGGTGTGGGGGTGGGGGGTGTGTGGGGGGTGTGGGGGGGGGGTTGGGGGGGGGGGGTGGAGACTCAGAGGAGGCGCAGACTC
>CM054155.1:6841396-6843896 GCA_028751875.1 Rapana venosa
TTCAGCGCAGGTAAAAGAACCCACGGCAACAAGAGAGTAGTCCCTGGAAAAATTCTTAGAAAAAAAGTCACTCTGATAGGGAAACAAATACAGTTGCAGACCAAAAAAAAAAAAAGGGTAGCGCTGCTCTTATGGCGACGCGCTCTCCCCAGGGAGAGCAGCCCGAATTTCACGCAGAGAAACCTCGTGACTTAAAGTGGTATAAATAAATAACATAAATCAATAAATAAAATAAATCAATAAATAAAATAAATCAATAAATCAAATAATCAATAAATCAATAAATAAATAAAATCACTAAATAAACAAAATACTCTTGTTTTCCAGACACCCTGTGCCAGACCACTACTATCTGCATCTCGAGGTCATCAAGAATCGAACCACCGCTGCCCAGGTGGTGCGCTGTGATGCCCAAGATCCCACGGTGCCCCGCTGTCCCAAAGGCTACAAAGATGGCGACCGCTTCCTCAAGTGGGACATCAACAAGCGATGCTTTAAGTATAATGTACGTTACGGCTGCTTGCTTGGGCTTGTGTTCGACAGATTCCTGTTCAAAGTCGTTATCAAGATTTCTGTTCAAAGTCGTTTTTAAGATTTCTGTTACTAGTCGTTTTTATTTCTGTGTGTTGTAGTTTGGTTTCGTTTTGGTTTGGTTTGGTATTTTCTGTTGTCATGAAGGTGGTTTTTGTTGTTTTTTTCATAAAATGTTAGACGCTTGTTTCTTGTTGCTTTTGTGCAGTGGGTTTTCGTTTAGATATGCGTCAGTGTTGTTATTGTTTTTTGTTGTTTTTTATTTGTGGTTTTGTTTTATAGTCAATTAATACTGAGTAGATGTCGATTAACTGTCCTTGGATGTTGTGGATTTCTGTAGATGCACATCATCGTTGTGTTAACAATAGATTATACTTATTTTTGCTTGTTTGTTGGTTTGAAGGTTTGGTTTTTAATAACTGAAGGATTTTGCACCCCCTACTCCAAAAAAAAAAAGAAAGAAAAGTCAAACCAAAATCTGGAGCGGCAGTCTTTCATTGTGCATGGCATTCATTTTTAGAAAGAATTTTTGTCTGTTTTGCACGTTTAAGAGGATGGGGATTTTTTCTTTTTTTTCTGTTCCTTGGCTAGAGCTCCAAGATTCACCAATAGTGAGATTTTGTGTCTTTGACCGTTTTTGCCCACCATGAAGGTAGCCGCATTCCGACTTCGGGGATGGTGTCTGAACACGACAGTAGCAGCATGCAACAGGGTGTTTTTGGGGGGTTAATATGAATTTTTTCATCCGCCACCCTCGGACCGTGGGGACACCACTGAAGATTTTGCAACCAGCTTCCTCCACACCCCCACTATTTTTGTACGTGCCTCTAAATGCTGCACACTTTGTCCATACCATATCCAACATGGCTGGCTGCCTGTCGGCTGCATCATATTGTATGCAACGCCAAAAATAGTTGCGTCCCCGACTTTGTCTTGTGAAATATTAAAACGGTAGGTTACTTCGACTTTTTTAAAAAGTCATATGCCGACGGAGACTGAGGCATGGGAGGTGGGGGGAGGGGCTGGGGGTGAAATAGTCTGGTGGGTAGAGCGTTAAGCCCGTGATTTGACGGTTCGGGTTCGAGGCGCCCGTTCGAGAGGATTTATTTCCCCTGGAGTTAACATCAGTATCGCTACACTCCCCTGAAAGTTGTGGGCAGGAGAGTATGCCTTGAAGCCCTGTGTACCGACCGACTCATGCAGAATGTCGTGCGTATACCTTAAGACCCGTTCCATCTATATGAAGAGTAGGTCATCGTGCGCCGGTAGGAACAGATGACAAAATGTTCAAGAATGCATATATATGTGCGAACGCATGCAGAACATCTTTCGCACACGTTAAATCCTGTTCCGATTTTTGAAAGAGTAGGCCATTGTGTGCCGGTAGGAACAGATGATAAAATTTACAAAACCGCACACACACGGAGACTGATTGTAAAATGCACATGAGTGCTTATTCCATATTCCTCGATATATAAAAAAAAAACCCTGTCATCTGAGCGCTTTGATTTGTTGCTTTACAAGATTCAGCGCTATATAAATTCCATACATTATTATTATTATTATTATTATTATTATTATATCCCGTTGTTGTTGTGTTTAGACATCATCCTTGAAGTCGGAATGCGGATACCATGAATAGTGGGCAAATAGGTTCTCTCACCTCTCACCTATCCCCTAGTCCCATGGAACCGTGGGGGCACTAAAGAAAATTTTGCAACCAGCTTCCTCCACTCCTCGCAGTCCTCTGCTTTCTGTAGCAAGTCCTTCCTCTGAAGGCCAGTCAGTCCACTCTCTGCTGTTGTCTTCCCATCGTTTTCTCTGTCTGCCTCTTCTTCGTCTCCCTCCTTTTGCACTGTTCCCTGTAGGACAGTCTTGGCCAGTCCACATGTTCGTGTGACGTGCCCGTACTACTTTCGCGTTTTTTCCACTGAAGTCAGGAGCTCTTCATTTGGTCCGATAGTGTTTT
>CM054155.1:6853896-6982645 GCA_028751875.1 Rapana venosa
GATGTGAATGGGTGGGGTGGGTGTGTGTGTGGGTGAGGATGTGAATGGGTGGGTGGGTGGTGTGGTGGGTGAGGATGTGAATGGGTGGGTGGGTGTGTGTTGTGGGTGAGGATGTGAATGGGTGGTGTGGGTGTGTGTGTGGGTGAGGATGTGAATGGGGGGTTTGGGTGGGTGGGGTGTTGGGTGAGGATGTGAATGGGTGGGTGGGTGTGTGGGTTGAGGATGTGAATGGGTGGGTGGGTGGGTGTGTGGGTGGGATGTGAATGGGTGGGTGGGTGTGTGGGGTGAGGATGTGAATGGGTGGGTGGGTGTGTTTTTGTGGGTGAGGATGTGAATGGGTGGGTGGGTGTGTGTGTGGGTGAGGATGTGAATGGGTGGGTGGGTGTGTGTGTGGGGTGAGGATGTGAATGGGTGGGTGGGTGTGTGTGTGGGTGAGGATGTGAATGGGTGGGTGGGTGGGTGTGTGGGTGAGGATGTGAATGGGTGGGTGGGTGTGTGTGTGGGTGAGGATGTGAATGGGTGGGTGGGTGCGTGGGTGAGGATGTGAATGGGTGGGTGGTGTGGTGTGTGGGTGAGGATGTGAATGGGTGGGTGGGTGTGTGGGTGAGGATGTGAATGGGTGGGTGGTGTGTGGGTGAGGATGTGAATGGGTGGGTGGGTGTGGGTGGGGATGTGAATGGGTGGGTGGGTGTGTGGGTGAGGATGTGAATGGGTGGGTGGGGTGTGTGGGTGAGGATGTGAATGGGTGGGTGGGTGTGTGGTGAGGATGTGAATGGGTGGGTGGGTGAGTGTGTGGGTGAGGATGTGAATGGGTGTGTGGGTGTGTGGGTGAGGATGTGAATGGGTGTGTGGTGTGTGTGGGTGAGGATGTGAATGGGTGGGTGGGTGTTGTGGGTGAGGATGTGAATGGGTGGGTGGGTGTGTTGTGGGTGAGGATGTGAATGGGTGGTGGGTTGGGGGGTGTGTGGGTGAGGATGTGAATGAATGGGTGGGTGTGTGGGTGAGGATGTGAATGGGTGGGTGGGTGTGTTGGGTGAGGATGTGAATGGGTGGGTGGGTGTTGTGGGTGAGGATGTGAATGGGTGGGTGGGTGTGGTGGGGAGGGATGTGAATGGGTGGGTGGGTGTGTGGGGTGAGGATGTGAATGGGTGGGTGGGTGTGTGGGTGAGGATGTGAATGGGTGGGTGGGTGTTGTGGGTGAGGATGTGAATGGGTGGGTGTGGTGTGTGGGTGAGGATGTGAATGGGTGGGTGGGTGTGTGGGTGAGGATGTGAATGGGTGTGTGGGTGGGTGTGTGGGTGAGGATGTGAATGGGTGGGTGGGTGTGGGGGTGAGGATGTGAATGGGTGGGTGGGTGTGTGGGTGAGGATGTGATGGGTGTGTGGGTGGGTGTGTGGGTGAGGATGAGAATGGGTGGGTGGGTGTGTGGGTGAGGATGTGAATGGGTGGGTGGGTGTGGGGGTGGGATGTGAATGGGGGGTGGGTGTGTGGGTGAGGTGTGAATGGGTGGGGGGGTGTGGGGGTGAGGTGTAAATGGGGGGGTGGGTGGGGTGTGGTGAGATTTTTGAAGGGTGGGTGGGTGTGTGGGTGGGTTGAATGGGGGGGTGGGTGTGTGGGTGAGGAGTGAATGGGTGGGTGGGTGTGGGGGTTTTGGGGGAAGGGTGGGGGGGTTTTTGTTGGGTGGGTGTTGTTGTTGTTGTTTTTTTGTCTTCGTTTTTTAGTCTGGTCACTCTCAGTGATATTAGACCAAAAATGGGAAATTTGAGGGGTGTAGATGTCCTATGAAATGTTTTCAAGGGAAAAAATAGTTTCATGGGCAAAAAAAGAAACTTCACAAAGCAAAAAAAATATTTAAAAAAACAAACAACAAAAAGACAAAAAAAAAACCAACTATTAAACTTAATGAGGTTTTAAAAAATGTCCTAAGGACTGTGCAGAGACCTTTCGAAATATTAATCCCAATTTTTTTTTGAATATGTGCTGAGGGAGTTTTCAAAAGGGGTTTTAAAAGGCTTTGTGCCCCTGCATTTAAAATATTATATGAGTATTAGTGATATTTGGGTGGGGATGTGTTTTGTGCGACGCGCGCGCGGCGCGCGCGCGCCGGGTGTGTTTTTGTGTGTGTGTGTGTGGTGTGTGTGTGGTTGTGTGTGTGTGGGGTTTTTTGTGGTTGTGTGTGTGTGTGTGTGTGTGGGGTGCGTGGTGGGGGTGTGTGTTGAGGATGTGAATGTGTGTGGGTTTTTCTGTGTGGGTTTGTATGGGGGTGGGTTAGGGGTTTTTGTGTGGATTCAGTTCGATTCGAATTTTTTAAATTCCCTAAATGTCGTGTGATTTTTGTACAAAAAAAAACAAACTCGTTTTCTATTATTAACTAAATTTTTTTTTTTTAAAGTTGATTTTACTTCCCTTTTCCTTTTTTCTCAAAAAATATAAACCTATTTATAACATCTGCTTGATAAACATAAATTGTGATTATGCGCTTAAATTATCTAACGCTTTAAATTTCTTGCTTTTAGTTGTTTTTTAATGAAAAATTATTTATAAGCTCATCTAATATAAGACGCAATCATTCAAAAAATAAAATTAATCTGCTTTTTTTGATGTTACGTTTTTAAAAATATGTTTTTTGGTCTGTGTGTGTAATCTGTGGTCTGTGGTGTCTGTGTTTGTGTATGGTGTGTACTGTGTGTTTTTTTGTGTCGTGTATCTGTAATGTATGTTTTTTTGGGTTTTGTGGGTGTTTTTTTTGTCTGTGTGTTTCTGTCTGTTGTTTCTGTCTGTGAGTGTCTGTCTGGTGTGTTTTGTCTCTCTGTGTCTGTGCCGTCTGTCTTTTGTGTGTGTGATGTGTGTCTGCTGTCTGTCTGTGTCGTTGTCTGTTTATGGTTGTGTGTTTCTGTCTGTGTCTGTGTGTTGTTTTGTGTTGGGGTTATCTTGGTGTGTTTGTTGTTTGTGTGTGCATTGGTGGTTTGTCTGTCTGTTTATGTGTGACTGGGTTGTGTGTGTGTTTGTGTGTGTGCGTTTGTGTGTGTGTGTGGTTTTTGTTGTGTGTGTGGTGTGTGTGTGTGTGTTTATAGTGTGTCTGTGTGTGTGTGTGGCAGAAGGGGAGCCCACCTGCGTGGTTCTTGGGGAAGACGGTTGAGGCACATGGAGGGGGCCACTCGTCGGCTTTCTGCCCGGGGCCATGTCCTCTTGCTGTGGACCATTCGCGTCATGGTTAGCTTCATTCCATTTCATAGCATTTTTAAAAGCCCGGCAGTTTTCTCGCGTGAAGCTCGGTCGTTCCCCCCGGGTTTTGAGCGCGTCGCCACAAGGCAGCGCCACCTTTTGTTTTTTTTGTTTTTTTTCCTGTTGCAAAAATGTGTTGTTTCCTTTTGGGTGTTTTTTTTCAAAAGAATATATCCCCAGGGAAAAACTCTCTTTTTGGGTGGGTTCTTTTAGTGCGAAAAATAGTTAGTGTAACACACGGGATTCGGTTTTCTTTTCTCTAAAGATAGCATCCAGTTTTACCCCCCGGGTGTAATGGAGGGGGGGGTAAAGTTTTGGCCAAAGGGGGAAACCATCACACATTTCCCGACCGGATTTTCCTTTCAAAGGCGACCCTTATTAGACCCCCGATTGTTTCCTTTTTGTTTTTTTTTTGTTTGTTGGGGGTTGTTTTTGTTTGTTTGTATGGGGGGGGGGGGGTTTGGGGGGGGGGGGGAGCTTTTTGTTGTCTTAACTGATGCCCGTGTGGTATTCTTAGTTGGTCTGTTTTGCCCTTTGGGACGGTGGTTCCGGGGTTTATGTGTGTTGTTTTTTTTATCTGTGTCTGTGTGGTCGCTCTCTCTCTCTCTCTTTTCTCTCTCTCTTTTCTCTTCTCTCTCTCTCTCTTTCTCTCTCTCCCTCTCTTCTTTTCTTTTGTGAAAACTCGTACAAAGGGGTTGACTTAATTGTACCCTTGTGCATTGGTAAAATTTTTAAAAAAATTTTTGAGAAAACTCAACTTGTTTTGTTTTAAAAAGATTTTTGTTCCTTTTTTTTTTACGTCTGGAAATCAATTGATCGTTCAAAAGTTTTTTTTTTTTTGTCTTTTGAAAAAATCTTATAATTAAAATTAATACCTTAAGTTCATGTCTTTGAGTTCCAGGCCAAGTCAAGAACTGTCCCCATTTTCTCTTTAAAAACTACAACAAGTGGCGGTTCCTGCGCCGCCATCTTTGACGTGGTGGGGGCCCTCCCCCACCAACTTCCCCATGACCTTTAACCCAAAAAGGACGGGGGACGATGCCCCTTTCCGAGTGTTGTGCTCATTCTAAGGCAGGTCAGCCTTCACAATGGGGTGTCCTCGGGGGTGGTCCGGTGACTTTGCGGGTCGGGGGGTATGCGGGCAGCGAGGGTGACGGTCCCGGTGATGCTGGGGGCCGGAGTGGAGTCCGGTGTGGGGGTGGGGGTGGTTTTCCTCACAGGGCGGGGTGTCCGGGGCCTGTACCCCACCCCCACTGTGCGGCAGGACAGACAGAAAGGGAAAAGGGGGGATCCGTCCAGCCTCCCGGGAAAAAAAATCCCAAGTTTTCCGTCAGACTGCAGGATCTACATGATTACGGGCTGCGGATGGGATTACGGTTTTACCCCCCACGGGGGTCTGCGGGTTACCCGACAGGAGGGGTTGAATGTTACCGGCACGCAAAAGGGATTTCGTGACTCCCGCGCAAGAGGGGTACGTATGATTACAAAACACACCGAAGTGACCCCAGCGACCCAAAAACCGGCAGACAAAATGTTCAGTGATCGAAATAAAAAGTGTTCCCCAACGGGGGCAGAAATTCGTGATTTAAACCTGCTCTCTCACCGCTCCCGGAGTTGGGGCTGTCGCTTCAAACCCCGGACAATGCCCGCAGTTTCCCAGCATATGAAATGCGTATTAAAAAGCCCGGAGGAACCCAACCCGCCTGAATCAAAAGGAACCCCACTCCCCCCAAATAGCAAAAAGCAAACCCCCCCCTCATACCCCGGGACAAAGCCAGGAGTCAGGCCCAAAGAACTTGCGAAAGAGCCGTCGATTGAATCAAAACGTTTCGCGCGAAGGTGTGTCTTTTCGTGCAGGTGTTGGGGTTAGGTGTTTTTCCCCTTCTCTGTGCCTCCTCCCTCCTGTATTCACCCCCCCGCCGTCATAGGGGCGGGGGCGGGCCACCCTTTCTCCTGGGACCTCAGCGAGAGCTAAAACGCCTCCTTCCCGCAAGTCCGCAGCACGGGGGGGAAAGAAGGCTCCGCCTTTCCGGCCGGGGGACGCCAGGTGGGGGCATGCCCCTTTCCCATCTTCAGGAACAAAACCCGGGGGTTTTTCGAAGGTACCGGGACGACCTCAACGCGCTCCTGACCCAGTCTACCCAGGAGGCGCGGGGCCCCGCTGGCGGGCATGCCCATCTGCGAACTCCTCGCTCTAGCCGGGGATCCGAAAATTTTTTGTGGACTGAACCGCCGGTGCGGGGGGTTTCTGGACCGCTTCCAGCCTTTTCCGCGACGTAAAGGAGGGCGCAAGGGGCTGGACTTTCCCCGCGAGGTTTTCCTGACGCGGACGGGGAGCGGTGACCGCAGGTAATGCCCCCGGGAGCAGCTGGCCCGTTTCCCTGCATGGCTGAGGGGGAAAAGCCCCCCCCGGCTCTCGCCGTGTCCCGGCCCTGGCTGCAGGGTGAGTGGCTCTTTTGGTTTTGGCTGTCTGGTGGCTGGGGTTGTGACTCGTGTCTCTCTGTTGGCGGCTCTGGTGGACTCTGTTCTGTCTGTCAAAATGGCTCTGTGTGTGGACTTGTTTTGTCTGTCTCGGTCTGTTTGTCTGTCTTGACTTGTCCCCTGTCCGTTCTGCCTGTCTCTGACTCTGTCTGTGTCTGACTCGACTTGTCCGTGTCTGCTGTCTGATCTGTCTCTGACTGTCTGTCTCTGATTTGTCTTGCCGTGTTGCCTGTCTCTGACTCTGTCTCTGTTGTCTGTTTTGTCTGTCTCTGTTGTCTCTGCGTCTTGTCTGTCTGACTCTGTCTCTGTTGTCTGTCGTCTCTGACTTGTCTCTGTTGTCTTCTGTCCTGTCTGCTGTCTCTGACTCGTCTTGTCTGTCTGTCTTGATTTGTCTCTGTCTCTGTCGTCTGTCTCTGACTGTCTCTGATTTGTCTCTGTCTGTTGTCTAGCTCTGTCTTGTCTGTCGTCTCGCTCTGTCTTGTTTGATTGTCTTCTCTGTTCTGTTGCGTCTCTGATTCTGTTCTGCCTCTGTCTCTCTTCTTTTCTTCCTCTCTCTCTCTCTCTCTTTAAAAAAAGGGTTATTTATTGTTACGTTGTCTGTATGTTTACTTTATGATTCTAGTGTCTCTTTTTCTTTCTGTCTGCTGTTTTCTCTCTTTTTTCCCTCTCCTTTTCCTCTCTTCTTTCTCTTCTCTCTTCCCCTCTCTCCCTCTCTATTTTTTCCCCGTTATGAAAAAGGGAAAAATGGGAAAGGGTGGGGGTAGTGGTTGTTGTATGGGGGTGTGTGTGTATGTGTGTGTGTCTGTGTGTTTGTGTGTGCGCGCGCGCGAGCTAGTGTGTGTTTTGTTGTTGTGTGTGTGGTGTGTGTGTGTGTGTGTGTGTGGTGTGTGTTGTGTGGGGGTTTTGTGGTGTGTGGTGTGTTTTGTTGTTGTTGTGTGTGTGTGTGTCTGTGGGTGTGTGTGTGAAAATTTTTTTTTTGCGAGGTTGTTTTTGTTTGGGGTTGGGGGGGGGGGGGGGGGGGATGGGGTTTTTGCTTTATGTTTAAAATCCATGCCTCGTAGGGTTTAAAACCCCCAAACAGGTGGCAGAGCCAAACTCCTCCCGCGGCACCGAAGCAGACAGTCACCTCCCTTTCGGGGCCTGCTGACGTCATCCCTTTCCGAGCCTATGGTGGTGCCCAATTTTCCTCGTCCCCCCCCCCTCCTCCTCCCCCCCCTCCCCCGTTCCCCTTCCCCCCTCACCCCCCCCGGTTCCTTCAATCCCCACCCCAAGGCCCCCTTCCTCTACGCGAAGGCCCTTCAGTAGAGGAGTTCCCGGGAAGACGTCGTCAGGGCCCAACGTCCTGGAGTCGGTATCTCATGGGAGGAGAAGAGGGGAGGGGGGAGGAGACCTCGCGAAAAGCCCCTGGAAGGGTTGAGAAAAAACGGGGGAAGACTGGGCGGGTGGGGGTTCGTGTTTTGGCGCGGGGTTGGGGTTTCTGGTGGACGGTTCCCCTTCGTCTTCCGGACCGGATGGTGGGAGTGAGAGCGGCCGGGGGGGTAGAGGAGAAGATCCCACGACCCCCTGTTAGAGACCTGGCTCTCCCGACGGGCACCCGCTCCTTATGGGACCCCTACAGCTCCCCAACTACTCCGCCAGAACAGGAGAACCGCCCCCAGAGCGCACGCTTCCAGGAACGAGTGAACGCGTACCCGTGCAGACCCCCCCGAACCCGGGACGACATCCGCTTTGATCAGCAGCAGAAGATAAAAGGCGGGGGGACGGAAAAGGGCAGGGTCAGGGTCAGGGAGAGAGGAGCCCGAGAGTCGTAGGTTTTGGGGGTTTTCCCGTGGGGGTGGGGAGTGGGGTCGCGGGATCCGGCTGCAGCGGGTGTTTATGTCTCCGCTCTGTGGGGGTTGGCGGTGACGGGGGGCTGGTGGTTTTTTTTGGGTTGTGCGGTGCTGTACACGGCAGATGCTGGCTGCCATCGACAACCCCGGGTCCCGGTGGGGGCCCGTCGTCTCCGTGACCCTTACCCGAGGTGAGGGGACAAGGGGGGAGAGGAAGAAGACAGGGGAGGGGGGGGGGGAGAGAGACAGAGGAGAGGATAGAGAGAAGAAGGAGAGAGTTTGGGATGTGGGTTTTGGCGGGGGGTGGGGGGTGGAAGAGTGTGGAAGGGGGTGGGGGTGGAAAAGGGGGGAAGGGGATGGGGGTGGAAGAGGTGGAGGGGGTGGGGGTGGGAGTGGGCGAATTTATGTGGTTTTTTTTGTTTGACAAAGGGCTTTTGGGGTGAATGAATGTGCTTGGGAGGTGGGGTTAGGGTGAGCAATCTGCTCTGAAGTTTGCAGATGGTTTAGGAAAAAAACGCATTACGGGTTTTTTTATTTAATTTTTTTTTTAAAACGAAGTAATGGAATAAGACTCATGTGCTTTTTTTTTTCACCTGTGTATAGGTGACTTTGGGGTGTTTTTGTTGTGTGTTTTATTCTTGATTCAGGTGTATTAATCAATTTATTGCCCATTTAAACGGGGGAGTGAAGGGGGTTTCCCCCAAAAAATCGTCTTTGAAACAATGTGACAAGAAAACGATTGGCGACGAAAAATTAAATTATTAAAGGGAAAATTTCCAAAATTTTTGAGCTTCGAAGAATGTCCTCCACAGGGAAAATATTTGTACAAAAATCCATGGTTTCATTTTTTTATTTTTTCTTTTCTGGCAAAATGGTTATTAAATTTAGCAAAATTTTTTGTAGGGGTGAAATTGCTGAATTGGGAACAGTTTGACTACATCTTCTCCTCTTTTTTCTCTCTCTCTTTTTCTCTCTCTCCTCTCTCTTCTTTTCTTTTTCCTCCTCTTTCTTCTCACACAAAACACACATAAAAAAAAAAACACCCACTCCAACACACATACACACACACACACCAACACACCACACACACAACACACACACACACACATCGTGTTGTCAAAGTATTTTATTATGTAATTCTTTTAAATTCAGTTGTTTTGTTTTGAAAACCTCCCTGCCCCAAAAGGGGGGTTAAAGGCGAAAAAAAATCTTTAATCTTGTTGTTGGTCTGTTGTGCTGTGTGTGGGTGTCCGCGCGCCCCGCATGTTGTGGGGCACGGTGTGTGCATGTGCGCTACATAGTGCGAGCGTTTTGCGCGCGTGTGTGGTTTTGGTGTGTGTGTAGTGTGTGTGCATGTGTGGTGATGGTGAGTTTTGTGTTTGGGTGTGTGTGTGTTTGTGTGTTTTGTAGGGGTGTGTGTGTTTGTGTGTGTGTTTGTGTGTGTGTATGTGTGTGTGTGTTGTGTGTTATTGGTGTTTTGTTTGTGTGTGTGTTTTTGTGTGTTTGTTGTGTGTGTGTTTTGTGTGTGTGTTTGTGTGTGTGAGTGTGTGTGTATTGTGTATGTGTGTGTGTGTGCGCGTGCATATGTGCGTGCAGTGTGTGTGCATGCATGTGTGTGTGTTTTTGGGGTGTTTTGTGTTGTGTTTGGGGTGTGGTGTTTTGTGTGTGTTGCTTTTTGTGTGTGGGGTGTGTCTGTTGTGTGCCTTTCATGTGTGTGTGTGGGTGTGTGTGTGCAGGTGTACAGACCAACCCCTGGCGGGGTGGCCTCTCACCCGGCCTCAGTGTTGAGGAACCTTTGCAGACTGTCAGGACGAGGGGTCAGTGGCCACCAACTCCCCTCCTACTTTTAAAACCCCAAATAGAGCGGGGAACTGGAAAAATAACGTTGGAGGGGAGGGGGGGGGGTGTGGGGGGGGGGGGGGGAAAAGGGGGGCTGGGAGGGAGGGGGGTGTGGGGTGGGGGGGTTGGGGGTGGGGTTTTGGGGGGGGGGGGGGGGGGGCGGGGTGTGTGTTGAAGCAAAAAAAAGAAAAAAATTTTTGTTTTGGGGACATTGATGAAAAAATTTTTTTTGTGTCTAAAGAAAAAATTTTTTTTGAAAGAGGGGAAAAAGGGGGGGGTGGTGGGTGGGGGTGGGTTGGGGTTGGGTTACAAGCGAGTTTTATGTGGGATGTTAAAGGGGCGGCGTTTTGTGTTGGGTGGTGGTTGTGGGGGGGGCCTTTAAGTCCTTGTGGGGTTGTTTTGTTTGGGGGGGGGCTTGGGGTTTTTTGGGGTTTAAAAGAATTGTGATTGGGTTGTTAAGTTTCGGGGTTTTTGGGGGGGTAAATTTGGATTTGTTAGGGAAGGCAATAGTGGGGGGGGCCCCGTGGGGGGGTAATTTTTCGGGGGGGGGGTGTTTTTTTAGGGCCCCCAATTCAGCCGGGGGGTTATTAATATGTTGCTGCCAAAACCCAAAACCCTGAAAATGGACTATTTGTTTTTGGGGTCGTGCGTTTGAAAAAAAAGGGGGGAAAACTAGGGAAAGTGCGGGGACGGAAAGGGGGGGGAAAAGAAAAAAATGAAAGGGGAAAAAAAAAAAAGGTTTCCGGAAGGTTTGGGGGAAAAAAAAAAAGGGACAAAAAAAGAGCCCCCCCCAAACCCCCAAAAAAAAACCTTAAGAAGGGGGTTGGGGTTGAGGGCAGGGGGGGGGGGGGCCCCAAAATTTTTGCCAAATCCGGGAAAACCAGTATTGGGAAGATAAAGGCCCACTTCAAATTAATATGGGAGATTTTTTTAAGAAGAGGTTGAAAAATGGGTTTTTTTGTTTTTATTTGGGTTTTCAATTGTGCGTTGTTTTTACAGGAAAAAAAATGAATGGGATGTCTCGCTTCTTACCTATGGTTTGTGCCGCGGGGAGGTTGTCATGGTAGGCGTGGGCGTTTATTATTCGAAAACATAACAAATTTTAAATGGGGGCCGGGGATAGGATGGTTAGGTTTCGTCAATGTGGGCATTTTGGTCGGGGCAATTTTTCCCATGTGGGGGAAAAGGGGGAAGGGGGGGGGTTTTTTACAAATTCATGTCCCTTAAGTTCAAACCTCCCCCCTTCCCCCCTTTTCGGTTTTAACAAATTCATCGTCTTTTTTTTTTAAAAATGTTAATATTGCCCCGGGTTTTTTGAAAACAACACAAAACCCCAAATCCGGCCCGAATGGTCACTTTCTTGGGGCCCAAAAAAGGCTAACGAAACTATATGGGAAAACCCACCTAGGGGAAAGAAGGCAATGGATATTGGTCTGGGACGGCACACAATGCTCACCACCGGCCCGGGGACTTTTCCCCTTTTAGTTTATCAAATTGGGTAGAGAAAGAGGGAAAAACCCCTGGGGGGGGACCCTTTTTTTCAAAAAAAAAAAATTTTTTAAAAAAAAAGTTGAAAAAAAGGCCAAACCCCCCTAATAAATTTTAATATTTGTAAGGAATTTATTACCGGAAATCTTGTAAAGCAACAAAAAAAGCGTCGTATTGTTTTGTTTTGGTGTTTTCGATGTGTGTTGTTTGGGGTGTGGTTGTGTTTTTTTTTTGATTTGGGTGTGTGGTGTTTGGTTGGTGTGTTGTTTTAATTCGCTAAATTTTTACACATATTAATGTTTTATTTTGTCATGTTATGTTTTTGGGGGTTAATACTAAATTGAATGGGGTTTTTTTGTGTTTTGCTGTTCATTAAACTTTAAGTTAAACCTTTTATCTATTTTTTTTACATTTGTTGTAAATTTTTAATAATTTTTTAAAAAATTTTTGCGTTTTAAAAAACCAAATAAAATTTGGCCCAGGGGCGAACCCGCTTTTTTTTTCGTTGTTTTTGGGAAAAAAGTAAAAATATAGGGAAATTATCATTTGATTTACCTCTGCCTAAAAAAAAATTGTGTTGTTTCAAATTCTTCTTTTATTTTCTAAACTTGTAAAGGGGGCCTTTGCAGTTTCAGTTTAAACCTTTATTCAATCCCCTTTGGGGGGAACGTGGGGAAGGGCCTTGTAATTTATTGGGGAAATTTTTACAAATTTTAATTAACTTTAATAGTGCCACAGTTTAATTTTATAATTTTTGAAATAAAACTTTAAAATTTACAGGCCCAAATTAACCCCTATCTCTTTTTTTTGTTAAATGGGTTTTTTTTTTTTCCTTTTTTTTTTTTTTTTTCTTTTTCCCCCTTTTTGTTTTGGGGAAAAATGGCTAAATATTACTGAATATTTTCCGTAAAACTAATATTGGGTGGGGGTTTTTTTTTTAAAAAAAACCATTTACTTTTTTTTTTCCTTTTAACATTTGGGAAAATAAAAAAAACGTATAAAAACTTTTTCGAGTTGAGACCCCCCGGGGCCGTTTTCTCTCTTTTCCTTAACGAGTACGGGGTACGGAAATGGTAAGATTTTCCCTTTTCTGCCACCACGGGGTTTGTATGGGGGCCATCCTTTTCCTTCTGTTTCTTCCCCTTTAGGCCCCATGCCAGCCCATGTCGGGGGGTTTAGGGTCCGTTTGTCCAAAACCCTTGGGGCATGGGGCCCATCCCCAAACCCCTTTTCGGCAGGTGTGGGGGAATTGGAACCCTTTTGGGGGGGGAAAACAGGCGGCACAGTACCCAAAAGGTTACTTAAAAGGACCCGCAAAGGGGTTTTATGGGGGGGGGGTGTTTTAAAAATTCTTTTTCTTTGGAACGTCGACTAACACCCCTTTGTTTTCTGTTTAACAAAATCCCCTTCCCTCTCACCCCCTCCGTTTCGGGGTGAGGGGAAGGAGGAGAGAGGGGAAAAAAAGGGGGGAAAAAGGGGGGGGAAAAAGGGGGGGTTTTTTGAAAAGGAGAAGGGAAAAGGGAAAAAAAAAAAGAAAAAGGGGAGAGACAAAGGGGAAAAAATTTTTCTTTTTCTTTAAATTTGAAAAGAAAAAAGGACAGGTGAATGGACCAAGAAGGCAGAGAGTAGATGAGGAGGAGGTAACACCAGGACGAAAAGGAACAAGGCAGAAACCAAGAGAGGGATGCCGTTTATATTGACAGACCCCGGGCATCCCCACAGGGGGAAAGAAAGGGTTGAAGGTAAAGTTTGGGATTGTGGGGCGTGCTGTAGGTTTTTTGGACAGTGGGGTGTTCTATGAAGTTTTGGATAGTGTGGGGCGTTCAGTGAAGATTTGGAAAGTAGGGCGTACAGTGAAGTTTTGGACAGTAGGGCGTTCTGGGAAGTTTTGGACAGTGGGGCGTTCTGGGAAGTTTTGGACAGTGGGGCGTACAGTGAAGTTTTCAGACATTGGGGCGTAGTGTGACATTTTTGGACAGTGGGGCGAACTGTAAAGTTTTGGACAGTGGGGCGTTTGCGCATCTACAGATAATACACGTGTGACTCTGGGACGCTTAATGAAGTGACTGTAGACATGTGTGTGTGTGTGTGTGTGTGTGTGTGTGTGTGTGGTGTGTGTGTGTGTTGGTGTGTGTGGTGTGTGTGTGTGTGTGTGTGTGTGTGTGTGTGTGTGTGTGTGTGTGTGTGTGTGTGTGTGACCGTGGGTCCTGTGTGAGTGAGTGATTTTAGTGCACAGCAGGTTCGTGCACTGAGACAGGAGGGTTATATGTGCAGCTATGTTATTTATTGAGACAATGGGGGGTATTATGATTATGTGTGAGAAATGATTATGTTGCCAGTGCTACGAAGCAACGGGATTAATTAAACCCAGACTTTGGGGGTTAACAACACGATGTGCTTGCGACTGTAGATAGCGAAACAGCCAGATCTGTGTGTCAACTATAGTGAACAGGAAACTAGGGCTTTTATGTGACTATAGTAGCCATTGTGACAAAGAACGCTATGACTACTGCTAGTGTTTCCATAGATGGTAACTTTTAGCTGAAAAAAGATAACGAGTCAAAAGCGATTCAATGACTTTTTTTTGTACATAAATCTGTTTGAGAATTATTACTGTATTGATGGTGAGAGAATGATGGGAAAATGCTAAAACTGGATGGAGTGAGGGAATGTGTGTGTGTGTGTGTGTGTGTGTGCGAGAGAGAGGCAATTATACAAGCATATGGAGGGGTAAGGGGGGTGTCTTCAAGAGACATGTTTGAGAGAGAGGGAGGGGGAGAGAGAGAGAGAGAGGGAGGGAGAGTGACAGAGAGGTGAAATATGTATTTTAAAAGTGGTGAAGGATGTATATAGATATATACAAAGTATTATTTTACGGTGACATCCTTGTTTTGTTGACAATGACGACATTTTGTAAAGAACACAAGTCTCCACATGCATGTGAACATCTAAAATTCGGCAAGAGAACATAAATTGACACAGGTGTAGAAAGTCGCGGAAAGCTGAAAACCGCGAGGAATGGAGGAAGCTGGTTGTAAAATCTTCAGTGGTGCCCCGACGTCTACTAGACTGCGGGACGGGTAAAGATGAAGAAGAAAGTAACTCCAAAAAATGGAAATTTCGTTTAATCGATGTGGTGGATCCTGTTACTTTAATGATATGGTATCATGTTATGTATATGTTCTTTGTTGATGATAATATCCACATATTGTTAGTAACACAACAAAGCACTTTATTTTATTATTATTTTTATATATTCTTTTATTTCTTTAACTTCGAGGATAATGAAGTAAGCACTCATGTGGAGGGGGGGGGGGTTTACACCCAGTTCCCGTGTGTATGCAGTTTTGTAAATTTTATCATCCATTCCCACCGGCAAACAATGGCCTACTCTTCCAAAAAGCGGAACGGGTTTTATTAACGTGTGCGCAAGATGTTCTGCGTGCGTTTTCATACACGGGACCTCGGCTTATAGTCTCATCCGAAGGACTTTTAGGGAGAATGGAGTCGGTACTAATGTTAAACTCCAGAGGAAAAAAATCCTCTTGAACGAGATTCAAACCTGGGTCAGCAGATCACGAGCGCATCACTCTAACCACCAGGCTGTTGTCCATACGTGTACGAAAAATCTAAATTCGGTAAGAGAACAGAAATGGAGACAGGCTGATCCCACTCCTTCAGTCATCTCTGGCAATTAAAAGAAGACAGTCGTTGTGGTAGAGGATGTATACAGTTGTAGGGGAGCACATGTTGTACATTATGAAACAACCGATAGTGACTCGAGGTTTGACCAGCGCATAGGGGAAAAATCTGTCCTTAGATCAAGCACGCAATTTGTCGATATGATGAGAATGTTAACAAACAAACAAAAACCCTTTTGTACGAGTTACCTCAGTTTTTACCTTTGTTATTGCTTGTTTGTGTTGTTTGATGTGATCTTTTTGTTTCGGTCGGTGAGATATAACATGTATAATTCTTAATTATCTATTGCTTCTCTCTCTCTCTCTCTCTCTCTCTCCTCTCTCTCTCTCTCTCTCTCTCTGTCTGTCTGTCTCTCTCTCTCTCTCTCTCTCTCTCTCTCCTCTCCTCTCTCTCCTCTCTCTCTCTCTCTCTCTCTCTCTCTCTCTCCCTCTCTCTTTATTATGGACATTTCAAATAAATCAATTCAACAACAAAAACAGGCAACAACAAAAAATAGAGCGCTCAGTGAGTTGAGACGCAGATCTTTTCCTTCTTTCTTTGTTTGTGTGTGTGTGTATGTGCGCGCGCGCGCGCGCGTGCGTGCGTGCGTGCGAAAGTGTGCGTTCAATTTAACGTTTTTTCATGCACAGTGGTATTAGATGTTTGGTGTGTGTGTGTGTGTGTGTGTGTGTGTGTGTGTGTGTGTGTGTGTGTGTGTGCGTGCGTGTGTGTGTGTGTGTGTGTGTGTGTGTGTGTTGTGTGTGTGTGTGTGTGTGTGTGCACGCGCGCGCGTGTATAAGTTATCTGAGTGTCTTGTTAAGTTTGTGCGCACAACAAAACTTTGAATACAGGCAAATATTGTATTCGCTCAGTACGCAAGTTAATCACTAACTTTGGGGAAGGGAGGGGGGTTGTTTGGTATTTTATATTTAATGTAATTGCTCTCAAAATCTGTAAACTTTTATATCCATACCCTCAAAAGATCACTTGTATCGCATGATTTTTGGGGGTTTTTTACATGCAAATCTTGAAATCCCTTTTGGTCTAAATGATAACTGATATTATTAAGTGGCTGTGAACATCCTAACTGTTAAAGAAACAATGATTATATGTCCAGTTTATCAGTGGTTTCAGTAGATCTGTGGTTCTTGCGCATATGTAACTTTATCCCATGCGAATTAAAGTCTACTGCTAGATAATTATTCTAAAGATGATTTAAATGTGACGTGAACATGAATGTTCAACTCCAGTAAAGATGTTTTGAAAGTTTGAGTGTTTTGTTGTGGTTGCAGCTGTGGGCTGTTGTTTTTTTAATTGGTGTGTATGTGTACAGTGTGTGATTCTTTAGAATACGGTTGTGTGTGAAGGATGTGTGTGTGTGCGTGTGTGTGTGTGTGTGTGTGTGTGTGTGTGTGTGTGTTTTGTGTGTGTGTGTGTGTGTGTGTGTGTGTGTGTGTGGTGTGTGTGTATGCAGTGGGTGTAGGGGTTAGAGTGTATGTGCGTGTTGAGAGTATAAACTCCCGTTTTTATGTGAAAAATATCAAATCATTATTATCATATTATTATTCTCATTGATATCATTTTTATCATATGACGACCATGAAAACTCTTTCTTTCCCCCGACTCTCCCGTGGAGGTGGCATTGCCATCATCTACAAAGACACTCTGCATCCAGCTCTGTCTATCTGTCACTCCCTTCCGTTTTCACCCGAATCTTTCGAAGTCTGTGAACTCAACCTCACCTTACCTGGCCACTCTGTTACTTTCTGTTGCCTTTACCGTCCGCCTCCCAACTGTAGAAACAATTTGACATCTTCAGTTTTCCACCAAAAGTTTCAATCACTCCTTGACCGTTACAGCCTCTCTCCCCAAAAACTTATCATTCTTGGTGACTTTAACTACCACTTCGACAACCAGTCATCTCCTGATGTCAAGCGTCTTTCTCTTTCTTTGTCAAATCACTCTCTTTCCCAGCTGGTAAACGAACCAACACACAGATCAGGTCACATTTTAGACTGGCTTATTACCGATGTTTCACAAGGTCTAGTCACATCTCAGTCTGTATCTGTCACTGACGAACTGCTCTCCGATCATTCTGCCATTCTTTTCTTTCTCAACATTGCAAGGCCTATCAGAAACAAGAAGTGCATTACCTGTCGCAACCTCAAGGCCATTGATATTCAAACTTTCCTTTCCCAAGCTGTTGAACGCCTATCACAAACCCCTGACCATTCTGACCCTTCTAAGCACTACAATACCGTCCTCAGCCAACTCCTTGATGAGCATGCTCCTCCTACTGACCATCTCCTGCCTGATAGGCCATGTGCACCATGGTACAACCGTGACATCCTGGTCGCAAAACGCAAACGCCGGCAACTTGAGCGGAAATGGCGAAAAACAAAAACCGAAATAAACAAACAGCTTCTTCGTAAACAAATCAACAAAGTTAAAACCTTAATTCATTCAGCTAAAACAAAGTATTACTCTTGTCAACTTCTTGATGCCACGTCTATGAAATCTCTCTTTTCCCTCACATCCACGTTTCTTGGATCTGAGAAGGCTAGTCCTCTGCCTTCTATTCACGACCACTCTGAACTTCCTTCTATATTTTCTGCATTCTTCTCTGACAAAGTCCGCAACATTCGCTCCAGTTTGGATCAGACTCCTTTCCAGCCTGCAACTTCTGATCCCCAATTCTCTGGCACTCCTCTCTTTTCCTTTCATCCAGCAAGCGAGAAAGAAATCGAGATAATTCTGACAGGAATGACTATAAAATCATGTGATTTTGACCCCATACCTGCTTCTCTTTTTGCACAGTGCCTGCCACAACTTATTCCCACTATTACGAAAATAGTAAACTTATCTCTTGTCTCTGAAAATGTTCCTTCAGCTCTAAAAACTGCTATAGTCACACCTCTACTCAAAAAGCATGACCTTGACCCCAACATTCTGAAGAACTATAGACCTGTTTCCAACCTATCTTTTATCTCTAAAGTCCTTGAAAAAGTAGTTCTAAAACAGCTCAACAACCACCTTCTCTCCAACAGTCTCCTTCCTGCGTTTCAGTCTGCCTATCGCGTCAACCACAGCATTGAAACTACCCTTGCCCACACCTTAAACACTTCTACTGGCTTCTGACTCATGGAAAATCTCTCTTCTTACTCTACTCGACTTATCTGCAGCCTTTGACACTATTGACCACTCTTTTCTTCTCTCCCGTCTTAAAAAAACATTTGGTGTTACTGGTACAGCCCTTACCTGGTTTAGTTCATACCTTACTGACCGATTCCAGACAGTCACAGTAAACAAGATTCAGTCAGTACCTGCCAGATTGGAATGTGGAGTTCCACAGGGATCTGTTCTGGGCCCTGTTCTTTTCACCCTCTACACTGCTCCACTGTCACATATAATTAACCGCCATCAGATCAACCATCATTTTTATGCAGATGACTCTCAGATTCTAAACAGCGACACTCCTGAAAATCTTCCTTCTCTCTTTACAAATATAGCCCACTGCTTTCAAGATATCCAAAATTGGATGATACAGAACAATTTACAGCTAAATGCAGATAAAACGAAACCATGCTTGTAGGGACAAAACACAAACTCTCTTCCATCACAACAGCTTCAATACAACTTGGCAATGCATCAGTCCCTTTATCCACTGCTGTGAAGTATCTAGGGGTCATTTTTGACAACACACTCTCTATGCAAAAATTCATCACCCAGACCTGCCAGTCCTGCTACTATCAATTACGGCGTATTAGTGCAATTCGAAAGTACCTGTCCACCAATGCAACATCCAAACTTGTTGCGTCTCTCATTCTTTTACGTCTGGACTATTGCAATTCTCTGTTGGCTGGTCTGCCAACATCATCAATCCAATCCCTTCAACGTATACAAAACTCTGCAGCTCGACTAATCCTCAGAAAGAAAAAATCTGAGCGTATTACCCCTCTCTTGCAATCTCTCCACTGGCTGCCTGTGCCACAGAGAGTAAACTATAAGATCAGTACCCTCTGTTACAAATGTCTCCACAAAACAGCACCCGCCTACCTCTGTGAATATCTTCACTTGTACACTCCATCTCGTTCTCTCCGCTCTGCTGCAGATACCTTGTCCTTACGAATACCTAGATTCAACCAATCCGCCATCGGCCGCCGCTTTTTCTCAATTTCTGGTCCATTGATGTGGAATGATCTCCCTCTCTCTCTCCGCCAAAAGCCTTCTTATGACACTTTTACATCCAGTCTCAAGACATATTTATTTCAAACCTAAGATTTTCCTCTCCTGCTTCATCTTATAGTTTTTTCCTGCCTTCAACAGCCAAGATTCCTTTGCCCTGCCAGGGTGTGTAACCTCTGTGTGTGTGTGTGTGTTGTGTGTGTGTGTGTGTGTGTGTGTTGTGTGTGTGTGTGTGTGTGTGTGTGTGTGTGTGTGTGTGTGTGTGCGTGTGTGTGTGTGTGTGTGTGTGTGTGTGTGTGTGTTGGTGTGTGGTGTTGTTGTGTGTGTGTGTGCGTGCACATTTGGACTTGATGGAACTATTACTTGTTACTGGTTGTATGACTGTGTAAGAATGAGTTGAGTGCAAGCGCTTTGATTTGTCTCTGCAAGATATAGCGCTATATATAATTCCATTTTATTATTATTATTATTATCCAATTATATTATTATTATTTATTATATTCATATCGTCGTTTGTCACAACCATCATCCATCGTCATCACCATCATCATCATCATCATTACGACATCATGATCACATCATTCACCTGTCGGCATCACGGATGTCTGGCATTACCACTGCAGTCCAGTGACACTGACAGCATCCCCCCTTCACTCCTCCTTCCTTCCTTCCTTCTCCATGTGCTCCTCCTCCTTCCTTCCTTCTCCATGTGCTCCTCCTTCCTTCCTTCCTTCTCCATGTGCTCCTCCGGTCTGGGCTGTACTGCCCTGCTGCTGACTTCATGGATTCTCAGGCCACAGGATTCATTCGGGGATGTTGCCAGTGAGAGAAGCTGGTGGTCTGCCTTTCTTTCTGTTGCCCTTGATCTTGCCTTGAAGGATGGTTTTCAGGAGGTCTGTGTCTTGGTTTCGTAACGCACGGCCTACACGTCTTAGTGTCCTTTCATTTCTTAACGTAAGAATTTTCTTGTTCTTTATCACCATCGCTACTTTATTTAGCTCTGCAGGTCAAAGTCAAAGTTGAAATACGTTAATCCTCCCATGAAGGGCAATCAAAACATTTACAGGCACATAATTGATACGCATTCAAAAATTCCGAAAAGACAAAGAAAGCTTCGTTTCTATTTGTTCTAAACATTCCCAGAAATGTTCAAATAAAGATAAACACACACCACAACACACACACACTCACACCACCACCACACACACACACACCACACACACCACACACACGTACACACACACCACACACGTACACCACCACACACACACACACACAACACACACACACCCACTCACCACCTCACACGACAAAGCATTGCATTTTTCACATATGACCATTTTCTCGTTGGGTACTCTCTCAAGGCATTACGAACTCCTGTAACAAGACAATGTACTTGACGACCACTGCACTCCAGGCTATATGGAGCATCGAAGTTGCTGAAGCCAGTATATGTTTGCCTGTGGTCTTGGCAAGGGGCCAAGGACAAGTTGCATACCCTGTTTTGAGGAAGGAAGGTGGCAGGATGGTTCAGACGTTTGCCTGCCAACAAGTAAACCGTGAGGTTCTGGATTCGATTCCCAGCCTCGCCCTTTCTTCCCAGTTTGACCAAAAAAATCGAACTGAATGTCAAAGTCCTTCGGATGAGACTATAAACCGAGGCCCCGTGTGCGAACGCATGCAGAACATCTTGCGCACACGTTAATTCCTGTTCCGTTGTTCGAAAGAGTAGGCCATTGTGTGCCGGTAGGAACAGATGACAATTTTTTTTAAAAACCAACCGCACACACATGCATTAATAAAAAAAGTCATCTGAGCGCTTTGATTTGTTGCTTTACAAGATTCAGCGCTATATAAATTCCATACATTATTATTTTAATCTGTATATAGCTGCAAGTTTTAATCTGAGATTTAAAATCTAACGAGGTAGGAGCCCTGATATGGCCTCTGTGGTCGGCGGGGCTATAAACAACAGGATGGGACTGGAGTGGATTGGACAAGGGGCCATGACCAATTTTTAGAGATTTGGAGGCGTTTACACTTTTGAAACTTTGAACATCTAACCATCATGGTAAAGTAACAAGGCTGACTCCGCCAGTAAACGTGTTTGGTTGGTTGGTTTACATAGCAACTTCACATAAAACATATGTTTTATTTATTTCATTATAGACCACTTTCGATGGCCACAGAAAAAACGATGGGAAGACATCATCAGAGAGTGGACTGACTGGCCTTGAGTGGAACGATTTGCTACAGAAAGCAGAGGACTGCTGGGAGTGGAGGAAGCTGGTTGCAAATCTTTCAGCAACAACAACGCCGCCCATTTTCCTTTCTTTATCTGTCTGCCTTGTATTTTATTTTCCCATCAGAGTGGTGTGCTTTTTTCTGTAGAATTTCTCCAGAAACAACTTACTGTGTTGTCGTGGTTTCTTTAACGTGTGCTAATTGGGTGTTGCACATCCCGGTGGATCGTCTCATCCAAGAGACTAGCACCAAGACCACCACTGAAGAACGAGTGGGTTGAGCTAAAGGTTTGGCTCAATCTCTCTTACAGCCAACAGATGACAACCATGGGAACAGATGACAAATTTACAAAACCGCATACAGACGGGGACTGGATGTAAACAAGCGCATAAGTGCTTATTCCATTATCCTCGATATAAAAGAATTAGATAAAATAAATAAATAAAAAAAATAAAAACAGCCATGAAAAGAGCAGCTCAGAAAAGCTATTTTAGTGATCTCATCTCATCAAGAAAAGATACAAAATCTGTGTGGAAAGCAATCAATCAATTAGCTGGCAAACCATTAACATCTATTCCCCTTTCTGCAAACTTTCTGTCTCCTGAAGATATCAATAAACATTTTGTTTCTGTAGGAGAAAAAGTGATTCATGTCAATAAAAAAAGTTAATCATGTCAATAATACAAAGTTAAACGATTTATCTGAATTAGAAAAATGCTGTTGCTCTAAAAAAATGTACAATCTAGGTTTAAGTTTAATTTCATTATTTTTCATGAAGTGTACAAAGAATTGTGTTCTTTAAAACAATCAAATGCACGAGGCTAAGATGATCTAGACAGTAAAATTTTGAAGATCTCTGCATCCATAATATCTGAGCACATTACTCATATCTATAATCTGTCCATTGAAAAAATGTTGTTTTCCTTGTGTTTTAAAAGATGCTCAAGTGTATTCCCTCTTCAAATCTGGTGACCCCAAAAATCTGTCAAACTACAGACCAATATCAATCCTGTCTTCATTGTCTAAGCCTATTGAAAAACATCTAAATAGTAACCTTCAGTTGTATTTTATTAACCATGGTCTGTTTCATCCAAATCAAAGTGTATTCCGAAAAAAACCACTATTGTCATACTCTGTTAGCCAATATTATAGAACAGTGGCATGAAAATATTAACAATGATCTCTTATCTGGTGCAGTATTTGTTAATTTCACAAAGGCTTTTGACACAATTGACCACGATCTTTTGGTAAGAAAACTAGTGATATATGGTTTATCCCCAACTTCACTTCGACTTGTATCATCATTTCTTGAAAATAGAAGGCAGGCAGTTTTACAAGACTGTGCAATGTCTTCTTGTGAAGAAGTCAATGTTAAAGGCCAGAGAGAAATGGATCAGTGATCAATGTGATGAGATCGAAAAAAAGCATGAAAGTGGGCAACAGTAAAAAGGCATATGACACCCTGAAGAAACTCACAAACCACTTCAAACCAAATCATCAGTCATTGAAGACAGCTCCGGAAACCTCCTCACAGAAAGCTCAGCTGCATTGAACAGGTGGTCTGAGTATTGTCAAGAACTATACAACTACCCAATCCAACCTGACAAGAGCATAATAGAAGAGGAAGCAGCAACATCAAGAGCACCCTTGCCGTTACCTATACTGAGGGAAGAAGTGGAAGAAGCCATCCGCAGTTTACCAGTAGGAAAGTACCCAGGAGCAGACAACATACCAGCAGAGCTGCTCAAGCATGGTGGCGAAACAGTTATCACACATGTTACAGCTATCTGTCAGAAGATTTGGGAGACAAAACAGAGGCCAACAGAATGGACACAATCACTCATCATACCTCTGCCCAAGAAGGGGAATTTACGCCAATGCCAAACTCTAGAACAATCAGCCTCATCAGCCACGCCAGCAAGATCATGCTCAAAGTTATTTTGAATCGACTCAAGAAGGAGGCAGAAGAACACCTTGCATAGGAACAAGCTGTGTTCAGGGCAGGCAGGAGCACAATCGAACAGATTTTTAACTGCCACATCCTGATGGAAAAACATCTTCAACATCAAGAGACCTGTTCCACAACTTCATCGACTTCAAGAAGGCTTTCGACAGAGTATGGCACGAAGGCCTGTGGCAGTCTCAGAATGTTTGGCATTGAAGGACTAGTGCAAACCATTCAAGCACTATACAACACCGCAAGCAGTGCAGTCCTTCTGAACAATCAGGTCGGAGACTACTTCAAAACCACAGTTGCGGTCCGACAAGGATGCCTGTTATCTCCAGTCCTGTTTAATCTGTTCTTGGAAAACATTATGAGAGAGACCCTCCATGATTTCCACTCTACCATCTCCATTGGCGGCAGACCCCTCAACAACTTGCGGTTTGCCGATGACATTGACCTCATGGGCGGAAGTAACTCAGAGCTGCAAGATCTTACGACCAGACTTGAGAACAGAGCTGGAGCATATGGGATGGAGGTGAGCTCGGAGAAAAGTAAAGTACTTGTGAACAGCACGAGCAACGCCACTGCTAAAATTTACATGAACAGCCAGCAACTGGAGGAGGTAGACGCTTTTAAATACCTTGGCGCTACACTCACAAAGGACGGGCGATCGACGACAGAAATCAAAGTCAGAATAGCCATGGCAACATCTTCCATGACAAAACTCACCACCATATGGAAAAGTTGGGTTTCCACCAAAGTTCATCACCATCATCCAGCAGCTATATGAAGATGCCACCTGTCAAGTCATCCATGAAGGGAAACTGACGGAAGCCTTCTCCGTACAGACCGGTGTTCGTCAGGGCTGTCTGTTGTCGCCAACCATCTTCCTGTTGGTGGTTGACTGCATAATGCGGCAAGCCACAGCAGGCAGGAGAACCGGCATACAGTGGACCCTCATGAAGCAGCTGGAAGACCTGGACTTCGCAGATGACATCAGCCTTCTCTCCCACAGGCAACAAGACGCACAAGAGAAGCTTTGTCGTGTTGCTGACGAAGCTGAAAAGACTGGCCTCCAAATCAACATCGGGAAGACGGAGATCATGAGGGTGAACAACAAAACACATGACCCAGTGCGACTGCAGCAAGAAACCATCAAAGAAGTCAGCAAGTTTATTTACCTGGGCAGTGTCGTCAGTAAAGATGGGGGAACAGATGAAGACATCAAGTGCCGAATCAACAAAGCCCGTCACTCCTTCAACACCCTTCGGCCAATTTGGAGGTCAACAGCCCTCTCATTTCAAAATAAGCTTCGGATCTACAACACCAATGTCAAATCGGTCCTACTTTATGGCTCAGAAACCTGGCGGGTAACAAAAACCAACACCCACAAACTCCAGTCTTTTACCAACAAATGCCTCAGGTACATCCTCAACATCAGGTGGCCGGAAGTCATATCCAACAAACAACTGTGGGACAGGACCAGACAAACCCCAATTGAGTCCATCATTAAACAAAGGAAGTGGGGATGGATCGGCCATACACTCCGCAAGCCTGCGTCAAATGTCACCAGACAGGCCCTTGACTGGAATCCACAAGGGAAGCGGAAAGTTGGTCGACCAAAGCAGACCTGGCGCAGAAGTGTTGACGAAGAAACGAAGGCAGCCGGAATGACATGGGCCGAGCTGAAGAGGATCTCCCAAAACCGAGTTCGTTGGAGGGGTGTTGTTGCAGCCCTATGTTCCCCAAGGAACCAAGAGGCATAATTCAAGTAAGTCAATATGGAAAAGTAAAGAGATCAGTTTCCCAATCAAACTAAAGCTCTACAAAGCCCTAATTCAAACTATCCTGCTGTACGGAAGTGAAACCTGGACATTGACTGCTGAAACAGCAAAGCGAATCCAGTCATTTGAAACAAAATGCCATAGAAAACTACTGGGTATATCCTGGAGAGAACGAAAGACCAATAAATTTGTCAAGAGCCAAATAACACGCCTGGCAGGTCCACAGGAACCCCTTCTCACCATCGTCAAGAAGAAAAAGCTGACATGGTTCGGCCACTTCACCCGCCACAACACTCTGCCAAAAACAGTACTGCAGGGAACACTCGAAGGTGGCAGAAAGAGGGGAAGACAGAACAAGTCATGGATGGACAACATCAGAGAATGGACCAGGATGAATTACTCGGCACTACTGCGCAGAGCTGAGGACCGAGATGGATGGAGGAGGCTTACCACGGCATCGTCTCTCGTGTCTCCTCCACGACCGCCAAGGTCACGGGACTGATGATGATGCAATGTCCTCTTTCATGCTTATAGCATATGTCCCTCAGGGATCAGGTCTGGGACCACTCTTACTTTCCATTTATATAAATGATCTTCCCCTAAATGTTTCGTCTTCTTGTGAACTATTTGCTGATAACACGATAATTCATACTACGGGTAATAATGCAAGTATGATATGCAATGTCTTACAGAAAGATTTAGAAAAACTTATCTCTTGGGCTGAACTTAATCACATGGCTCTTCATCCTGATAAATCTAAGTTTATGATAGTAACAACAAGGCAGAAAAGACAAAATATCAAATCAATGTCAAGAAGTCTAAAAGTTTATGATAAGGCATTGGAAGAGGTAGATTCTCACAAGTTACTTGGCTTAATTGTAGACAACAATCTTTCGTGGTCAAATCACATTTCTAAAACTATCAAAGAAGTTATTTCAAAAGATATTCCAGCTAAACAGAATAAAGCATTTACTTGATGAACATAGTCGGAAGTTATTTTTCTACGCTTACATACAGCCAGATATTGATTGCGCTTCCACTTGTTGGGACTTAGCAAGGAAAAACTGCTTAAAACGCCTTGAGAGCTTATACAGACGTTCTGTGAAAGTGATACTCCTCAAACCTTCCTTGCAAACTGAAGATTACAAGAAATTAAATAGTTTTTCCGTTTAACCTCAAATGCCATTTCAATAAAGGTATTTTCATGTACAAAATTATGAATCAGCTAGCACCACCCTACCTCAATGGAAAAAATTTGGTCATGACTTCTCGAGGTAAACGTGTTCTATTTCTTCCCCGCCCAAGAATCGACCTTTTCATGTCATCTTTGGTATACTCAAGTGGTAAAATATGAAATAAGATCCCTGATTATCTCAAGCATAAAAGTAGTCTGTCATCATTTAAGAAAAGTTACCACAGACATCTATTCAAAACGTTTTGATTAAAATTATTTTTTTGTCTATGGAATTTGGTTTATTGTATTCAATGTTATGCAAGTCATGTTGAATGTCATTCAATCTCTACTCCTTGTCTGTTGTCTGTCTCTCTCTCTCTCTCTCTCTCTCTCTCTCTCTCTCTCTCTCTCTCTCGCTCTCTCTCTTTCTTCTGTTCGACTGCTCTCTCTGATTTGAATTTTTTATGTATATGGTTTATGTATGCATATGTAGGTGTATGAGTATAATGTAAACATATGTGTGTTATTTGTATGAAAAATTGATGGTGAGAGATGGTATGGGGAGATGAAGGGATTTGCTGAAGGTAGTTTGAAATGGATGTAAGTGTGCTTAATCGGAATTTCAAGTTTGTTAGTTGTGTGTCTTTTTGTGGGGGGTTTTTATCTAAATTTCTTATGCAATTATTCACATTTGAAATGTTTTGGGTTTTTTCTTGCGTTTTTCTTTGTGGGGAAAGGGAATGGGTGGGTGGGGTTGGGGGAATGGTGTAAAGAAGCTGTAAGCTTATCCATTTACCATCAAAATTTTTTTTTGTATTCGTATTCTCTCTCTTTTAGTCTCTCTCTCTCTCTCTCTCTCTCCTCCTCTCTCTCTCCCTCTCTCTCCTCTCTCTCTCTCTCTCCTCTCTCCCACTCCTCTCTCTCTCTCTCTCTCTCTCTCTCTCCTATCTATCTATCTATCTATCTACTATCTATCTATCTATCTATCTAATCTCTCTCTCTCTCTCTCTCTCTCTCTCTCTCTCTCTACTATCTATCATCTATCTACTATCTATCTATCTATCTACTCTCTCTCTCTCCTCTCCTCATCTCTCTCTCTCTCTCTCTCTCTCTCTCTGCATGTTTCAGTGTTCACTTTTGTCACCAGGTCTGATCAAAGCTAAGGAGAAGTGATGTATGCTTGATTTTTGTCCTCTTTCCACCCATTGCCCCTTGACAATGTTATGTGGTCAAAGGCCGATGCCCGTAAACCCTTTCATCTCTCTCTCTCTCTCTCTCTCTCTCTCTCTCTGAATGCACGTGGATATCGTGCTTCGGTAAGGTTTCTTTTATTTTTCAATGGTCAGCCCAGATGATTGTGTCAGTGACGGTTAATTCGAACTAAGGCCGAGAAAGCCTAGGCCCTACGCGGCAGTCGTGTTTGTGGGACCAAGCTGTGAGGAATCATCTCAGTTTGAAACACAAGCCACTGTTCCACTCGAGGTAAGAGACTCATTCACATCCTTTCCAATACAGTGTGAAATGCCTTGCGGGGTGGGGGGGGAGGGATTCAAATTGATATAATTAAGCATATTTAGTTCAAACATTGACTATGCAAGAAGAAGAAGAAGAAGAAGAAATGGAATTTATATAGCGCTATATCTTGCAGAGCCAAATCAAAGCGCTTAAACACACATACAACATAACCTTTCGGAAGAGTAGGACATTGTATGCCAGTGGGAACGGATGACAACATTTACATAACTGCATACACACGGGTACTGGATTTTTTTTAAAAACGTGAACGCTTATTCCATTATCCTCGAAATAAATAAATGAATGAATGAATAAATAAATAAATAAATAAAAAGCAAACAACACCACCACAGCAAGGAAAAAGCAACAGGCTACAGCTGATTTCAAGTCCAGCCTTGATTAAAGTAGATCTCTTTATTTTACCACAATGCTACATGTGTTATTCATTCCCTTAGCAGACCTAAAGATAGCTAAACAAACAACAGAATTTAAAAGGTGGTGTTTTTGTTTTCAAGCCAACCATGTAGGCAATTTGAATAACGACTGTTACAAACGGAATTCTTCCTCCTTACGATGTCATCCGGACATGTTCATGAGGAACATAATTCTGTGACATAGTGATGGACTGTATTATTTTATCAGATATCTTTAATCAGTTCTCAAAATATCCTACCGGACTTAAAGTAAGACAACAATATGGACTTTATAATGAGGCCATAAAATCTTGGTCTGAGAATCTTTCACGCACACACACACACACACACACACACACATCGCACACAGGCTCCGACACCACACACACACAGCACACCACCACACACAACACACACACACACGCGCACACACACACGCACACACACACACACACACACACACACACACACACACACACACACACGCATACACACACATACACGTACACACGCATTCACGCACCCGACTTCGACACGGGAGAGAATTAAGGAGGAGGTGACGGGAAGAAAAGGAGCAAGACGGAAACAGAGAGGGATAGAAAAGAGGGAGTTCCTAGCACAGGATTTCCAGAAGGTGGGGATGCTCTGTATACTGACAGGCCCCCACCCAGCATCCCCGCGGGGAAAAGTTTGAGCTCTGACATGGTACCATCGTGACATGGACTGACGTATTATGAAGTAACGACTGATGATGAACGTATAATACTGTAAGGGGGACGGGATAACTCCGTGGTCAGAGAGCTGTTTTCCCACAGCCGATGATAAGCACCATCGATCAAGGTTACTAAGTGGGTGGGTGACCGTTTGCGCATCTTGGCTTCAATACAGTTCCCCAGTTCACCCAGCTGTAAATGTGTACCTGCCTCTTTAGGGTTAGGGAAGGCAAAGTAGTGAGGAAGAGGAAATGGGCGCCACCCTCAACATGCTGGCCCCTAGAGAAGTGAGGTCTCTGACGCCTCGCTCCCCTACGACCACATAGGTTATGGGACACCTTTACCTTTTACTTTATTGTAGGGTTTAGTTGGTCTTCTTTTAAAACTGGCATTTATCTGTAGTTTGCTTGTCAAAGGGTGTGTGGGTCTGATGAAAGCACTGGAAGAGACAAACTCCAGATCAACATTCCGAGGGGGTTTTTGTGTGTTTTTTTGGTTTTTACGATGCATAAAAATAATTCCAAAAAGTTGCCATCTGTGTGTGTGTAGGTGTGTGTGACTACACGGATGTAAAAAAGAATGAAGATCCAAATTTGCTCACTGTTGATGTAAAAAGTCACATTAAAAGCAATTATGCTAATTATTTAAAAGTGTATACTGATGGATCTGTACTGGAATCAGGAAGAAATGGGGCAGCATTTGTGATTCTGTTTTAAAAGTACAAAAATCATTTCATTTAGGAAAACATTTTTCTATTTTTACGTGTGAATTGTTTGCGATCCTTATGGCCTTGAATTTATTGTCAAATACTGCGCTTGATATTCACCACATTCTTTTTTGCGTTGACTCAAAAGCAGTATTGATGACACTAAAGCACTGGCAGGGGAACATAAGGAAAGATATTGTATTTGAGTTAAAATTCTTGATACATTGTATTGCAAGCAGAGGCATACATATAACTTTTTGCTGGGTCCCTTCTCACTGTGGAATCTATTGGAATGAGTTGGTTGATTCTTTAGCAAAACAAGGTACCTCTGATTGCAACATTGAAACGTTTGATTCCAATCTCGCATTGCCCTCCCATGAAATTAATGCTAAATTGATGAATTGTATGCATTCCAAAATGAAGAAAACACACTTTGAAAACATTTCTTGCCACGGAAATTAGACATTTTAATATATAAAATGAGGCTAAATGCATGGAACACCAAATACTCTAAAAATATGACATGTTGCTGTTCTCAATCTCTTTCAATCCACCATTTATTGTTTGATTGCCCAATCCTAACTGACCTGTTTAAATGGAAAGGAATAGATATTCATAAAAATATGCCATTGTTCAAGAAGTTTTATATGACTCTCAGCAGTTCATAACATCAGTTGCTGAAATTATATATTCTTCCCCAGTAAGATCACTACTGTAGATAGTTGTAATAATATAAATATACGTACATTAAAGAGAGAGAGAGAGAGAGAGAGAGAGAGAGAGAGAGAGAGAGAGAGAGAGAGAGAGAGATGATGATGATGATGATGATGATGGTTTGAATGCGGGTGTGTCCTTATCACCACGTAGTGAATGGACATTACACAAAAACAAAACAAAAAGGTGTGTGTGTGTGGGTGTGTGTGTGTGAAAAGGATAAAGAAGAAAGTTGAACGCACATGAACACAAAGCTGTCCAATCTTCTCTTCTGTCAGAGAGTAGACACTCACGTGTGCGTTTTTGCCCTGTAAAGTCTGGATGTATGTGCATGTGTTGTGCTAGTGTGTATGAAGCACCTGTGATGCTCCTGTCTGTATGGGGACTAGAAAGGCGGCAGGATCTACCCATGCGGGAACTTTCGTCTACATGCTGTCAAATCAGCTTTTGCATGTGGACAAGGTTGAAACTGAACATGCGAATTTAAAATAATATATTTGAACTTTTTGGGGGTGCAACTGGTTTAAATGATGTTGTTCATGTAAGTACATCAAGACTATTGTGTGTGCTATGACGATGAGTGTGACGTTGTCGTGCTGTGCTGTGCTGCAGAAGAACTGGGATGGATGGAAAGATGCCCAATCAGTCGCAGCAGGACCCGCACATCGCTGCTGCGCACAACAATCCTGATGAACGGAATCTGCAGCCCAGCAACCGTCAGCTCCCTGCACACCAGCCCCTCAGGCCTCAGGGGTCTGGGTTTATGGACGGGAGAGCATTGTATGACCCAACCGCTGCAGCTCAGCAGCAAACGTTCATGGACTATGGTCAGGCGTGCTTACTTTCAAGTGGGAGTAGGAATTTACTGCGGTCAATGATGGTTCAGGGGGGACCATCGAGCTGTTCAGAGCCACCTCTCCACCAGCAGCCTTACAATGCAGATCCACGGACATATCATCCTCCACCTTATCACCATCATGGAGTTTTCATGGACTATGATCAAGCGCCCGTAGTTTCAAGTGCGAAGAGAAAATCGAGAAATTCCAGAATGGTACAGGCGCGACCACCTCCCTTCCTTCAGCCTTATGATGCAGATCCATGGAGATATGATCATCCTTACCATCAGTATTGGGGAGTCTTCCCCACTGAACAGGCAGCTTCATGGCCATACCCTGCAGCTCTCCACCATGGCCACCACCCCGCACATCAAGCGTCCATCGTGGAATCCACCTGGGCAGTGCCACACTCCCCTGGGATAAAAGTGGAACAGATGACTCCAGAGGAAAACTTCGTGCAGGAGGAAATGACTGACTGGTTAACAGAGGTTACACCCCAACACCCCACCTTGGAGGAAATGAATGACAGGTTACCAGTGGACACACCCCAACACCCCACCTTGGAGGAAATGATTGACGCGTTACCAGTGGTTACTGCCCAACACCCCACCTTGGAGGAAAAGACTGAGGGGTTACCAGTGGACACACCCCAACACCCCACCTTGGAGACCCAACACCTTACCTTGGAGAAGAAAAAAGACCGGTTACCAGCGACCACCACGCCCCAACGCCCCAGCTTGGAGAAGAAAAAAGACCGGTTACCAGCGACCACCACGCCCCAACGCCCCAGCTTGGAGAAGAAAAAAGACCGGTTACCAGCGACCACCACGCCCCAACGCCCCAGCTTGGAGAAGAAAAAAGACCGGTTACCAGCGACCACCACGCCCCAACGCCCCAGCTTGGGAGTGGGGCCTAAGTGTGGCAGGGGGGTACATGGGGTGGTCTTCCTCCCTTGCACCCACCGCACCGGGTGCTACCGGTGCACCAGACACTTGGAGCGATGCCCAGCATGCAGCGCAGTCATAGAGGGCAGAACGGCCCCCCACAGCTAGCTAAGGAGTCGCCAATGAAGAGAGTGGGTGGGTTAAGCGTGTTTGTCTTTTAGTCACCAGTCTGATTTGTCTTTTAGTCACCAGTTTGATCAACTCTCTGTTTTACGAGAACTTGGTACTGTCCACTCTTCGGAGAATGTATGACAGCCTTGGGGAGGGGTTAAGCGTGTTTGTCTTTTAGTCACCAGTCTGATTTGTCTTTTAGTCACCAGTCTGATCAACTCTCTGTTTTACGAGAACTTGGTACTGTCCACTCTTCGGAGAATGTATGGACAGTCTTGGGGAGGGGTTAAGCGTGTTTGTCTTTTAGTCACCAGTCTGATTTGTCTTTTAGTCACCAGTTGATCAACTCTCTGTTTTACGAGAACTTGGTACTGTCCCCTCTTCGGAGAATGTATGGACAGTCTTGGGTTGGTTGTTTTTTTAGTTGTTGGATGTTTGCTAGTAACTTGTGTCCCATGTGTGGCAGTAGAATCCAATAGTCTCTTTTGTCGTTGTTGTTGTTGGTTACAACTGGTGTGTTCTTGAACAAGAAAACCCAGAAGGTGCAGGACAAACCTGTTTCGTGTTGACGTCCTAGAAATGAATGAAAATCATCCAGTCTGCATAATTATAATGCCATTGACTGCTCAGGTACATGACTAACACTGGATAACATGCTCAGGTACATGAATAACACTGAATAACATGCTCAGGTACATGAATAACACTGAATAACACGCTCAGGTACATGAATGATACTGCTCAGGTACATGAATAACGCTGCATAACATTGCTCAGGTATATGAATAACACTGAATAACATGCTCAGGTATATGAATAACATGAATAACATGCTCAGGTACATGAATAACACTGAATAACGTGATCAAGTACATGAACAACACTGCATAACATGCTCAGGTATATGAATAACAATGAATAACATGCTCAAGTATATAACATGCTCAGGTACAATAAAACGCTAAAAAACACGCTCAGGTACATGAAAACACTGCTCATGTACATGAATAACACTGAATAACATGCTCAGGTATATGAATAACAATGAATAACATGCTCAAGTATATAACATGCTCAGGTACATAAAAAAAACGCTGAAAAACACGCTCAGGTACATGAAAACTCTGCTCATGTACATGAAAACACTGCTCAGGTACATGAAAACACTGCTCAGGTACATGAAAACACTGCTCAGGTACATGAAAACACTGCTCAGGTACATTGTTAAGTCCTATAGGGCGTTTATTGTAGTTCTTGTAGGTAGTTTTGAACACACAGAGTAGACCCCCCCACACACACACCCACCTCTCTCTCACACATATTCAGTCTCCTATTTTAGGGTCGTCTGGTATCACTTAAAGTGGAAAGACGTTAAAATTGAAGACTTACAAAATATTCAATTCACGTGCCGTATGTAGCATGTTGACATTGCGATTTTAGTACACATATCACAGTTTTAATGATGTTGCAGGAATTTTTTTAAGAACAAAAAAAGGATGTAGTTATCTAATTACTTCATTAGCACTAGAACAAAAGCAACAGAACAACAACAAAAAACCAGTTTTTAAATAAAGGCATTGTTGCAAAAGAAACAAAGCATTAAACAAAGATCTATTCATCAATATTATAGTGAATGTGTACATCCACTTTGATGTCTTATGGTGGGGGATATATGATATCTGGAGGGAAAACCTGATTTTGAATATGAACTTTTTATCTGCAAAATGTGCAGTTCTGGACGAAAAATGGCATGGGTTTTAACTGTTCTGAAACTAGAAACTGCTGGATGTGATCATGTTAGATAAGTATAAAATCTAGAATGGGCTATTGTGGATAATAGTTTTTAATGAATGTGCAATTTACTGCACATTTTGATCATTTAGAACTTGTCTTACTTGCAGTACCTTACAGATGTAAGAATTGTTCCACTAGCTTTACCTCAGATTCGTTTCAACATAGTTTATAGTATAATCTTTATGGAAAAAAATTTCTACGGATGGTAAAAGTATGGATGGTAACATATCACACGTACTTGTGCCTGATCATTGCAGACCAATGTGAAATGAGTTGTCTGCGTTTTCTTCAGGATTTGGAGTAGCTCGTAATGAATAAATGTGGCTGGTCCTCTTAGTGAGTGGCTTCCATCTCTCAGTATCTTGATGTGTCGCTTCAATGTTACGTGGCAAGGATGGTGGTGGTGATATGTTGTGTTGTTGTTGTTGCTGTTGTTGTTGTTGTTTTGGCTGTGGTTTAGTTTGTTCAATAGCATGGCATTGCACCGCAGCCTCTCACTGTCGGTCTTTCTGCCTTTCTGTCTGTCTATGTTTGTCCGTCCGTCCCTCTCCCTGTCTCTGACTCTCTTGTCTGTCTATCTGTCTGTCTCTCTCTCCCTCTCTCTCTCTCTCTCTCTCTCTCCTCTCTCTCTCTCTCTCTCTCTCCCTCTCTCTCTCTCTCTCCTCCCCTCTCTCCTCTCCCCCCTCTCTCTCTCTCCCTCTCTCTCTCTCTCTCCTCTCTCTCTCTCTCTCCTCTCTCTCTCTCCTCTCTCCTCTCTCTCTCCTCTCTCTCTCCCTCTCTCTCTCTCTCTCTCCTCTCCTCTCTCTCTCTCTCCTCTCCTCTCTCTCTCTCTCTCTCTCTCTCTCTCTCTCTCTCTCTCTCTCTCTCTGAGTGGAAAGGAGAGAGGGGGTGGATTAAAAAAAAAAAGCACAGGCACACGGATTTTACACAGGGTTACCCATCATAACCGGTGTGTTTATATAATACCGTGCAATTGTTGCGTGTGCATATTATTTAGGAAATGAACAGTCTGTAAAATAAAATAAAAACACAACATTGTGCGTTTGTCTTTGAAATATTTGTTTAATCTGTTTGTAGATGTACGCGTGCCAGAAGACGTTTTCTGTTCTCTGTCTGTAAGTGCTACAACTGTCGTGGTGTTTCACAGGGAAAAGCAGAAGCTAGCGGATGGATCCACCGAATCCTCACCAGCCACTGGCATCTGACACTTCTTCACGCGACTTACCCAAGGTTGTGCTGGAGGTGGCGGGTATGGGGTACCCTCCCCAGGAGACTCTGGAAGCCTACCTGCTGCTGGTGTCTGTGTTCTCCACTGACACGCATTCCTCAGGGGCCGCCGCCATGGGCCAGTCAGCGGCAGACGCTGCAGGGCAAGTCCCCATCACTGCTGATGTTCTGCGCGACTTTCTGGACTCCGGCATAGTGAGCTTGAATGAGCCTACGCAGATGGCACCCCCAAGCGCAGGGTTTTTTGGTTCACCACTGACTCAGCAGTATCTTCATGTCAATCCATCGGAGTCTGAGCCCAGAACTGACCAGGCTGTCTCCCCGGCCATGGCGTCTTCCCCATTTCCATCGCCTGTCCTTCCAGCTGCCCAGCATCCCAGCTTCCGGTTCCCTGTAGAGTCCAGCTTGCACCCCATGTCAGCGACACCCATGAGCTCTGGTGCACGAAGGCAGAGAAACGTGGCGCAGGGAAAGAAAAGTGAGACACACATGGACATGTTGACAGCCTTGAAATCCCACGTCTTATCACCAACCCAATAGAGTATGCGTAAAATGCGGCAAGACAGAAAAGCGGGTGAGGCTTATTTCCTGCAATCATTTCCTCAGCTGTCTAGAATGTTCCAAACGCTTAATGTTTTGCCCTGTGTGCAAGCGGCTCATTAAAGGCCGGAGCCTGGCCGACAAGCTGTGAGTGTCTTACAGGGCTGCTTGTGGCCTGGCTCCACCACAAAATGAGTCCAACTGCGCGTCCCCCACTTGTCCCCTAGAAGCCGTTTTAGGCAGGTGGGGGTGGGAGGCTGGCTGTTTGAGATTTTGATTGATTATAAAACTATAGCCATTTTTTATATCTTGTAGTGAAGTAGCAAGGCGTAATTGTGTGTCCTGTTTGGCTTTAAAACGCGTTAAAAACATCCAACCTTTAAAACGCGTTAAAAACATCCAACCTTTAAAACGCGTTGAAAACATCCAACCTTTAAAACGCGTTAAAAACATCCAACCTTTAAAACGCGTTAAAAACATCCAACCTTTAAAACGCTTTGAAAACATCCAACCTTTAAAACGCGTTAAAAACATCCAACCTTTAAAACGCGTTAAAAACATCCAACCTTTAAAACGCGTTAAAAACATCCAACCCTCATCCTGACCACCCATTAGGATGCAAAACTCGTCAATTTCTCATTTTGGCACTTCCTGTAGTCTTACCATTTCAATATGTGATAACTTTCCATAGAACTGTCCGATTTTCTTTTCTTTTCTTTTCTTTTTTTGAATAGCCTTTTTATTGTGGATTGACAACATGTACAACTAAACACTGACCTCCGTGCAAAGTGACTCATTATGTGTAGGGGTGTCACCATTATTGCAACACAAAGGCACAACGTCACCATCATAATGTACACTGCTGAAGGGAGGCAGGGAGTATATCAACACTTTTTCCCTTCTTGAAACATTGGCATTAGGAATGGATTCCCATTGTTTGGTGAGAGAAGAGCTGTATATTATTTTTTCTTTTTTTGTTGAATTAACTGGGGTGCTTGTTGTCAGAAAGCAAGGTAACTTTTCAATGTGTGACAAAAACTGTTTAATGCTGACGTCTTAGACTTCATGTATGCAGGATTCATTCTATAGATAAGAGTGTGGCTGTCTCTTCAGTGACATGATTTTAGCACCACTGTTGACTATTGTTTAATCTCTTGACTCACAATGACTCCACAATGTGCACAGATCTCCTACACTGTTCCATTATGCAGTCTCACACCAAACAAGATTTTAAACATTTCAATTCAATTAAATTCAAATACTTTTATTATCTCACGAACAGAGAAATTTACGTGGATTACAAGCCATAGGTACAAATTAGTAAACAGTTGACGTTTTATCACAGAAAGACACCACAGCACAGCACAGTATATACCAGCATTAGCAGGCACACATCACAAGATATAAAGCGCCCTAACATCAGCATTACCTAAGTCCTAAAACTCACCACTGTACAAATCACATGCACTCATGCGCGCGCCAGTATGAGAGCGCATCCACACATACACACACACGCACGCACACACACACACACACACACACACACACACACACACGCGCGCACACACACACAGCGGGCACATTCGCAGACAGGCGCATACATTTTTATGACATAAACCAAGTTGTTATAACATGTCGTGTGATATGACAGATACCAATCAAGTTATAACTCTGTTTCGTGACTCCAATAGCCTCAGCATCATCCCCTCATCATTCTGACCATTCAGTTTTCATCCAAACATCATTGGTCATCTGTGCTCAGCTTCTGTTTACATTTTCTGTTCATTTGTGATAAACGAGGTGTGATCTTGATTGTGTCTACAAATTTATAGCAACTTTTATTCCCCAGAATGTTTATGACGTTTAATTAGTTACATAATATAAACAAAAGTGCACCCTCAAATTTTAGCGCAAGTTTAAGTGTTTTTAATTCTATAACTAGCAGCAGAATTTGATAGGGAAAATGACAGTGCTGGAGAAAAAATGTCGCACATAATATGCGTAGATAAGAATCCATGAGACATATCAGCATTTTGTTAAAAGCTGGGAAGAAACGAATTTCAGAAGAAAAAATATATATATGCCCTGATGAATGAAAATACATTCTCTTTTCACAGTCTCAGGTATATCTGTATATTACTATAATAAAAAGATGTCGTTTTATCATTTTGTGGCTTCTTTTGGTAGTGATGATGATGGTGTTGTATGTGTTGTTGCTGGGGATTTTTTTTGGTTTTTTGCTTCAGTTTGCCCGAAAGCATAGCACTTCATCTTAGTCTCCGTATCCCCTATCCCCCACCCATCCCCCACCCATCCCCGTGGGGATACCCGAGAGGGGGGGAGGGAGCTGTCAGTATAAATAGCATGCCCACCTTCTGATAATTCTGTGCTAGGAATTCCCTCTTTTCTAAACCTCTCTTTGTTTCTGCCTTGTTCATTTTCTTCCTGTCACCTCCTTCTTGTCTATTTTCTACCTTCTAGGTCCATTCTTCTGCCTTTTCTATTTTTAGAAAGACTTAAAAGATAACCATTCTCTGCTACACTGAAGTCGGATGCGCTGGGCCTGACTTGTCAGGCGCTTAACGGCAGCATAACGCATTTTCTCTCATATGACGGATAACAATAGTTGCTGTCTGAGCGCTCGACGAAGAAAAAGGAAGTTTCCGTCTTCTGTCAGCCTGTCTTTCTGTTTGCCTGACTGGTTCTGTATCAAGTGAAGTAGTAGTAGTAGTAGTAGCAGCAGTAGCAGTAGTAGTAGTAGTAGTAGTAGTAGCAGTAGCAGTAGTAGTAGTAGTAATAATAATAATAATAATAATAATAATAATAATAATAAATGCAATTTATATAGCGCTGAATCTTGTTAAAGAAACAAATCGAAGCGCTTGTTAAGTAAAGTCAAAATGATCTTTACTGGGGGTAAACGCTTAAGTTTATACAACTTTATTTTGGTTCTCCTCTCACTAAAATATCCAGTAAACAATCAGGAAATCTGACTTATGAAAAGTTACCCAAAACAACGTCATTTACCTTTGAAAAGAACTAGAAACTGAAAATGAGAGAAAAATCTAACGCCTGGAATATTTGTGTGTGTGTGTGTGTGCGTGCGTGCGTGCGTGCGTGCGTGTGTGTGTGTGTGTGCGCGTGCGTGTGTGTGTGCGCGTGCGTGTGTGTGTGCGCGTGTGTGTGTGCGCGCGCGTACATTTTATTTTATTTTTAGTTTAGTTTATTCTTTTTATTTCAAGAATAATTAAACAAGCACTCATGTGCTTTTTACATCCAGTCCCTGTGTATAAGCAGTTTTATAAATTTTGTCATCCATTCCCACCGGCACACAATGGCCCACACTTCCAATAGGCGGAGGTTTGAACGATGCGCAAGATGTTCTGCGTGCGTTCACACACGAGGTGTCATCCGAAGGACTTTTGGAGGGAGCGGAGTGCGTGCGTGCGTGCGTGCGTGTGTCTGTCTGTCGGTCGGTCAGCCTGCCTACCCCTTCCCTCCCTCCCCCCTCTCTCTCTCTGTCTGTCTGTCTGTCTGTCTGTCTGTCTCCTCTCTCTCTCTCTCTCTCTCTCTCTCTCTCTCTCTCTCTCTCTCTGTCTGTCTGTCTCTCTCAATCTTAACCAAATATTTTTGTTCTTGCACCGTTTGTATGCTATTAATGACACAAAAAGCATCATACCAAGTGAAAGCACTGCTGACAACTTCAATGTTTGGTTTCTAAAGTAATTTTAAGCGAAATCGGTTTAGTTGTGACAATCATTATAGCAGTTTGTATAAAAATACACTCCATTCTGGCGGGTGCAGCGTTGGAGTTGGTGTGGTACAGAAAACAGTGAACCTTGTCCAGCAGAACACAACTCTAACGAACAAACAGAAAATGACATACACAAACATCTGCATGAAGAAGTCATTGTCAGCAGTAGATATCAAGGAAGAATACAAATAAATCAACAAGACACTATTCATAATCGTAAGATTTGTGACAGCAGACAACAAAGACAGAAAGAAAGAAGAAAAAAACAACAAAAACTTCAGTAACCCTTTTAGACAGAATACCAGCAATTTACAATCAAAAAACACTACTCAATGACATCCCTCAGAGCAATATCCTTTGATCTTTTCTGCTTACCACTGTTGTTGTTTTTTAAATCTGAGTTAGCTGTCAGAACCAGGATTGCGAGTGTTTGGAAGAAATGGAAAGAATTGGCAAGTCTGCTCGGAAATCAGAAAATCCCACTGGGGAGACGCTATCTGATATTTAATAATAATAATAATATATGGAATTTATATAGCGCTGAATCTTGTAAAAAAACAAACAAATCGAAGCGCTTGCACTCAATCATTTACAGGCATGCAACTCTCCTTAAACATAATGAACAACAGATTTCAAAACCATGCGCGCGCACGTATGCACGCATGCACGCACACACACGCACGCACGCACACACACGCACACACACACACACACACACACACACACACACAAACTCGGAAAAAAACTTAGAAGGTGAAAGATGCTGTTGAAAATTAGGGACAGATATTTGGGGGGAAAGTCTCAGGTAGGAAATAAGTGTTTTGAGGCTGGATTTGAAGGTATCAAGTGAAGGCTTTTGGCGAAGTGAAAGAGGGAGGTCATTCCAGGTGGATGGACCAGAAACAGAGAAGGAGCGACGGCCAACAGTGGTTTGTTTGAATCTGGGTGTTCGAAAGCACAAAGTATCTGCGGCTGAACGAAGGGAACGGGATGGAGTGTACAGATGAAGACAGTTACAGAGATAAGAGGGTGCAGATTTGTGGAGACATTTGAAACAGAGGGTATTGATTTTATACTCCAGTCTTTGTGAGACAGGCAGCCAGTGAAGAGATCGCAGAAGAGGAGTGATGTGTTCAGATTTTTTCTTTCTTAGGACCAGTCGAGCTGCAGAGTTTTGTATGCGTTGAAGAGAGTGGATAGATGATGCTGGTAGGCCAGCCAAAAGAGAATTACAGTAGTCTAAACGTGAAAGAATGAGAGATGTGACGAGCTTGGAAGTTGCATCAGTGGACAGATACTTGCGAATCCCGCTTATGCGCCGTAATTGATAGTAGCAAGACTGGCAGGTCTGGGTGATGAATTTTTTCATAGAGAGTGTGTTGTCAAGAACTACTCCTAAATACTTCACAGAGTTGGACAAAGGAACTGACGTATTGCCGAATTCTATTGTTTTTGCGATAGAGGAAAGTTTATGTTGGGTCCCTATGAGCATGGCTTCGGTTTTATCGGTTTTACGGTCTGCATCAGACCTGTTCTCCTGTATGGTTCGGAGACCTGGGTTTTCACAAAAACCGTCGAACGTTTGTTGAAGAGCTGTGAAAACCGAATGCTACGCTACATGACAAAGATCAATAGGATCGCGAATAAAGAACTATGGAGAATGTGCAGAGTTGATGATCTGAAGTCTGTAGCTAGTAGCAATAGACTGCGCTGGTTTGGGCACGTTCAACGGAACGCAGACCACCACATCATAAAAAGAGCAATGAACTTCGTAGCGGATGGAAAGAGACCAAAGGGAAGACCTAGTAAAACCTGGGCTACCTGTATTGCAGATGATCTTAGAGAAAGGGGCATAAATAAGGAGGAAGCTCAAAACAGAGAGAGATGGAGAAGGCTCATCAATGTCAAACCTCCCCTGGGAGAAACATGACAAAAAAGGAAGAAGAATGTTGTTGTTTTTATAATAAATTATTTTCCAAATTTATTACGTAAAACGGTAGGCCTCTCTGCAAAGTTTTTTATGATGACACTAAACTGTATAGCGACGTGGCAGAAAGAAGGACTGTCCAAAAGAGTTAAAATCAATCACAAAAATCACCAGAAGTGCAGAAGTTGCATTTCAATGTCTCCAAATATAAAGACATGCCATGCCTATCGGGGGGGAAAACAAACCCCAAAAATTCAACAGCCCTGAACATAACTATTTCATGAAACTGCAAAACAACTGACAAAACATTGTTGCATGTGATGATGATGAGAAGGATCTGGGAGTTGTTTTTGATAAATCATTATCATTTGATTTCCATGTAGATAGGACTATAAGCAGAGCAAATCAAATATCATTTACTACAATAAAGTATTTTTTTCACTCAGACACCCCCCCCCCCCTTACCCCCACCCCCCAAGTGTTTATTCTTGTATCATCTTCATCATCATTAACCATTACACCCAGTGGTGTGTAGGGCAGCAACAAAGCGCTTCCACTCCTGCCTATCCTGGGCCAACCTAATCACTGATCCCCAAGAGTGCTGCATGGCCTTCATCTCACTTTCTACAGTTCTTCTCCACGTTGCTTTTGGTCTTCCTTTCTTGCTCCTTCCTTCTGGGGTCCAGTGCAATGCTGTTCTTGTGATTGACTGTGGGTCTCTTCGGAGGATGTGCCCAATCCACTTCCACCGTCGTCTGGTAATGATGGTTCCCATGTCTTCTTGCCTGCATCTCCGCAGTAGGTCTTCATTGGAGATCTTCTCTGGCCAAAAGATCCGGAGAATTCTTCGGAGGCATATGGTGTGAAAGGATCGAAGTTTGGTAAGATCCGCTTCCGTCATCCTCCAGCACTCAGAACCGTACAGGAGCGTAGATACAACACAGCTCTGGTATAGCTTCAGCTTGGTGTTGGTGCTGTACTGAGTTGATCTCCAGATATTGTTCATCTCCCTAAACACACTCCTGGCCTTGCCCAGTCTGTTGTGGATGTCTTCTTTTGTGCCGCCCTCTGGTTTGATGATGCTGCCAAGGTATGTGAACTTGTCTGTCTGGCGCAGGTCAGTTCCATTCACTTTCACAGGGGCTGGTGTGTTCACATTGAGCGACATTGTCTCCGTTTTCTTGGTGCTAATACGAAGCCCACTTGCTGTCCGAATGTTTGGAGTCTGCTGGTCTTCTCCTGGATATGTTGGTGTGTGTGGGACAGCAGCGCCAGGTCATCCGCAAAGTCAAGGTCGTCTAGTGTTGAGAACAGGCTCCAGCGAATCCCTCTTGGGGTGTCTTCTGTCGTCTTCCTCATCACCCAATCAATGGCCAGATTGAAAAGAACTGCTGACATCACACATCCTTGTCTTACTCCAGTCTTGACTTCGAAGACAGTGTTGCTATGGCCCACTCTTGTATGATCAATGGTTATACCCCATTCTGAATACAGTAACATTTTTTTCGTGTTTGTTTTTTTTGTTTGGTTTTGTTTGATTCCACACATAGACTATCTGCAGCTGTTGAGTGTCCAAGGGTGAGCAACTAAATTTATCAAGGAAAGCAAAAAAAGAAGAAAAAAAGACTTACCACGAAAGACTTGACTGTTTAAACTCCATTCATTACAAGGTAGGCCTGTGAGAGGAAACGTTGAAAGTTCTTAGATATACAATGACACTGTTGATCATCTTGAATTTGAAACATTCTTTAAAAATGCACCATATGAAAAAAACACGAAAATCGAAAAAGACAAGTTCTTACTCAAAGGTTCAATACCAACAAAAGCAAATACTCTTTTCACATTAAAGTTGCTAACCTGTGGACCTCCTTACCCTACACTAAACTATCGACCAAATATTAACACATTCAAGAATCTGCTGGGTAGAGGTTCGGTCTTTTACATATAGATCTATTCTCTGAATTTCACGAGTAAATTGGCATCCGTTTGGTGAATATTATTCCATATACAGAAAATAATCATCATGAATGGAATATTTTATATGTGAGCCCTGGGTTGGAGCCAGTCCCTAAATTACTACTTCTACTACATGTTGTTAGTTTGCTTCCATTGTTTGCACTTTTTGTTGCTGTTCTGGTGTAAGTAAACACAACTTTGCCTGTTCATTATTTTGAATTAATCCACATAAGCTCTCATATAGCTCATATTCTTGACATTCTTTCCTTTAAAAAAAAAAAATTAAAGAGGGGGGGGGGGGGGAGGGGGGAGGGGTGTGAAATACAGTGATGAACAATATTTTGTGAAATCCGTGAACTGTTTTCAAAAGAAAAAGAGCAGCCCTCTCGAATCTGCTATTTTCCCATCTCTGGATAAAAAGAGATTGTAAGGTATGTAGCTTTTGTTATGATGAGTCTGCATGCTAACTGTACCTGTCTCTGTATGTCTCTGCCTGTCTGTCTACCTTTTGGTATGAGACATTTTAGAAGCGCTTTATACACTCTCTCTCTCTCTCCCAAATTTCTACACAGTGTAAACTATCTGCAGGGGTCAAATTTTTTAGATGACTTTTAAGGTGATTTTGCAATATCATTTTGATTCTATTCACAGCGTTACAGTGTTGTGTGTGCGTGTGTGTGTGTGTGTGTGTGTGTGCAAGAGAGGTTTAATTTCCATGTGCATCTTTGTTAGCTAGCAGTCAAGGAGTAGCAATGGGGTGTCTGATAAGTTCTTCCACACGCAGGTAGATCTATGCACTACCTACTATGGTAAAATCAACTAAACTATTACTTTCTTTTAGGACAGGAGGTAACTGCAATTTCTTGGTTTCTTTTTGTTTGTCACTGTCATTTTATATTTGTACTGTGTTTGATAGGCAGCACTGTTTCTTAGTGGATTTCTTACATTAGATATGTCAGGAAGGAAGGTGGCAGGATGGTTAAGACGTTTGCCTGCCAACAAGTAAACTGTGAGGTTCTGGGTTCGATTCCCAGCCTCGCCCTTTCTTCTCAGTTTGACAAAAAAATCGAACTGAATGTCGAAGTCCTTCGGATGAGACTATAAACTGAGGCCCCGTGTGCAAACGCATGCAAAACATCTTGCGCACATGTTAAATCCTGTTCCGCTTTTCGAAAGAGTAGGCCATTGTGTGCTGGTGGGAACAGATGACAAAATTTACAAAACCACATACACACAGGGACTGGATGTAAAAAAGCACATGAGTGCATATTCCATTATCCTCAATATTTTTTTTTTTTTTAATGTCATCTGAGTGCTTTGATTTGTTGCTTTACAAGATTCAGCGCTATATAAATTCCATACATTATTATTATTATTATATGTCCAAATGCTTGAGAAAAATCAAACAAGAAAACAAACTTGCCCATTTGTAGAGAAGTAGAAGGAAAAAACCAGAACAGGTTGAGCCAAGAAAGACTCAGAGAAGCAAAGACAGAGCAAGGCTGACTGTTACCAGACTCGTACAAGAGAAAAAGCGGCAAGCCGGTATAAAGTGTGTGTTCATTTTATTAGGCAATGGAACCGTTACACACTTTGCCCTGCCCAGCCAAGCAGAGCAGATCTGTACACAGCGGCTGTCCTGACAAATGACAATGAGTTACAATGTACACAATAGGATAATGCTCTGCAACAGCACCATCCTCTTCAGAAAAGCAGAGTTTTCTCTCTCTCTCTCTCTTCTGTTATCAAACACCGAGTGGAGATTATTCCAACGCAAAACAACTTATTATCATGAGTTGGGTTGGGGTTCCCCCGATGCTGTGGGTGAGCTAGACGCTTCGAGGTCACTTCATAAATACGACAAAAATCTGTAATATTGCATTAAATTTTCATTTTACACTAGATGTGTGCTCGGAACACACATTTAGTCTTGTTGGAATAATCTCCACTCTGAAAGAAAATAAAACATGGGAAGAAATTCATAACATTTCAAGATGTACTGCCAGCCATATATCATGTACATAGATCTATGGCATGGCAGGGACCACTTCAAGGCATGGTAAGCCAGTTTTCCCTAATCGTCACCTGACATGGCACCAAGGACCCAGGAGAGAGAGCTCTCCCATTTAACTCGGTGCCAATTCTCAGTACTATTTGTGCATAGCAAAAAAAAGTGACAAAGTGTGCCCTAAACGCACCATTGTCTTTACACATCAAACCCTCGTGAATTTCTGGATTGAGGGTGTTGAAGAGGACTTTTCCAGATTTTAGAAGACTACCCTGCCGACAATCTGACAAGGCTTTGTATGTCCTTGAAATGGTCCTAGTCAATAATCACTCGAGAGTATGGAGGAGCGTCATGGGCCAAGCCTGTCTAGTGCGAAATCAAAGACATGTTGAACTGAGGTCAGTATAAATCATCCTTTGCAATGCTGTGCCTTGGGGCCTGAAGTTTGGGAAACAGAACTAAGGACACAATTTGCTACACACAACCTGGACAAACCCACTGTATTCTATCTGCCACAATCATAGTTTTCAACATTTAGTACTGGAGATAAAATGAATGCTAACAGTATGGTTGCATAGTCTTGCTGACGATTCAGTTCACCAGATGATCAGACAGATAAAGCAGAGAGAAATAAAGAAACCAGAAATAAAACAGAATCACCCCTATAAAAAAGTTGACAAAGAAGATCAGATCATTCATAATCTACACAATTACACTAACAAGTCAATATGTATAGCCAAATACTACTCACAGTAACAAGAAAAACCATGAATACATCCTGTGTAAACACTGTAAGCTACAAAACTACGTTTTGCAACATCCCACAAAGCAATAAAATTAAAGAGGGTCATCAGGAAGCAAAGAAATAAAACCACCAGGTAAAGAAAAAAAGTTTTTCAGAGTAGAAACAGATACAGTATGAAGGTTATTTTCATAGGTATATCATCTGTTCTGCCCTCTCTCTGTAGAACACAAACTTACAGTGTTGCTTCTAGGATCTAAAAACAACAGGGACATAGGGCCCTCTTAAAAAATAAATTAATAATAAATAAAAGAGGCTATTGTCTTCCCCTCCCCCTCCAAAAAACCATAAACCTTACCAATATAAAAGGGGGGTCCCTTTGTTGCATCTACATTTACATAATTATGTATTATATGCACACAAAACCTTCTAAGCTCAATATCTTCTCTGTGGTTTGTTTTTTAAACCACTGTAACTCATATAAAATTGGCATCAACATTACAGTCCTCTTCTTCAAGTTGTTTCAACCAGAAAAAGGTACTTATTGGCACACACACACACACACTTACACACAGAGATTACTTGTCATGTATATATGCGTGTTCCTAAGCTTTTTCACACACACATACATAGTACCTAAGAACATGAAAGATGTTCAAGGTGATGTTTTTAAAATCAAGTTTATACCCCCACCGCGTTATTTCTATATGAAATTGGTAAAAAGAAAGGGGAGTTTACCCATTTTTTGACTGTTAAGAAACTCTGGAGGGAGATTTGTGTGCCTTAGGATAATGTATTCATTTCACAAAAAAGAATGGCTGCCTTTCCAGACAAAAAAGGTCTTAAAAGATGGAGGCCGGGTGGAGTGAACACCTATCCATTCTAAACACAAAAAGGGACAGGTAGGTAACCTCCACCCTGACATGCATAGGCTGGCCACTGTACCCAGCTACACTGACCTCATCTGGAAACACGGCCTCCATCTTTGAGAGCTAGGGCCAACCTGTTGGCTGGTGTCGGGGACAAGTTAGATGTTGTGATGAACTGTGCGAGGTCACTTCCACTATGTGTACACCAGACTGCCTCCATCAAACTTCTGATACCGATCAGGATTTTACCAAAGCCAGGGCACAATCTGACAATGAACTGGCTCAAGAAAGCAGAGCACTCCCCTCACAAAGATCTTCATGTTGGCTACATTTCAAAATCTGGCTCTCCTATTCCACTTTTCCCTCTTGCCCAATCAATGTTTTCGGAATCTCGTCTCTACTGAAAGCACCACACGCACTGACATCTTGTTTTTTTAATTAAAATGCAACAGTGGAGGGAAAAACGGAAACGGTGATTGGTCACAGACTGAAATTTTCAACCAATCAAAAATAGCACACCCAAATGGCGCCTCACCAGCTATAAGCATGTCAGCTGTCATGGCATACCTGCTGTTCAGTTGTGCACACTTTATATCTTCTTTCCGTGCCTGAAGGGCGCACTAGTTCAAACTGTTGGCACCAGGATGATGACAGATGCTGTGACCCTGCAGACTACAATCAACACTGTGTCAACTTATAACTGAGTCTCACTTCAAACCAATACACCTCAAACGATTCATTCTCTTCTATCATAATAAAGCAGATTCGCAGCACAGAGTAGACCTGTTTTTTGTTTATGATTGGGTTACAAGGAGTTGATCCTTCTGCAAAACAAATGCACAAAAATAAACCAACAACCACAACAAAAACTCACTTGAAATTTCTGGCTGCATATATGGTGAGGTATTTGAAAACAGCTATTCACATAAACTTATTATCCAGTGTGTAGAGTACTCTCACAGTGATTCCCAGGTGTGATGTGTGAGATAATGTATATATATATATATATAAAAGATAATATATATATATATTATTATATATATTATTATATATTATATTCTGGGTGACCTGGGTGCTTTTGCTCAGAAACACTCAACAACCACAGGAGATCAACATTTGTCATTCTCCTTAAATCAATTCTTCATTATTTATACTTCAACATACAGAACCAGACAGAAAAAAAGTATCTTTTAAAACACACACACACACACACACATTGAGTTACGTCCTAAAAAACCACACCCAGAGTTAGGTTTCAACACTAAATCGTAACTAATCAAACCTTTTTCAGTTACTCTAACAAAGTTACTCATCAAATAATCTTGATTTGTTGCCATTGCACTGTAATATTAAGTAGTATTGCCAAAGAAAAAGGCAGACCATAAAGATTTCAGAATCTTTTGAAAGTTCTACAAAATAGGAAGACTAACAGCAGCAGGAGGGAGCAATACACTGAAACACTGGGAAGTGGACCAAATGAAGACACAAAGATATCCCCACCATTTTGTACCCACATATGGGCAGTAGACTTTTTTCAATGCTGATCAATCACTATACATCTCAAAAGCCATCTTAGCACAGTGGTTAGCACCTTGGGTTACGGACTGGAAGGTCACGGGTTCAAATCCCATAAGATTTATCGGGATTATGTTGGACTCCGGCTGGCTCCTACCCAGAGTGGTGTTAAGACTGGGACCACACAGTTGGCTTCATCCACTTTACGGATGCGATTTTTAGTGTTGCTCAAATTACCTGACCAGCACTGTAGGTATCTGTATCACTTGGGCCCAGTTGACACTGGGATAAATTATGATTGAAAGCTTAAGAGTGCAACTCTCTCAAGTATTCTCAAAGCACATGCACATCCATGGAAGTATCACTGCATCATCCTCATCATTATGCAATATAAAAAAATTTAAACGCCTCTGATTTGGAAGCACCTGTTGCTCTGGTCTTATGGTGACCTCAGATTTGGTTTCCCCATACAACACTTCTGTGCCTGTGGCAAGTCTGTGTCACAGCCTTTGGCATTGGAGGTCCACGGCGAGGAGGGTTGTTGGAGGGGCGTGTGGTGGTCACCACCTTGACTGGCTACACAACTGAGCTATTGCCATCATCAGTAGGGGGTTTAGTAGGTGGGGTCCTGCAAACGTTAGAACAGGCACCATTGAACACCACCAAAGTGGTCCAGAAACGGTGCAGGGCCCCTGTGGCTGGTGGCCCTATGGCGGCCTGACATCAATAGAATCCGTGGACTTTCCACCCTGAGGATGCCACATGACAAATCTGGGTATGGCTTGGACAAGGACATTGAAATGAGCTGCGAGCATGGGAACAGCAGGACAGGAGTGTTGTCACAGATGAGGCAGCGAAACCCCCCCACACCCCACACCCCCCCTTCCCCCCGAAAAAAACCCCAACAGATCACTGTACATCTAACACTTCACACAGTCAAGCTTGAAAACTCGCTTGAAAACTCACTACAATACCACTGAAGATAGCATGATTTTGACATTTGAAGAATCAGTGCTTCACCACCCCTGATAACTCCCGTGTGTTGTCACAGTCACTGGTACAGGGCAGAGTCTGATCCAACTCTTTCCTCTTCCTCAGAACTTTCACTACTTTCTCTTATAAAAAAAATAATAATAATTCTTTTCATCATTCTCTTTATTCTCATGTAGATAAGAGGAACTGGAGAATTTCTTTGCCACTCTTTCCTCTACTTACAATACTTAAGACATTTTTTATTAATTGGAATAGACACTAAAACTGGATAAAACTACACACTATCTGCTGGAAACGTTCTCTCAAAAGAAGTAAGTGCAGTATAAAACTTTTCATGAACGTCACCCTCCATCACAAAGTGAGTTGGATTGCACCGCACACACTTTCCCGCTAAAATGACTTTAGCAAGGTGGAGGCAAGGTGACCAATTTTGACATATTAATTGATCATAAAACTTCACGCAACCACCCCCCTTCCCCCCACCCAACACCCCCTCTCCCCTTAAAAAAAAACCCTAACCAAACAAAAAACGAAAAATAACAAACAAACAAAACCGTACAAGCTTTCTTCCATCTGGTACTGAAGTGTTCAAGTGTTCGCTTTGTTTCCTGTTGCTTTAAAAACTAGATTTAAAAATACGTGCAGCCCCTCGTCCTGACCACCTGTTACGATGCAAAAGTCGCTAATTTCTCTTTAGTCACATCCTGGTGTCCAGCATTTCAATTTGTAGCTTGCCATAGAATTTACCCATTTTCTTTTTGTGTTCTACATTGAAAAAGCTTAAATTTCTTTCTTTTTTAAAATTTCAGATAAAATTTAACATGCTCATAAAAAACTGTTATACAGTACAATGTGACTCGGTAATATGAGGTGGGAAGATCACAAATGTGACAGTCCAGCAATTTTGTACCATGGAATATTTAACCTTTGACTGAAGGTCCCTGGTCGTGAGCGCTGCTCAGCAACACCTTGGATTGAACGCATTCATCACATATGTGTGCTATGAGTTGTTTTCACTACAAATTCTTTACTTTTACTTGAGTGTCCATTGTTTCAAAGTTGACAGATTAGCTTAAAAAAAAAATCCATACATTTTCCAGATCTTCTGGGTCAAACCCGATTTTCAATTTCTTTCCCCACAACTCAGGACTTTTCCCGGACTTCCAGGACTGCGTGAGCCCTGGATTTAGACACCCCTCCAAAGGTCATCATTAAAAAATAGCATAAAAACAGAATAAAACGCACATGAAGTAATCTACGCGTGAACAATACCAAACACTATGACAAACTTTCACACCTAACTTACCTTGGAATGACAGTAACAGAAAAAAAACGGGACAAAAACATGGAAAAATATGAAGGCTGCACAGACTTAACACAGAATAAAATACACATTGCCATAGAAAAAAAAAATTGACAAATAAAACTGTACAAAAAAAATAGCAAACGCTACAATTCTAACTTTCACACTTAACTTTGTGGATTGACAGAGAGTGAAGAAATAGAAAAGAAACATGGGAGGGGGGAAGAAAAAAGCAACCAAAAAAAAAAAAAAAAAAAAGAAAAAAAAAGAAAGCAGAGCTAGGAAAAGGGTCAAGACCTGTGCAGCAGAAACTAAAGAGTGCAGAACAAAGACAAGTAGAGGAAAACAAACCACTGGGTAGGTAGGTAGGTAGGTAGTGGTCATAAGAACAGAGCTGCATGGAGTTTTAAAAAGCCCATGTGGAAAAAAAAACCACACAAAAAATATAGAGTCCAGGAGAGAAAAGAAAAAAGCGAACATAATGCAGCTCTGGAGGAGAAAGAGCTGGACAGCAAGGAGAAAAGAGAGGAGAACTTCAGGGAAAGCTAGAGAACAGGGTGCGATGGTAGAGTGAAAGACTCCAGGTAGGGCACTCCAGAGAGGGAAAGTGTAGTACAGCTGAGAGGGAAAAGCACATGGCGCTATAGAGCAACAGCGTTGGGAAAGGAAACCCTTCGGAGGGGTAAAGAAAAGTCACTGGAAGAAAAAAGCACTAAAAGATCAAGACAACAGTGCTCCTGGCACACAACCCCTGCAGAAAAAAGCTTCAATGAAGGAAGAGAAGAGCTGCAGGAAGACCAGCAAATAAACAAAAAGTCTTTAAAATAAAATAAAAATGAAGACAAGAAGAAAAGAGAATTTTTGGAAAGAGTAAAGAGAACAGCACTGAAAAGAGCAAGGTTGTTGGTGAGAGCATGGTGCCATCCGGTGCACCATCTACCCACAGGAATAAGTGGACGTGAAAGAGTGCCGAGATCTCCAATACTAAATGAAAACCCTTGGGACAGCACCTGCCCACTTCTTTGCCCACTACTATCCGTAATAGTCACTGTCTACACAGGATGATGTTAAAAAAATAAATTAAAATAGAGAGTACGGGGCGGGGAATGGTGTGTGAATAAAGGAGAGATGAGCATGGCCTTTAATTCCATGGTTAAAAATGAGTGGCTTGGGACAACTTGTCTGCACTGGCATGCCCTGGGCACAATAAAGCAAACACCAGCTACAAGCCAGGTCCATACAAAGGGAGGGCATCCGCAGGAGCAGGCTGAGGTTGCTTCCTCCTGTCGTTGACCAGCCACCAGTCAGCAAACACACTCCCATTACTGTCTCATGGTTCTTCACATTTCAAACAGCGACACTTTCCGCTGAAAAGTTGCACCTGGTCACCCCAGTGACTTCTCTTCCACACCTCGCGGCGTCGCTGGTTTGACAGGCGGATGATGAGCCGGTCATCAGCGCCTGTCAACAAAAACTCTTGCAGCTCCCATGGCAGTAAGATGTATTTACGAACCAGCAGCAAACAAATCACGACAGGCGTCAACAGCTTGCACCTCTGAATGTCTTGAAGTCGATTGGTCGGTCAGTCAGGCAGCCCTCTTCACTAATAAAGGCAGAGGACTCGGGGCATTGGACACAGAATGAAAAAGCACGAATCACGGTGTGCACACAAGTCGTCAGCAAGCTAGCCTCTCTCTCTGTCTCCTTGTACAGGCACTGTGCACAAACCGCTGGTTGTTGATGTTGTTGTTAGCACTAAAAACTGGACATCAAAACTTGAAGCCTTCGTTGGGCACCATGCCATGGGGGTCAAACTGGAATCCTTCATTGTTTTGGCTGGGTAGCAGGTCCTCCTCTTCAGGCTGCACAAAAAGGACAATGCATTAACTTCATGAGCCTGCATGACAAATCAAAGGGAAAATAACAGCTGGCATTTCTAGTGTAAACATTGCATGGTCACAAACAAGTCTGTGCCTACCGAATGAGGTACTTAGTAACAAATGTTTCACTCGGTGGGTAAGTAAAACCGAGAGAGAAATCATGTGTACAAACAGTGACAAGCCTATAGTACATTTCTGGTGAGAGGCTGACTTACAAACTGTACTATGACAACATAAGAATCCAGTATTCAAAACAATAAATTGAAATCAGTTCTGATAGTATAGTTAGAAAAACAAAAACATGCATTAACGACCTCAGCATAGGATTCTTAACTTCAGTTGTAGAAAGGAAATCTGCAAATTATCTTTAAAAACAATCTGCACAGGCCACTGGAAACGATAAAAACATATTCCTGTCCCTATGGTCAGAAAGCAAGCAGATGCCAGCCATCCATCACAAATAGTAAATCTACTGCAGTGCATGATCCCCACATTTCTTTCCCCAAGACACACATCCCCTCCAGGAGTACAACTTGTAGTCAGAAACCTATCATAACATTTTTGTGGTCTTTAACCCTAGTGGCGCGGTTCCCGGAGTAATCCGGTAATAGTGGGTCTAAGCTTTGTAGCGGATCCCGGAATATTCCAGGATGACGTAGGTTATCGCAATTGAAAGCTCACTTTCGCTTTCAAAGGTCAGCCAATGAGTGTTAAGGCCATTGTAGGGCCGCACAAAGGGGTGAAGGTCGATCAACACACACAAGCACTGAAGAAGCTGATTGGTTAAGAGTGTTTATTTGGGGTTTTTTTGACCAGCCGAGATTGTCTTCAACAAAATTGGCGGCCAGCGTTTGCGCCAGAATTTCTTCAATCGTTTTTCGAGCTTTTTTACAATATTGACAGCGAGGAGGAGTTTTAGAGGCTGGATTTGGTTGAATTAAACAATGAGAGAGACAATGAGGTAAGGATTGTGGAATATTTTTGAAAAACTTGGTAAAAATTGATCGCGATCGGACTGAATTGAGCAGTGCTAGTTTTGCTGGATGGACTTCTTCACTACTCAGCGATTTCGACGTCACAGACTGTTTTACTTTATTTTGACGCAACGAGGCTTCGAAATAACTGCTGTTGAGTCAAATCGCTATGCTGCTGAGTACTTTGCATCACATAAAGTCAAGCGATTGTTGTATTTTCATCGTAGAAAGCCTTCACTTCGCACATTCTGCCATGACGGACGCGATGGCGTCGATCCTTTCACTGAACTTTTCCAAGTATTTGATACAAACTCATTTTTTCAAAACTAATGTCAAGAAATAGCATTTACCTAATCATGACATTTATGCACCGCAAGAACTTTGCTTATCATGTTAAAATCAATCCAGGGCCCTGACGGCACAACAGTGATCGGTATTGTGCACACGATTTTTTTTTTTTTTTTTTTTTACATAATCATAACACTACACACTATTAAAAAATTACACTCATTTAAAAGCTTGTTATCTGTTCTTTCCAGTGATTTATAGCTTTACACACTTAATTCAGTTTTATATATCAAGGGTTGTTTGAGCCCACCCTGCTTCAAAACAACGCTAGCCAATGTTATATTCAGCCAATAGAAACTGAGCCTTGTTGCTGTCTATTCAGCGCTACCAGGGTTAATTTCACTATCAAATCTATTCCAACACTTTCAGATAAATGATTTATGCTGCTGGTTTGTTTTGTTTCATTTTACTGACAATTTTGAACGGTTCTTCTGTATGCGACAAAACCGGTTATTTCAACAATTCCATTTTTCTGCCTGGATGTCTCAACATTTTTCCTTACTTCTTTTAAAAATAGGTCTCAGCTGTTTGTAAACTGACATCGACACTGCTGCAGAAATACCTCTATAGTGTTCAAAGTTTCCCAGCTGTCAAACTCGGTAACATATCTATGCTCCACATCATCCTCTTTTTTTCCCTTTTTTTTCTTAAAAACTTATTTTTGTATAACAAAACTCCAGTTGCAAGATACTCAACAACATCACCTTTTTTTTAATCTAAAAACTTCTTTTTGTGTAACAATTCTACTGTTTGCATATATCCACTTTCATCAGCTACAAGGGAACAAGTGTGTACCTCATCAGAGAAGTAGTGATCAATGATGTCATATGCCAGTTTGTAGATCTCTTCATTTTCATGAGTCTGTAAGTTCTCAATCTTGTCCAGTCCTGCACACACACAAACCAAAATTCATGTTTTACAGGGCTTTTTGTTTGTTTGTTAGTTTTAAGTGGAAGACTGAGGGGAAAGCACAATCACCTGTAGAGAGACATGCTAACATCAAATCTGATTACAAGCATAAACACATGGCTAGGCCTTTCAAACTTGCTTTTTGATAAGTGCCATTTATACTGCTGCTAAATAATTTTTTCAATTCAAAGTTGGCAACATAAAACCATCTGAAAAACAGACAAAAGTGAGATGCAGTGCTGTAATTAATCGAAAATGAAAATTCAAAGAATCACAGATATAAAGTGGTGTGGTGAAGTCAACATCTAACACTCTTGCTCAGGCAGAAAAATCAGTGTTTCATTTCTGCAGAAAAATAGTACCTGTTCTTCTTCACCTCACTGACATCATCCTAAATGCACAGTTATTACTGTTTTCTCTTATAAGATGTTACCTCCCGTTCTATAGGAGCTGCCTTTTAGAGGTGTCTGTTATATAAGCTGTATGATGATAGGCAACAGTCATCCAATAATTTTCACCCTGCTGTATCTGGCTTCTTCAACATTACTATCCACGAAAAGTACAAATTCACCATAGACACACAGGAACACACACACACACACACACTTCACACACATATGACTGGCAAAACTGGCAGTACTAAAGGACTCCCAGAATCAATCTCACCTCCACATTCTTCTATGGCTTGGCAGATGGGCTCCAAATCATCAGGGGCAGCCATTTTGAGGATGTTGTTGACCCCATCCAACACCACGTTGACCACCTGGGTGTCCTTCACCCCGAGAAGGTTACAGAAGGGGCTGATCACTCCACAACTCACCACGTAAGATACCTGCAATAGGGTAGACACCTTCACATCATCACGAGTTTACCCTGCACAGGGGAAAGTAACAGACAAGAATCATGCCACTGATCAAAAACAAGTATTACATGAGAGAAAAGGCTGAATGAGTCCGATAAACATTCAAAAAAGAATTCATGACTTTTTGTGGATCAGTTGCAGCCAGTTTTTTAAAAATGTAATTAAAAGGTTTTGTCATATTGACTGTTGTGATCTAATTGCTTGGATCAAGAAGAGTTGCTGAATCTGCTGAACAATATAATATAAACTGCATTAATTTTTCAGTCTCGCTACACCTTCACAGTTGATTAAACATTACATAGTAAATATCTGTAGAGGAAGAATCAGGGTTCATACAGACTTGGTGGGAAAAAATTTAGGGCCTTTTTAGGGCTTTTTAGGGGCCATTATTTCCAAATTTAGGGCCTAGCCGCGGGGCATCAAAGTGTATGTTATCAACCTGTGTACATATTTACTTTGATAAACCAATCTCAAATTCATGTAAGCAAAGTCTTCTCGTCTACAACTGCATGATGGATATTGATTATTGACACAAATTCAAGTGAAGTTCTAGAATAAAATGTCTTTCACTCATAGATACAACAATGAATTAATATCCTCACACAGTAAAACATCCATGGTGTGATGGAAGTGTCCATATCTTGAAATACAGAGTAAAGTGAAAACTGAAATAAGTGTCTCCGATTCCAAGATGTTTTTCACAAACAGCTAGCAAAGTGAATTTTAAAGACACTATCCCTCAAACTTGATCTGATGTGAACTAGTCTCCTTGCCTTACCAAAGATGCAGATGGTTGCCCGGTCCTAGAACTGGTAACAACAATACCCTCACACAGTCACAGTGCCTCTTCCAAATTCTGCTCCTTTATTTCAATCTCACACATGCGTACATGCAGGAATTCACACGCACAAACACGCACTTGCGTGCACGCACACGCATGCATGCATAAAAGAGAGAGACAGAGACAGAAACTGAGAAAGACACAGAGAGAGGCTGCTGGACGCAAGTTCTCTTCACTATGAATACATGTACAAGTCCCGTATCATCAATGCAGACAGAGAGGTAGGCCTAATACTGGCTTGAAAAGGATGCCAACACCCTCTGCCCAAAGTTGTTGTTTTTTTAAAGCAAGAATCTTCAGATCAAGTCGGCCAATAACTGAATAAGCTGTGAATTTTAAAGTAAAGTCAACTAAATCGACCACATTGAGCGGTGGAAAATATTCAAACATTTCTATTTTTCCTGTACATTTGTAAATATTCAGGCATTTGTGACTTGCCTTATGAATTGGATTCGTTTCTGTATGCATTCTGCAGGAAATCTGTGGGATAATCTCCTCAAATAAAGAAGAGATCTGGCTACAGGTTTTATTGTATTCCCATTCTGACACACGACTGTATCACTGACTGCCATTTTGTAAACTGCGCACAGGAGAAACAATAGGCCTTGCTATTCACAGCGCAGCTGTGCTAAAATTGACAAATCTCGTAGAGAAGGACTGTAGCGCAGTAAACAGAAAACTGGTATTATTTTGACTCATGATTGCAGTTTCATAGTTAAACATCATTTTCCAAACAAATTATGGACATACCATAGGGGTAGGTAGTTTTCGGCATGTAAAAAATAACTGATGAAAGCAAAGCGAATATGCGCTTCCAATGGAGGCAAATTACCTCCCTTGGCAAAATAGGTGGCGCAACATGAATAGCAGACGACAGGCTCTATCGGTGATAATACGATCTTTGGACATCCTTCTTGCTTTCATTTCTCATGAGTTTTATTTTGTGTATTTGTTTAATCTACATTTCAACAGAAACTCTCACTCATGGTTCCCATTTTTAGGGCTTTTTAGGGCCTCCAGGGCCATAGGTCTCATTTTTAAGGCTTTTTAGGGGCCTTATTTTGGATCTTCAAAAATCAGGGCCTTTTAGGGCTTTTTAAGATTTGTACGAACCCTGAGAATACATCATTTCAGTTTCGAAATACTTTCAGAATTCATTATACATATAATATACTTACTGTCCATTAAGGAAAAATACATTAACTCCATGAACTTTTCAGCCTAACTGCACCTCCAGTCTATTAGACACAGTACCAGTGCAGTTAGTATCCACTAAGGAGGAATGTTATCAATTCTATGCCCCTGTGTTCAGCATCATGCACTAATATACAGTATGGTACGCACAGTCAGTCCTACCTGCTCCTTCTTCCCACTGATGGTCAGATTGCTGATGGCCCAAGCTGCTTCTTTCTGTGTCTGGAAGTCTCCCTGTCAACAGACAATCACACTGTTTTCACTCTTTCCTTGGCAAAGGTTTTCATGCGCTTATTCTCCTTCAATTCAGTTATGTAGGTTATACAGACTATACGGCCAGTACAACACCAAAATCCTGCAACGTCAAATCATATGACCATATCAGACTTACTAGGAACAACAACAAAAAACCACAAATAACAAAGCAAACAAACATGAAATCTCAACAACCACTTGCAAAGAATATTATGAGCACACACATCACACAAACACAGAGACAAATGAACCTGCAATATACCTCTGATATACACATATCATATCTATAGCGGGAGAAGTGATAAAAATTATATTAAAATTTTAAAAAGGCATCAACTAAAGGGATAGGGAAAAACCCTAAATATTTGTTGTTTCCCCTGATGGCCAAGCCAAGAAATACTACAGCCAAAGCACAAAAGTTGTTATTTCAAATTTTTTTGTTTTATTTGTTAGGGGTTATTGGGTTGTTGTTGTTTTTTTGGGGGGAGAGTCAGATAAACCTTGCATAAATAGTTAAGAACCACTCAAACCAAAACGGTGCAATACTTTTAAAGAAGGGAACTACCGCACTCTCACACCAACAACTGAGAACAGTACACACCATACTTCACATGCGTAACTTCTGAAGAAATCTCACCGACTCAAAGTTAGAAATGGGTCTAAAGGCTGCTTGGCCTGAGGCAGATACAGAAGGACCAGCTGCACCGAGTCCCAGGGTTAAAATCCCATGATTGAAAAGCATTACCAAAGACTATCTGTATGCCATTCAGCTTACTCAACACAATTTTATCATTCTTAAAGGCAGTTATATCATATGGCATATGGGTGTGAAGATTTTTGCTCTGGGGAAATCAGCATTCATTCATACTGTTGCTGTCAACAACTACCTCCCTTTCTTAATATAACTACCTTTTTTACATTTTGAACAGTTCAAACCATATCACTTTCTAAACTGTCACCATCATGCTTCTTTTATTTTGAACTCCTCTGCCACTAAGTTTCTGACTAAGAATTCTCATCAGTGTCAAGTATCTGTCGAGTCTGTTGTTGATTTCTCTGCATCCAGTCTGTATCAAAATAACACGGTCGGTTTTTCCACTTAAAACTGTGTCAGGGGTGAAGGATGAGTTGTCTGCTATCACACACGCAGTGTGAAACCTTGTTACTGTATGAAACACTGTCCTTTTTAACATGACCTGTGCCGTTGACAAAAGTCGCCCATGACGATGAACCACATGCCAGCGAAAGAGCTAACAAATTTCAACTAAAGCCACTCAATTCAAGTGTTTTAAGATATCTGAACCAGATAAAGAAGATGTCAATGTCAATGAACACTTCAATTTTATTTTGAACTTTTTCCCATTTGAACCTTCCAGAACAGACAGGAAGTCTACATCAACTTAAAGCATGTCTTGCAATAATTCAACATTTCATGAGTTTATAATTTGGTAGCGCTTGCAAAGTCATTTCAAATTTTGCAATAACTATTCCCAACCATGCAAAAGTGAACTTCGAACTAGACCCTGACATAACAGTGTGTGAGTGCTATTTCTTACAGAAGCCGTTTACAGAAGGAATTTTCACCGTTTTCCACACCTGACTCACCATCCAAACTGTCTGCTACTCAACTGTACACATCTCTACCATCACCCTCATCCTGTTCCTCAGATAGTCATAGTCATAGTCACTCACCACTGTTTTCTCCAACATCTCTGCCTCCCTCACCTTCTCCGTATGAGTCTTATTAAACCCACAATCTGTCTGTCCTGATGGCAAAGCTGACTTCATTTCTGATTTTATTTCTCAACACAACATAGATCTAACTTTACTTACAGAAACTTGGCTAAAACCACTAGGCCACAAACCAAAGATAAAACAGCTGACTCCACCTGGCTACAAAACTCTTTCTTTCCCCCGACTCTCCCATGAAGGTACCATTGCCATCATCTACAAAGACACTCTGCATCCAGCTCTTTCTATCTGTCACTCCCTCCCGTTTTCACCCGAATCTTTGAAGTCTGTGAAGTCAACCTCACCTTACCTGGCCACTCTGTTACTTTCTGTTGCCTTTACCGTCCACCTCCCAACCGTAGAAACAATTTGACATCTTCAGTTTTCCACCAAGAGTTTCAGTCACTCCTTGACCATTACAGCCTCTCTCCCAAAAAATTTATCATTCTCGGAGACTTAAACAACCAGTCATCTCCTGATGTCAAGCGTCTTTCTCTTTCTTTGTCAAATCACTCTCTTTCCCAGCTGGTAAACAAACCAACACACAGATCAGGTCACATTTTAGACTGGCCTATTAGCAATGTTTCACAAGGTCTAGTCACATCTCAGTCTGTATCCGTCACTGACGAACTGCTCTACAATCATTCTGCCATTCTTTTCTTTCTCAACATTGCAAAGCCTATCAGAAACAAGAAGTGCATTACCTGTCGCAACCTCAAGGCCATAGATATTCAAATTTTTCTTTCCCAAGCTGCTGAATGCCTATCACAATTCCCTGACCATATTGACCCTTCTAAACACTACAATACTGTCCTCAGCCAACTCCTTGATGAACATGCTCCTCCTACTGACCATCTCCTGCCTGATAGGCCATGTGCACCGTGGTATAACCGTGACATCCTGGTCACAAATCACAAACGCCGACAACTACAGCGACAGTGGCAAAAAACAAAAATCGAAATAAACAGCTTCTTCGTAAACAAATCAACAAAGTTAAAACCTTAATTCATTCAGCAAAAACAAAGTATTACTCTTCTCAAGTTCTTGATGCCATGTCTATGAAATCTCTCTTTTCCCTCACGTCCACTTTTCTTGGATCTGCGAAGGCTAGTCCTCTGCCTTGTATTCATGACCACTCTGAACTTCCTTCTATATTTTCTGCATTCTTCTCTGACAAAGTCTGCAACATTCGCTCCAGTTTGGATCAGACTCCTAAGTCCTTTCCAGCCTGCAATTTCTGATCCCCATTTCTCTGGCACTCCTCTCCTTTCCTTTCATCCAGCAAGCGAGAAAGAAATTGAGATAATTCTGACAGGAATGACAATAAAATCATGTGATCTTGACCCCATACCTGCTTCTCTTTTCACACAGTGCCTGCCACAACTTATTCCCACTATCACGAAAATAGTAAACTTATCTCTTGTCTCTGGAAATGTTCCATCAGCTCTAAAAAATTGCTATAGTCACACCTCTACTCAAAAAGCATGACCTTGACCCCAACATTCTGAAGAACTATAGACCTGTTTCCAACCTACCTTTTATCTCTAAAGTCCTTGAAAAAGTAGTTCTAAAACACCTCAACCACCACTTTCTCTCTAACAGTCTCCTTCCTGCATTTCAGTCTGCCTATCGCGTCAACCACAGCACTGAAACCACCCTTGTTGACATCTTAAAACACTTCTACAGGCTTCTGACTTGGGGAAAATCTCTTCTTACTCTAATCAACTTATCTACAGCCTTCGACACTATTGACCACTCTTTTCTTCTCTCCCGTCTTCAAAAAACATTGGGTGTTAATGGTACATCCCTTACCTGGTTTAGCTCATACCTTGATGACCGATTCCAGAGTCACAGTAAACAAGATTCAGTCAGTACCTGCCAGACTGGAATGTGGAGTTCCACAGGGATCTGTTCTGGGCCCTGTTCTTTTCACCCTCTACACTGCACCACTGTCACATATAATTAACCGTCATCAGATCAACCATCATTTTTATGCTGATGACTCTCAGATTCTAAGCAGCAACACTCCTGAAAATCTGCCTTCTCTCTTGACAAATATGGCCCACTGCTTTCAAGATATCCAAAACTGGATGATACAGAAAAAGTTACTGCTAAATTCAGACAAAACAGAAACCATGCTTGTAGGGACCAAACACAAACTCTCTTCTATTACAACAGATTCAATACAACTTGGCAATGCATCAGTCCCTCTATCCACTGCTGTGAAGTATCTAGGGGTCATTATTGACAACGCTACTATCAATTACGGCGTATTAGTACAATTCAAAAGTACCTGTCCACAGATGCAACATCCAAACTCGTTACGTCTCTCATTCTTTCACATCTGGACTATTGCAATTCTCTTTTGGCTGGTCTGCCAACATCATCAATCCACTCCTTTCAATGTATACAAAACTCTGCAGCTTGACTAGTCTTCCGAAAAAAAAAATCTGAGCACATTACCCCTCTCTTGCAATCTCTCTGCTGGCTGCCTGTGCCACAGAGAGTAAACTATAAGATCAGTACCCTCTGTTACAAAAGTCTCCACAAAACAGCACCCGCCTTCCTCTGTGAATGTCTTCACTTGTACACTCCTTCTCTTTCTCTCCGCTTCAACAGCCAAGATTCTATCACCCTGCCAGGGTGTGTGACCTGTGTGTGCGTGCGTGTGTGCGTGCATGCGTGCGAGCACATGTGGACTTGATGGAACTATTAACCCTTTGCTGGGCACAGCAAAATCATTTGTTCACTTCCTGCTGGGCAAGCAAAATGGAGGTGGATGGCCTCTGAGTGGGTGGGTGTATTTAACATGCAATAACTCCACAATGGCTTAATGGATTGTAATGAAATAAAAACAGCAAAATGCAGAAATGAATAAAGAAACTGCTATTTGCTATTGTGTGTTGTTGATATTTTTTTTTTAAAAGAATTATAATGCATAAACACACAAGGTCATTGATCGGTTTGTATGTGTCAGTTAGTGTTGCAATAGCTTTGGAATGCATGCATGGATTTTGATCAAATAAAAAGTAAAACATTCAGAAACAATTACAGAAGAAAAGTTTTCAACCTACTGTTGTGTTTTTAGTTTTTTTTATGAATGATGCACGAAAACATGAAACATTCCGACGGTCGCCATTTTGTTTGCCAACGATCGCCGACAATCGCGATGCATGTTAACTTTACAGTTCGAGCCGCTACCATAACAAAAGTCCCAAATAGCAATCAATTCACAAAATATATCAAGTTGTGAACCATTGCCAAACTCGAAATCCGCGATAATTTCCCCAATTCTATGAGCAGAATTCAAAACGCGCATCGGCCGAGTAAGATTTGACGATCGATTTACGTCTCGAACTTCGTTGTTGTCAAAACCGTCTTTCTCACTTCAATCAACAAAGTCAGAAGCGCACAGACTACTCAGATCGCTTACATCGATATTTGAGCCTGGATACACATCTCACAGCGTCATATTTTCGGCATGAAAGCCATAAAAACGATCGTACATGTCGGATTCGAAGATAGCGTCCATCTTGGGAAAAATTGCGATTTTTTTCCTCCAAAACTTGCCACGAAACACATTCCAACCGCCGCCATTTGCAATGTACATGCGGAAGTCACGTGGGCAGTCTCGTTGCTTCTAATTTCACGAGATTTGAAGCGAGATTGGCGGGAATTTCGAATGTATGAACGCACTGAAGTGACGGTCACGACGCCGGCCGTTTTTGGCCGTTGTGCCCAAGGATAGGTTCGGACGTTTTGGGACGCTATGCCCAGCAAAGGGTTAATTGTTACTGGTTGTATGACTGTGTAAGAATGAGTTGAGTGCAAGCGCTTTGATTTGTCTCTGCAAGATATAGCGCAATATAAATTCCATTTATTATTATTATTAGACTAACATCTTACCCCTTGCAAATGGTGGATGATGAGCGGTATCAGCTCTGCATCTATCACAGCCTGCACTTGTTGCTGGTTTCCAGCAGTGATATTGGACAAAAACCAAACAGCTTCCTGAAATCATTGAGAACAATATTTCTGATCAATTGACGTCTTAACGGTGTCACATTTAACAGTTCACTTATCTCTTATGACTTCATTCTTAGCTTCATCTCACATCAATGGCAAAAAAAAGGCAACTAAACAGATATACATTCATGATGTATTAGCCCCAGCCATTTAAGAGACTTTGCAGTACAAGAGCCAAATACAGCTCAATTCTGTCCATGATTTCATGAAATACACTCTCCCCCTTCCCATATCCCCACGGTATTTTATCAATTTTGCTTATGCTCTTTGATTCCTATGTGCAAAAGCCAGCACAGCTCAGCCTTCTGTATATGGAAACATTCATTGAGCGTGTTTTCAAAACACATTAACATCTCAATCCTGAGACCCACACATCTTCCCAGATAACTCTCCCTACAAATTCCACCCACACCAACCACTTACACACCCAAACTCTCATTCCTTTTTCTACAAAAAGGCAAAGTGGCAAATAAATATATGAAATATTACACAACATCCACAGTATTGTCATGTCGTCAATATATACATACGTTTTACATCACTCTTTTTCAAACATCCTGTTTGTTGCACGTTCTCAAGAAAAATGAATAGCTTGCCTTTCAACATTAAAAAGAAGAGAAAATTACCAAACGAACAAAAGCATTTCATGTAAGCCTACTTTTGGTTCTGAATTTTTATAACACATGAGAATACATATTTTTGTCATGTCTACATTTGATTTTTGTATACAGACCTGAGGGATACTTTACTGACAATAAATAGATAAATTCAAGTTAACTACAAAGCAGATCAGAAAGTAGACTGCAAGGGGTGAACATCAAAAGCATTAAACTGTTCATCAACCCTCGTTGAGACCCAGGGATATCAAGCAGCAAAACTAAGGCCGTTTTGTCTTCTTCATGGATGCCAAACGTACTCACACACATATATACCCACACTCTTTCTCATTCACTAGTTTAAATAATAATAATATTTTTAAATCTCACATACCCATGTACACGCGGATATTCACACACACCCTTATTCTGACAGCATCTCGATGCACTCCATTATCCTCAGTGATCTCTCAGACCTCGTTTTGCGCCAAATCAGTTACACCCACATTCATTTCCCACACTCTATCGTCATTCATTCACATCCACTGGGTCTCAAATATCATCATTTCTGCCAATAGTCCTTAGCCCCCACCATTCATGCCTTCACCTTTACAACTGTGTGTTGCACCCCATACACATGCAACCTGTTCCAACACCTCAAATTCCTACATCTACCTATCACACACTACATTAGAATTTCAGGTTTTACATATCTCAGCTAGCGAATAAGCATCTTACACCTGGCATTCAAATCAGGAGTTGAGGGGAGGATGGGACGTGATCGTTTCATGGATTTTATGCATAAGCTTATTTTCTTGTCTCAAATGAAGAAAGATCAATTTTCTGGAGAGGAAAAAAAACACAGAATGATAGCTGTAACAAGGCATCTAGGATAAAAGACTTTTTAAATTTTAACCCCACAAACTAACTATATGAGGAAGATGGAGAGACAGAAGTAAGATCAGTTGCATGCCGAACACCTGTGTTTCTGCTTCTAGGCAATGTCAACTTTTGATGTTTACTTTCTCTACAACACACCTAGCCAAAACCTTGACTCAGACACATCAACAGAAGATGCATGTTCTGGTGTGGTTTTTTTTAAGTTATTTGCAAAAGCAATCTGTCAAGGCTGCAACAGAAAGGTAACAGCCAGGTTGGATGATACAGCCCTGTTCCGACATCTCACCTTATTAATCTTCTCTTTTGGATGTGTCAGCAGAGCACGGAAGTGGCTAAGGGCTCCACAGTTCAACACAACTTGGGTCTGCTCGTCTGTGCCCGTCACTATGTTGCCGACAGCTCTCAATGCCGCTGTCTGAACACACAACATCAGTGCCCCTGTAATGGTCTGAGAATGAATCTTGCGCACCTTACAAGATAAAGTACAAACACATGTCATCAAATCACAACCCCCACCTAACAACTTGTCGGAATAAAATGCTACTTTAGCTCCTGGTCTGCCTTCCAAAAGGAAAGGTAATTACTTGCCTTTCAGTTCAGTACTGAAACAACTGTCACAGTAATTCATGTCATGTCATTTCCAAAACTATTATAGAGGGCATGGAAATAAAAGCTCCTCAGATAATAAATCCAAGCTGAATCCTGTTATCGGTAACACCCAATGTCCAACAGCCTATTTTCAACACTTCTTTTCATGTTTGTTTCTTTATTTTTAGACAAAATTTGAGCTGGGAAATGGCCCATGAAATTGTGTGTTCGTGTGTGTGTGTGTGCTGAAGTGCAAGCGCGTGCACGTGCAAGCATACAAACCAGAGAGGAGCATGCGTGTTTCATCAACAACAACAAAAGAAAAAAGAAAAAAAAACACAAAAACATACATTACTCACTGACATTAACTTGCACATCCCAATTCAAAATAAAATCTTAAAAATTTCAGACTGTCAATTTTCATTCCCTCACTAAATTTGTATCTTCCTCTACTCTCAATCACATCAATTTAAAATGAAAATCTAAAATTCTTAATAGTTTCATTAGTATAATTGTAAAACCATTGCCTCCACCTCCTTATACATACACACACACACACACACACTCTCACACACACACTCTCACACACACTCACACACTCTCTCACACACACACACACAGGTCAGAATGGGGACGGGTCAGTCTAGTGGTCAGAACACTGCGCTCGCAATCTGACGACCCAGGTTTGAATCCCGTTCAAGGAGATTTTTTCCCCGAGTTAAACATCAGTGCAGACCACTCTCCCCAAAAGTCCTTCAAATAAGACTATAAACCGAGGCGCCCTGTGTGAATGCATGTTGAAATCTTGCGCACACATTAAATCGTGTTCCGCTTTTTGAAAGAGTAGGCCATTGTGTGCCAGAGGGAACAGATGACAAATTTACAAAACTGCATTCACACAGGGACTGGATGTTAAAAAAAGCACACGAGTGCTTATTCCATTATCCTCGATATAAAAGAATAAAGAAATAACCACACACCCAGCACCAATGAGACAGGTGCAATGGTAACTGACCTGCACTTTGACGTCTTGGTGACTGAGAAGGGGAACAAGGAAGGGGACGACACCAGAGTCTATGACCATTTGGATCTGTTCATTACCACCATCTGTCAAATAGGACAAGGCCCACACTGTGTCCACCAGTATCTGAAAACACACAACACCAGGCCTGTCAGACACCTCACACACAGGAGTCTCACATCATTAGCAATGGCATCACAACTAGAGAGGAGCCCACCACACCACAAACGCAAGGAACAGAGTTAGCTTTCGCACAGACAAGATGCTGGGTTTTTTTCTGTTTTGAATTTGTTTATAAATTTTATTCCTCCACAACGCTTTACCCAAAAACAACAATAGTGAATACTTTAGGCGTCAGTAAATGAAAGTGATAGCAAAGATAGCCTTTAGGTCATGGCATAAATGTGTGTGCAAACAAACACAAGTGTCACAAACATTCTCCTACAATGAATGCCTGCTACTCACAAGCAAGTCTCTTCAGCTGAGCCACTATACATCAATATTCTACAATATGGGGGGAAATGGACACAACTTAATAAAAATTTTAGCCCAAAGGGTGAAGCAATCAACAAGGCAACACCCCACCCCTCCCACCCCCCCAACCCCATCTCCCTTTTTCAATTTCAATAAATAACCATCAGAAAAACAAAAACAAATCACAGAAAAAATTCCTAGCAAAACAGATTTTGAGAGCAAGGATATTTTGTATACTGACAAACCCCAAGCAAGACAATAAAATAAAACCAAACAAACAAAAAACCAGTGACCCTATTTGCAGGTCCCAGGGGACTTTCTACCCCGTCACCATGCGCAGAAAAAAAACGTGTCCTCTACATTGACGTCTGTGTGATGAATGAGCTGACACAAGGCAGGGAGGATCTCCTGGATGGTTTCCGTTGGGGGCGGGGGCTCTTTGTTGCGACACAGGTTGACCACCACCCAGGCCACGTTACGCAGGAAGGGGAGGGGAATGTTGGGGTTGATGAAGCTCAGCAGGTGCTGCACGGCACCCAGGCTGATCACATAGTCCCGGCAGATTGGGCCGTCACCTGATAGTGGTGGTGGTGGTGGTCAGTCATCACACGTCATTACCAGACACACACAACATCGCCAACTATTAAATAAATAAATAATTAAAAAACAGAAACTTTAATTTGTTCACCTCTTCCCTACTCTCCTGGCTGTAGACACTGTACAGAAAATGTCATGCCCATACACTGGCTTAAAAATCGATTTCTAAATAATAGGTGTAGCTAGGTCCAGCATGCATGTCACATGCCTATTTTCTCCAAGGAAGAACCATGTACAGTGTCTTCACTGATTAAAAATCATAAACCATGTTTACAAAGACACTGACATGATGCTATATATACACTAAGGAGACTACCCAAAAAAATCATAATAGACCATATTCATAAAAACATTGACTTGATGCTGAATATACATACACCTAGAAGACTACACAACCCCTGACTTCCACAAAAAAGTCAGGAAGTTAAAAAAAAAAAAAACCCAATCCATGTCAACAATTACCTTTTTTTAAAAAAAAAATTGAAACCCTCGAGTTACTGGCACAACAAGCGGCTAAGTGCTGTATGCGCCTACAGTGACAAAGAAAGGACTGGCCACCAGTCACTCACCTATGATGTTTCCCAGCGCCCAGACAGCTTGTTCACAGACGTTCTGGTGCGGAGACTGCAGTAACCGCAGGAAGTAAGGCACAGCCTCTGTAACCATACACATCAACATCAACCACTGGGGATAAGCATAACACATCAACATCAGCCATAATGCATTAATATATAATATCACCCACTGTTCATAAACATAATACATCGATTATCTACCGCTGTTCATAAGTATAATACATCAATATCAAAAAGTGTTAATAACGCTTAATTTAACCGTCACTCACTAAATTACCACATGATACTGCTGTTCTTGAACCTTTCACAAAATGTTAACAGCTTTTGGTTAATGTCACAACCCAACTGGTTTGTAAACACACTATTGTAATCAATATTGATCATTGTGCGATCTTGTTTCGGTTAATGTCACAAGCTGATTGCATTACAAACACATCATTTATTGTAATCAATGTCATTGTGTAATCTAGATACTATAATACAATGCTATCTAGGTACACTGAGATGAGAGACTTGGCGAAACCAGCCATTAGAAAAAGTGCGTTCACATGTTCTGAACGTGTGTGTGTGTGTGTAGTGTATTTGGGTGTTGTGTTGTCTTGTGTTGTCTTGTGTTGTGTGTGTGTTGTGTGTGTGTGTTGTGCGTGTGCATGCAAGTGTGTGTGCGAGCGCGCATGTGTGTGTGTGTGTCTGTGTGTGTGCGAGTGTGTGTGTGTGTGGAGGGGGGGATAAAAGAGTGCACACAGATATGCATGTATCAGTATCAGGGGTTTCACAATTGAGTGTGTGCATCATTGAGTGTAAATATGCATGCACAAACAAGGCTGCCAACACAAAACTGTCCATACATACATCAGCTCATAGGCATCAAGCACTCCAAGTTGACACATACATGACAGCAAGCAGGTGTGGATGGTTTTCAATAGTTTGATCAATAGTTTTCTTCACTGTTCTACATGCTGTTATGTTGATGGTTTACAGTTCCATTGTTGCATTACTTCTGTAGAGTTCATACCCCTCCAGTGTTGATTCTAGGATTTCAAAAACAGGGGCTCAAGGGCCCCCTACAATGAAATAAAGGGGGCATTGCCCCTTCCCCCCTCATAAAAAGAGACACGTAGTATTTGCTTGCAGTGTCGTCAGTACTTTTAGTTTCTGCTCTTTTTTCAAGGAAGAGAAACACATCAAAAATGCAGATATTAGGTAGAAAGAATTAAATATTCACCTTAAGTTAAAGCTGAAAATAAAATAATATTTTCAGCTATTTTATGTTGCCATTTTCATAAGATATCAATATTTTTGCTGCAATTAATCCCAAAATAAAATCTGACTCAGAGTATTTGATTAGCATAGAATGCTACACACTTACAACTAAGTGATCATGAAAGCTCACCTGTCCATTCATTGTATTTGTATTTCTCGCTTCTCAAATTCTAAATAAGTGTAGAGCTCTGTGAGTGTTATTTTTCCTCCCTTTTTTCAGGACACTGTTTTCAATACCATGTGCCTACTCAGTGATAAACATAGCAAAGCTTCATCTCACTGGGTAACAGGGGATAGGGAGGAGGAGATGGGTGGGTAGTAGAGAGGGAGGAAGGCTGACAGTACCATAAGGGCACAGATTTTCACAAGGGCAGCAACAGTGAATATAAACAATTTCTGTAAGGAATGAGAGCACACTGTGTGTGAGTGTGTGAGAGTGTGTGTTTGTGTGTTGTGTGTTGTGTGTGTGTGTGTGTGTGTGTGTGTGTGTGTGTGTGTGTGTGTGTGTGTGTGTGTGTGTGAGACACACACACACAGAGAGGAGAGAATGTGTGTGCATGTGTGGTGTGTGCGCGTGTGAGCGAGAGAGAGAGAGAGAGAGAGAGAGAAACAGAAACAGACAGACAGACAGAAGACAGACAGAAAGAAAGACAGAAAGAAAGACAGAAAGAAAGAAAGAAAGAAAGAGAGAGAGAGAGAGAGAAGAAAGAAAATGTGTGTGTGTGTGTGTGTGTATTGGAGAGGGAGAGAGAGAGAGAGAGAGTGCATGTGTGTGAGAGAGAAAGAGTGCATGTGTGTTGAGAGAGCATGTGTGTGTGAAGAGAGACAGTATGTGTGTGTGAGAGAGGGAGAGAGAGGGGGGGGGGGGAGGGAAGAGAGAGAGAGTGTGTGTGGTGAGGGAGAGATAGAAAGAGTGCATGAGAGAGAGAGAGAGAGAGAAGAGAATGTGGGGAGATGAGAGAGAGAGAGAGAGAGTGAAAGAGAGAAAGTGTGTATGTGTTTGAGAGAGAGAGGGAGAATGCATGTGTGTGAGAGAGAGAGAGAGCAGTGGTGAGAGAGAGAGAGAGTCTGTGTGTGTGAGACAGAGAAAAGAGGGGAGAGAGGGGGAGGGAGGGAGGGAGAGAGAGAGAGAGAGAGAGAGAGAGTGTAGTAGAGAGAGAGTAGATGTGTAGAGAGAGAGATGTGTGTGTGTGTGTTGTGTGTGTGTGTGAGAGAGAGAGAGGTGTGTGTGTGTGAGGGAGAGAAAGAGAGTGCATGTGTGTGTTGAGTGAGAGAGGGAGGGAGGGAGGGGGGCTGTCCATGAAAAAGGGGGAAGCTGGTAGGCCTGCTCTATACACATGGCTTTGACAGGGCCATAACAGCTGCTGTAGGGTTTCTAGTGATAAACAATGGGAAGCCCTTGCACTCTGACATACACATGGCTGTGAAAGTCCCCCACCCCCTATTCCCTCTTCCTAGTAAGCCTCTTCACCCATCTGCCTTGTATATATTATAGAGCTGCTGGGCATCCCCTTCTTGAAACCCCATATTCATGGTTGATACTTTCCATGTGCCCCCCCTCCCCCCCCACCTTCTTTCAACAGAAAAAAGTTCACTTGCTACCTAGTGATGACACAGGACGCAACACAGACAAGGGAAATAATCACATGGAAGTTACATCCCTTAAACCTTTTGCCCTAGTTTCACTTTTTCTCCCAGTTTTTTTATTATTTTTTTGTGTGGTTGTCAAAATCATATTTTTATCAGTAAATTTGTATTTTCATATTTGGGGGAAAAAAATGGTAAAAATACTATAAAATCATACAGACCACTGAGCTATCCTGTCCCACAGAGGGCTGCCTACAACCAGACAAATCCTGGGGGACAGATGTTAGTCCTAAGCCTAGTACACCTTGGTCAGACCTGTCTTTGTCTTGCTTCTTAAGGCCAGGTGTGTCTCTGTCATGCTCCATAGCACAAATCCCTAATGCATCAGGCTCTACATCACAAAGTGGGATTGTGTGTGTGACTGACTCTGGCCCACTTATGACTGGTGTGTTTACTTTCTGGCTTACCCTGTGAATTTCATTTAGGGACAGATGTGTGTATGGGCTGGCCAAAAAGCTATTCCTTCCTTTGGAGATCATTGAGGGTCACCTTTTTTATCAGATGGTCAAAAACCATTCTTACTTGTTTCCCCTCTGCTCTAGCGCTCTTTAACAAATATGGGGTCAGTTTACGCCTAATTTCCCTAACAGACTGAGAAAAATCTTCATCTACAAAAATACTAGAGCCTTTCAGGCGAGATTTTGCCTTCATTATTCTAATCTTATCCTGATAAAAACAGCATCTGGCAATAAAAGGGGAGTTAGCTTTAGAATTGATACGGGCCACTCTATCAAACTTTACATCCTTGACAACCATTTTATCAGAGAGAAGATTTTTCATAGCCATCTCACAGTCAGCACCACTCTCATTTGGCTTCTTCTCTAAGCCATGAACAATAATGTTGTTTCGCCGTGATCTTCCTTCTGCATCGTCTGCCCTCTTTTCCAGCTTATCCACTCTGTCCGTCAGTTCTGTATTTGTCTGTCGTAGTTCTACGTTTTCAGTTCTGTGATTGTCCATGTCTCTTCTTAGGTCACACATTTCTTCTTTCAAAACACCAACACTGTCAACACCTGAATCTCTCTTTTGAAACTCTCCACTGTCAACTTCAATAGGTCTTCCAGCTTCTCTATTTTGGCTGTCATCGTGTTCAGCGTCAGTTCCTGGGGAGTTGCTGCAGGAGAAGACTCCTGTCTGTGTTGAACGGTCGTAGACGTGTTCGCAGCCACCTCTGCACTGGTTTTGGTCCTACGAGAAGGCTTCCCTGCGACAGTTTGACCACCACCCGTTGTCAAACTCGTCTGCCTCAGCTTGCGTCCTTGGCCAGTAAATTTAGGGGGGATAGGTCCAGGGTTGGTCTCCACACCGCAATAAAAGTCCCACCCAAAATAGATAGGTGAGGGTCAGTCCTAACATGACACCGTCTCACCAGCTTTTCAGTGTCAGGATGGAGGTATGCATGGCAGATTTGAATTCTGCCCGGTTTCGACATGAAACAGGCAAATACTGCCGCAAATGTCCCACAGACAGCCCTGTACAGTTGCACTGAAATTCCCATCCTCCTGAACTAACTGTATGCAAACAATGAAAAACTAAGGCCACTATTTCTACTATTTCACAAAAATACCGGAGCAATTTCAGTATGTCTTCTCCTTCACATCATGTAACCCCCCCCCACCCAGAGAGAGAGAGAGGGGAGAGAGAGGAGAGAGAGAGAGAGAGAGAGAGAGAGAGAGAGAGAGAGAGAGAGAGAGATCAATTTTGTATTTCCACATTCTGAGAGATAGATCTAGAGCTACATAAGTTAAAGCCAATATCAGAGTCTGCCCCCCCCCCCCCTTCAAAGATCATACATTGAGAGGGGAGAGTGAGAGAGACAAAGGGGGGGGGGGGGCAAATTTGTATTTCTACATTCAGAGAGATAGATCTAGATTTAGATGATAGGTTAACCCTAGTAGCGCTGAATATGCAGCAACAAGCCTCACTTCTATTGGCTGAATTAACATTGGCTAGCATTGTTTTGGAGGAGGGTGGGTTCAAACAACCCTTGATATTGATATATAAAACTGAATTAAATGTGTTAAGCTATATATCACTGGAAAGAACAGATAATATGCTTTTAAATGAGTGTAATTTTATAATAATGTGTAGTGATTATGATTATGTAAAAAAAATCCAAAAAAAAAATCGTGTGCGCACTACTGATCACTGTTCCATCGTCAGGGCCCCAGATCGATTTTAACACGATAAGCAAAGTTCTTGCGGTGCATAAATGTCATGATTAGGTAAACACTATTTCTTGACATTAGTTTTCAAAAAATAAGGAGTTTGTATCGCTTTAACGGTCACCAAATACTCGGAAAAGTTCAGCGAAAGGATCGACGCTATCGTGACCGTCATGGCGGAATGTGCGAAGTGGTGGCTTTCTATGACGAAAATACAAAGATCGCTTGATTTCATGTGATGCAAAGTATTCAGCAGCATAGCGATTTGACTCAACAACAGTTATTTCGAAGCCTCGTTGCGTCAAAATAAAGTAAAACAATCTGTGACGTCGAAATCGCCGAGTAGCGAAGAAGTCCATCCAGCAAAAACTAGCACCGCTCGATTCAGTCCGATCGCGATCGATTTTAACCAAGTTTTTCAAAAATATTCCACAATCCTTACCTCATCATCTCTCTTATTGTTTATTTCAACCAAATCCAGCCTCTAAAACTCCTCCTCGCTGTCAATATTGTAAAAAAGCTCGAAAAACACTTGAAGAAATTCTAGTGCAAACACTGGCCACCATTTTTGTTGAAGACGATCTCGGCTGGTCCGAAAAAAATTAAAAATACACTCTTAACCAATCAGATTCTTCGTTGCTTGCGTGTGTCAAACGACCTTCACCCCTTTCTGCGGGCCTACAACGGCCTTAACATTCATTGGCTGACCTTTGAAAGCGAAAGTAAGCTTTCAACTATGACCACCCACGTCATCCCGGAATATTCCAGGATCCACCACACAGCCTAGACCCGCCTTTACCGGAATATTCCGGGAACCGCGCTACTAGGGTTAAAAGCCAATGTCAAAGTCTAGCTTCCCCCACCCCTTTTTTTTTTTTTTTAGATCGTACATTGAGAGAGAGAGAGAGAGAGAGAGAGAGAGAGAGAGAGAAAGTGGTGGGGTGGGAGGGGAGTGAGTGTCGCCTGACTGATGGAAGTCTTTCTGACGATTTTCATCTGGTACAACCTCCTGGTGATCGGCAGAGTTTTTGTATGATGCTTTAAAAGTGATCTTCTGTAATTAGCGCATCCTCCTTTAGTGAAGGCATCGTTCTTTCCATGTTTGATACACAGCCCATAGCCTACCGCATGCCATGTTCACTGTACTCAAGCCCAGACTAGGCCTACTTGTCTTGCCAGATCTACCAGCTCTAAACGAACCTGCTGGGACCAACCTGCTGGGACGCAGCCTCTGCTATCTCCTCAACGATCTTTGTCCCAATCACATCACTTGTTTCTGAAGTACAAGGCCTCTTGGAAGATGACATAAACGAAGATGGCACTAGCAGCTTTAGTAAGATCATTGCTTGTAGGCGCAAATCAGAAAATCTTGCCACCCCTGGGGATAGCCTACCAACCTAATGACTGCCCGGGAACTGACAAGGATGAACTACAGTTTGCGATTGGTGAAAAGTGAGGTGCTTAGCCAACCAGAAGCATCAACCGAGAACTTCTGCGGTGTGCTTAAGTTTAGAGATTATATAAACGGCAGTTGCGATGGCACACTGTATGTTAAAAAATGCAGGATCCAGGATTTTTTTGCGTCTGTTTGGGCATACTACCCACATCCTTTTGCAGCAATTTTGAAAAAAAATGTGGGAATCCCACAAAGGCGCACCCTAGAATCAACACTGCCCCCCCACCCACCCCTCCTTCTCTCTTGTCCAATATCACTTTTTGTGAATAGACATAAAATTGAAGAAACGAAGCAGGTGTGAGCGTGTGGTTATGATTGCACACGTGCACCCACACATGGCTTGACACATGTATGCCAATACTATGTCTTTTTCATAAACCATGCCAGACAACACATTAACTGCTACAATGGCTTCACCCTACAATAACATCACCACCACCACCAGCATACTTCTCCAAATACCTACCTGCATTGACAACAGCTTGTGTCTGCGCAGACGTTCCGGAAGCGATGTTTGTGAGTGCCCAGGCTGCTTCAAATTGTAATGATGGGCTGTGGAGGAAAACAGTACAACACAAAATCAGTGACACTCCCATGTGTGTATGTATGATACATACTGTTTTCGTACAAGGACAAAGATGAAACGGCCAGAGTACACCGTAAGTGAATGACCTGATACAGAAACTGGCATGATAAGACAGTTACGAAAACAAGACAGCCACACAAAACATGTGATTTTTTTTTCTAAAGTTACACGCACACACACAATCTACCAGCTATACATTGGTACCACACGACTAAAAAAGTCTAGATACTGGACAACACTAGTTTACAAAATATGAAATTTAATTAGAACAAACACAAAAAACCCCATTAAAGTCACCAACAGAAAGGGATCATCTTGAACACAGTATACCAAAAAAAAGTAAATGTTCAATTAAAGATGACAAATAGACATGTATTTTCAAGATTGTCAAGAGAGGGTAAATCTGAAATCAGCTTATGCTCACAAAGACATAAGCGCATACGAATACACAATTTAGGTCAATCTTTTTCAAATAAGCTTTAACTAAAGCACATTACATCTATCTCATAAACAAAAAACATCACACAGACGTTCACCTATCTTTTAGACAAAAAGAAATCGTGGAAAAGCATATCAATCTCATAAATAATACAAAATTATTGCAAAAATCTTACAACTCATATGCTCATATGCATGTGTGCATGCGCACACACATACACAAGAACACTTCTGTGACCACGCACATTGTAGAAGTCAATGCTTTGCGAGTCCAATTTGCAAGTCTGATAATTATACTCAAAAAGAAAAAGAAAAAAAAGAAGAAACTATGAAACTTAAGTATACTCAACCTACCAGTCATCTCTGGCTAAGCACTTGACCAGAATGGGGAGAATTCCTGAAGCAATCAAATCATCAATGGGTGGATTTCGGTCACTGGACAGCAATTTCCTGCAATAAAACATAAAATATCCAGCCATGACTTACTGTCAAACACACACATTCACACACCACACACACCAGGCAAAAATTACAAACTGCGCATTTCAGCCATCATGGCAACTCTGACCACCTTTTCTATCCTTCTACATGAATTATCCATGTACTACATTTCTTGAAACATTTCATTTTATGTTGTTTGTAGCCTCTCACCCATTATGAAAAGCCCTACCAGGGCTGTTGGGAAACGTTTGACTGCAAAATTCTTGTACCTATGTCAGAAACACAGAAAGAGAAAAATGTAAGACAATGCCAGAGAAAACTGTTTGGTTGAATCATATTCCTTCCTTGTGCACTCACAAAACTCTTTTCGTTTTTTTCCACTGTGACTCAGTGACTGCTGGAAACAACAAATCCATTCTAAAGGTCACAGCATTTGCAAGACAGTCGAGGGTTTGTTCCTAAGGTTAGTGTGTGTGTGTGTGTGTGTGTGTGTGTGTGGTGTGTGTGTGTGTGTGTGTGTGTGTGTGTGTGTGTGTTTAAAACAGAGAGAGACACACACACAGAAAGGGGAAGGGAGGGTTAACATTAAATTATCCTGCCATCATCCAAACTATATCACAGTATTTCACAAAGCGTCAATGTCAGTCTGAAAAGGTATTGGAATACAACCTTGCAGCCTGTACAGCCGACAGCTGAACGGACGGTTCAGGGCTGGCAGCATTCTGAACAATGCTTTGAAGTGTCTGGTTGGTAGGCTTCTCGTTGTCCTCCGAATCTGTGCTGTCTTGCGCCGGAACATTCCGTCTTTTCAAGATATGCTGATCACGTTTGTTCTGGGGGGGAAAATATAAACACAGTGACACACACAAAAATAACACTCCACATAATCTAAAGGTTTCTTCCCTTTTAGTTTTATACACAGTGTGAGCTCGCTAACTGGTAGTGGTACTCTCTCCTACTCATAGGATGCACACAAACAAGTTTTGTTCTTATGGAAAAAGTTAGCCGAGATGGATATTAATCAATACATAAGATGAACTTACAAGAAAAGCAGACAGGCTATGGCCTGTACACCAGTACATTTAAGGAGTCTATATTTACACGGCACTACATAGAGGAGTTACTGTTGATGTGCATACATGCACATCTTTCAAGTACCTAAAATTTGTATAGATGCACCTGTAGAAGTTTTGACTGAAGACACACTGTCACTACAACTGATGCGACTGATAAAAAACAACAACCAACAAACCTGGCTTGTATCAATGAATGATAATATTACGGCAGTATATAATTTAATTGTAAGTTGTATACATACAGTTATTATATGTTCATATCCCTTTCTTGTTTTAAAATATTTTTTAAAATCAATAGGATGTTTGTGCAGTGCTCTCTGCAGTGATCCCTTTTACTTGTACTAAGCTTCAGTGACTAAGTTTCACACTTTTCAGGCATGGACACCTTATGTACATTATATATTCAATTTCCCATACAACCGTTTGCAAAAGAACTGGGATCAGGAGCTTGTGACCAGAACTCAGCACTGATGCTGCTGATAAAATTAACTTTATATTCACATGGTCGAAACAGGTGAAGATGGAATCTATAAGTTATTTCCATTCCAGAAAAATCATAATTTGGATAACTTCTACACTGTTCCTGGTCTTACATTCTAATAAACAGAAGGACAAACTAAAGTTATAAATTACTGTACATATTTCTCATTTCATGATCCTGACAAACAAAACAAAACAACAACAAAAACAGCAACAAAAAACCCAATCAAACAAACAAAAATCCATTCTCACCTTTCTCAACTCCACCGTAACTTCTGTTCTTCGTCTTCGCATTTCCTGGAAGAAGAAAAAAGGAAACAAATCAAATGTAAACTAATAAAACTGCAATCACCTATTTTCTTTTCTCATGAATAATCAATGCTTCATGTTTTATTTTCTGAGAGAGAAAGGGAGAAAGGAAAAAGAGAAAGACAGACAGACAGACACAGAAACAGAGCGACAGTGTGTGTGTGTGTGGATGCGCGAGTGTTTGTGTCTACACTGACTACAGTGTCAATCAATCATGTTTATTTAGGTTTTGCAAGCCATAAGACCCATATGAACAAAGAATATGAAAAAGCAGCCATGGAACAATTGATGTGATATATTACAGTAAGCACACACTGTGACACAGCCTTTGTTGCAGGCACCAACAAAAGAGCTACACGTTTCTGATCGTGTGTGTGTGTGTGTGTGTGTGTGTGTGTGTGTGTGTCTGTCTGTCTGTCTGTGTCTGTCTGTCTGTCTGTCTGTCTGTCTGAGTGTCATGTGTCTAATTCTGTGTGTTTGTGTCTGTGTATCAGTAAGATCTGCGTACCAACTACTGTTGAAAATGGTGGATTTTTTGTTTTTTTATTGCTCTCTACTTGTTTGGTGTTTCTATGTTTTCTTTATGAGACTTGTTTTCCAGCCAGGTAGAGAGGGTGGGGGAGAGGGAAAAGAGTTGTATTTTTTTTTTTAATGTTAAAATTTGTTCATGTTTGCTCGTTTGTTCTTTTCACTCTACAGACTGTTGTTACTGTTACTATACATGATTATCTCAATCACAATAACTTTACAAAAATAGATAATTAAAACTTTCTGTTCTTGTTTGTCTTTTTTTTTATCCAGAAGATACCATCTGAGTAGCAAGCATACAAAAATAAACCAGTGTGCCAAAAAAAAAATCATCCTCCAATTTTTCTTAAGAATCTGACATTTAACCTTTTAACTGCCAGGTGCAAGTGCACCCTATATGCCAGGGAATAAAATTCTTATACATGTACCACTTGCTATGTTCATGTCCTTGTTACTCAGAAATTAATAAATAAAAATTAATAATCCTGATATTCTGCCCAATGACAGTATGTATATCATAGATTGCTTTTAGGCAAGCTCAAAGTAATGTATATCGTAGATTGCTTTCAGGCAAGCTCAAAGTAGTTACCATGACATTTCACTACAAAAATATATTTTAAAATGTTAAAAATAGATGAAAATGCAATAACATCACAAATACTGAAAAAGGTTCAGGCAAAATCTCAGTCCTGTTTTTTTTTTTAATCTGCACTATTTCCTGAATCATACACAATCGCTTTCATCACTGTCAGGATTATCTACAATTTTATTTGCCACTTTTTCAGCTGTGTAAAGTCACTGATACGTTCAATGAGAAGAGTCAGCCATTTTGAACAAGAACAGTCCAAGCAGTCATGCAAAATAACACAAAATATGAGCTAAAAAAAACCACACGATTTTTGCATCTGGATGTTGCCAAGCAACACGAGAATGATCTCCGCTAATTTTGGAGTTTTTTCCCTTACTGTAGTCAAGGAAGCTGGCTTGTTTACTTTGGTATGAAAACCCGGAAATTTTCCGGCTTGTTGGTGTATAGGGAGCACATTTACTAGATTTAGTCACAGAAAATTTCCAGGGTGGGGCAGTCAAGCAGTTAACAAAGCCTGTAATTCCCAAATATTGCATTTTCCAATACTTTAAACAAAATATATAAAAAAAACGATCATAAAATCTTAAAGCTTTAGATTATTTGTTTGTTTGATGCAGCTCCACAAACTCGTAGACTAGAGAATGCTGAATGCTTGTAGGCCTGTATTTACCAACAATGTAAAAAATAAGTGAAAGAGGGGAGGGAGGAGTGTTTTTGTTGTTTTTATTTTGGGAGGGGGGGGGGGGGGTGTCTGTTGTTTTGGGATTTTTTTGGCTGGGGGGGGGGGGGGGGGGGGAGTTGTTTGTTGGGTTTTTTTGGATGTTTTGGGTTGGGTTCCTTTTTCTTGGGGCGGAGGGGGGGGGGGAGGTAATATTTTTTTTTGGGGGGGGGTGGGGGGGTTGTAGGTGGTGGGGGGGGGGGGGGGGGTCATCTGATTACCCACAGAAGGCACTCTTGAATCCCTCATCTCACCTAGGAATCACCATGAGACTTGTTAACGTGTTCATGTTGGATGAAAAGTATGCATACGCACATGACTCTTTTTAGGTACCTTACCATAATTATGATATTGGTTGCCTTACTCAAACTTCAGAGGATTTGTTTTCCTTTAAGTTTAACAGTTTAAGGGAGAGTGCAGGTTGTTGGGCTAAGAGTAAGAGCTTGTCACGGCTGAAGACGATCTCAATACAATTTCTGCATAACATTTGTCTTGGCAGTTCCCTTACTATAGCACACACAAAATTTGTCAGTAACTGACGAAGCTTTAGTTTAGGTCTGGGCCACATTAGAGAAGTTAAATCTGACCCCTTTGTTAAGAGTCCTTTTATGTAGTTAAGAAGCCAGCCAGCTATTGTCAGCTGTCCAAGATGTCACAGTCCAGTGGTGGAAGAAAGGAATACTTTGTCAGCTGCTAACTGAGAGTGAAAGCAGTAGGTGAATTACTTCCAACTTTGTTACCAAAATCACACTGCCAAAAGCACTCTGAGTCTGAGTCTGACAGTGACACACATAAAAACGCTAAAATTATTGATTGTAACCTAAATAGCTGAAGATAAAGAACACTGCAAACACTAGTACTGCTGAAAATATGTTTCGGCAAAGCCAAAGGAATTAATTTCTATGACTATAATATTAATGTTAAGTAAAAAATCTCATACATGAATAATCTATACTGTAGAAATACGAAAAATAAACAGAACCTCTACCACCACCACCCAATCCCCCTCCCCCCCCTAAAAAAAAAAAGGGAAAAAAACAACTTTAAATGGGGTAACTGCGAGAATCTCGAGCATTACTTCTGGTACAAATTCAGCCTGGGTAAAGTCCCTGAAGCTGAAGTCTTCTTCTTCTTCAAATTAACAGGTGCCTAATAACACTTAAAAAGTGAATTTTGTACCAAAAAGCAAACAGATTATTATGACCCACACACATACAATGATACTTACATCACATGTATACACATTTTAACTAACTTAGTAACTACCACCACCATTCCACTGTTCACTTTTTGTTTTAGATTCTAAATCAGAGTATTCCTAAAGACATGTTCCTTACTTTATTTTCCTTTATTTTCTAGTTAAACTTCACATATCCAATAACTGAAAGAAACCTTGCGATTTGTGATTTCCCTAAAAATGTCTTCAATGCCTTGAATTAAAAGATTATTCATCTTGAACAGCTTCTACAACCCTTGGCCTTGCCACAAGAGTTCTTCAGTATCTAGAGCATAAGCAGGATTTTCTGAAAATGAAATAATGCGTGTGTGTGTGTTTGCACACATCAGTCACATGCACGTGCACAAGCCCGTGTGCGCACATGTGTGCCTATATCAGTGTATACATGTAAGTCATGTATGTACTCTGTGTGTGTGTCACTATGTGTATGTGTGTGTGTGGTGTGTGGTGTGCGTGTGTATGCATGTACATGTGCATGCATTTGCGTGTCACTGTGCACGTGTGTTTGGGGGAGGGGGGGTAGTGTGTCACTCACTGACCGAATCAGTTTCAGTGTACAGCTGATCAAAAGAGAAAGTGGCTGATGACACAGACATACCTTAAAACACCAGGACTATAAATTAAAACAAAAAATAGTGCATACATACAGGATACACATCATTTTCAATTAACTGGGGATCATAGCATACCATTACTATGACTATGAGTAATACAACAAATGATACATCCAACTTTCCAAGATAACAGTTACAGTCTTGGAGTTGACAAAGAAAGTTCTCAACTTTTGAACGTTTTCAACAGGTGATAAATTGCAAGTGCATTCAGCTTAACATTAGCCGATTAGGCCTTATACTAGTAATACAAACTAATATTATTAATAACAAAGAACGAGCCAAATGAGAATCACTAAAATCAGTAAAAAATATGTGATGCTCCACCACAAAATGTGTCGCTTTGCACTTGACCCCACTTTTCCTCTAGGAGCCATTTTACACAGGTGGGGGTCAGGTTGTCAATTTTGAGATTTTGATTATAAAATTTCATTTTTGTACCTTATACTGAAGTATCAACTTAATCAAGGCATAAATTTGTTTCCTTTTGCATTAAAAATGCACAAATTTAAAATCATCCAAGCCCTCATTCTGACCACCTTTTTCAATGCAGAACTTTTACTTCTCATTCTGCTAGTGCTACTTTCTGCAGTCTACCATTTCAATTTTTCAATTTGAATTTGTAATAAGTTTATAACATTTCATTGAAAAATCTGATTTACAATTTTTCAATGGAACATTATTACAAATCTCTTTTGTATTGAAAAGACTAGCGTCCTGTCACAGGGGTGGTGAAAAACCATCAGTTCGCCTAACGCTACAGAAACCGGGATAAGCTCCGGCTCTATGGGCCTCCTGGCTCGAAAGAACATACTTTTGTATTGAAAAGCTCATTTATTGCTGATTAATAACATGTTAATAACTAAAAATTTACTTTGGTGTAACACAACTCATTATGTGGTGACTCAATGGACTAGCCAAAATCAAAATTGCTCGAGACATGTTTCAGTGTTTGCCCCCCCCCCCCCCCCCCCCCCACACTCAATTGATTGCCTCTGTCTATGGTTGTGTGGACTTAAACTTATCTCAAAATGGGCTCTGGATACTGTTTTGTCAGATGGGCACTAAACTACTTCACTTGGCTTCCTGAGGTAAAATTTGTAATGACTGTCAAAGGCAACACACAGAGTACAAAAAGCACAAAGACACAGATGTAAGGCAGACACCAACTGACCAAGAGGCCTTGTGAAGGATTTAAGAATTGACACCAGGGCAAGACTAAGTCTGACGCTCAGTGTCACTGTCACTGTGTCAGACAAAGCAACAGCAACCTGCACCCATTTGATTCCATGGCATCAGTTCACAGCACATGCTGACATAGTAAACACTCTAACCAATGAAAATTAAGAGACCTTGTGATAGATTAAGAATTGACGCCAGGGAAAGACTAAGTCTGATGTCCTGATGCTCAGTGTCAGACAAAGCAGGATTCCCTGGCATCAGTTCAAAGCACATGCTGACATGGTAAACACTCTAACCAATGAAAATTGATGTTCCAATCCCAAAACTGTGTAATGTACTGAAAAATTAATGAAGTGGATGACATTGACACTGTCGTGACAGTAACACTGACAGTGTTCTCTATTCTACTTCTAAGCCAGCAACTGAGCAAGACGTCATTTTGATGATTCACACTCAGCAATACCGTGAATACGCCACCCAGTTTCTACGATTTATCACCGATATAAGAACTCTTATTTCTCTTACTGTACTTGAGATAAACCAAATCACAATTACGTCAAGATTCATGTAAAGCACTGACCCCAGCCTTTATTGTAAAATCAAAATGAGTCCACATGTTTCGACGCAAAAATCGAACATCCCCTTCATATCCTAAGTTTGAACGGGAAAATTTCATGTTTTAAGTACATACCTCAGCATCTTTTCCTTTGTTCTTGAATAAATGGTTTCTCGACTTCGCCAGCGGATCTGTCGACATGTTGGCAATTTGTCTGGAAAAGTCGAATTACGTATTTTCTTAGACACTTAATGCGGTTTCACCTCAGTCAATATGCCGGACATTTACTGTTCGCGAATCTCTGCCAAGAAAGAAACACACCGTGTGATTGGTTCACTTATCTGCATTACAAAATCATGTAAACTAGTTTTAGTTATAGCTCAAAGCTTTAACTCATCATAAAGCATTACAAAGATTAATAAAACATCCAACTGAATTCGTGTTTAGTTATTTAATCGTTTTTATAAGCTATATTTGAATAAATAAAGCAATACATCCAGAGAATGTCCTACTTTAATTAGCCAATCATTGAAAGCCTTGCTTTTGTGCAGAACTATTTAGACAGAATTCGGATAATTGTTTTCGAAAATGGTTTATCACTTTCTGACTTCTGTAATACAATTCGTATGTAATTATTGATTGTTTTTCAATTTTTTGAGAGATTTATTAAGGTCAAAGCAAAGTAATAGGGCTACTGAACAATTTTCAAGATTGTATTCTAGCTCTGTTTAACCAGAACTGGACACGCATGCGTGCTGCAGCCAAGTGCAAGACTAAAATCAGCGTCTACACTTGCTACCTATGAATGGCAAAATCACTTTGCCACAATGCTAAAGATTCGCGTCAATGCTACTGCATCGCATGCTCATGGAATGTAAGTAATGCTTATGACAACCATAGCTTTGACCTCCTTTACCATACTCGTCCTGAAAAGATGGAGATAGATTCAACCATCATCCCTCATCAAAGAAAGAAAAGGGGGGGGGGGGGGGGGGGGGGGGGGGACGAAAGGAAAAGCTGCAGAGCTACTTATCTACAACACAATCATCTACTCACAAAACCAAGGTCATACCTCCCTGGGGATGCCGGGGGCTCTTTCAGTCTAAATAGCATCTCCATCTTCTTGAAATTATGTGCTGCAAATTTCCACTTTTCTTTTTCTCTCTTTGTTTTTGTCTTTCTCTTTATTTTTTCTATCACCTCTCTTGCTTATTTTCTGCCTTTCCCAGTCTACCATCCTGCCTTTGTTCAAACAAAGCTTTCAGGAAATTATTCTGTTTTCATTTTCTGACATTTTCCCCTTTTAAAAAAAATCGGTTTTTGTTCTGGCGACCATGTAATCTTAAAAAAAATAAATAAATAATAATAATAATGATATAATAATAATAATAATAATAATAATAATAATAATAATAATAATAATGAAAATAAATAATGATGATGATGTATGGAATTTATATAGCACTAAATCTTGAAAAGGAATAAATCAAAGCGCTTACATTCAAATCATTTACACTTATACAATCATTTATGAATTTAAAATTTTTTACATGATGTAGCGCCTGGGCTTTATCACAGTTCTTGATTAAACCATTGACGCTGGGGGCAACAGCAAAGTGAGAGGCTGTATGACCAGTGGCTTTCCCACTCATGGAATTCCACTTTACAGCTTAGTCTTTAGTGATCGACTATGACTCTCTGACTAGGAGGCTTGACTCGCACAGTCCTTATGTGCTGCAGCCCTGGGGGCTGGTTGGCCTTTGGAGAGCATCTCCAACGCTGACTGTCCTTATGCCCACTTGGCCGAGAGAGTGGGGATGTGCTGTGGGCAAGGCATCTCCACTATAATCAAATTTCTGCCCAGTTTCCAAAACAGCAGCTGCCTCCTCTGCTATTTTGGAGATCATCGTCGGACACGACGGACAAACATGCATATATATATATATATATATATATATATATATATATATATATATATATTACACACGCGCGCACGCAAGCACGCACGCACACGCGCACAGCATGCCTATGCCTGGTGAAGGAGATGGGGGTGGCCGCTGAAGAGTATGGATAGATAATGAGAGGGAAGATCTAAGGACGGAAATAACATGTTTTGAGGATGGATTTGAAAATATCGAATGTAGGCTTTTGGCGAAGGGACAGGGGGAGGTTATTTCAGATGGATGGACCACAGACAGAGAAAGAGCAACGGCCAACAGTAGTTTGCTTGAATCTCAATGTTTAGAAGCACAGAGTATCCGCAGCTGAACGAAGGGAACGGGATGGTGTGTACAGGTGAAGTCGGCCGCAGAGATAAGAGGGTGCAGATTAAAATTTTGTGGAGACATTTGAAACAAAGGGTACAAATCTTGCATTTCACTCTTTGTGAGACAGGGATGGGCACATGATGTCCATACTGCAGTGTTAATTTGTCCATTTGACATTTGTATAATTTTGTTCATTAAAAATTGTTTTTGGTATCTTTTTCTACGATTGTTTTGTAATCTAAGAATGATGAATTAAACGGAATGGCTGGTGTCTTCAGTACAGCCTGGTTTATTGGCCAGAAAGAAATGACGTAGGTAGCACTATTGGGTCATTTATTGTTGTCTTTTGTGTTGGGTTGCTGTTGGGTTTTTCCCCCCATGTGGATGGTGTTAAATACTTGAAGGTATTAGGAGATGTTGGTTTTGAACTTGAAGTGAAAATTACTAAAGCCACTGAAACTGAATGAGGTAACAGCCCTAATATGGCTTTTTTATGATCAGTAGGGCTATAAAACAATTTGGACTGGAATCGAACCAGGGTCATCACAACAACAGCAACAACAACAACAAAAGTAAACACACCCATAAGTCAGACACACAGCCAAAACTTCAGCCGGTTTTATCCAACAAACCATCAACATCGCCCATGCCTATATATTATAACCCTTTGTGCAGTCCTCAATATTGAAGTATTCAACCATCCCTCCTCCATGATTACCTGTCAATACCATACCCTCCTCATGATTACCTGTCAATCCATACCCCTCCATGATTACCTGTCAACCATACCTCCTCCATGAATTACTGTCAACCATACCCTCCCCATGATTAACCTGTCAACCATACCCTCTCCAGTTACCTGTCAACCAACATCCTCAGATTACTGTCAACCATACCTCCTCCATGATTACCTGTCAACCATACCTCCTCCATGATTACCTGTCAACCATACCCTCCTCCATGATTACCTGTCAACCATACCCTCCTCCATGATTACCTGTCAACCATACCATCCTCCATGATACCCTAACCATACCTCCTCCATGATTACCTGTCAACCATACCATCCTCCATGATTACCTGTCAACCATACCTCCTCCATGATTACCTGTCAACCATACCATCCTCCATGATTACCTGTCAACCATACCCTCCTCCATGATTACCTGTCAACCATACCATCCTCCATGATTACCTTCTTCTTCCTCCAACGCTCAGACAGCAACTCCTGAGGCCCTGAAGATGGTAGTCTAAACAAGTATATTTTCCTTCGGTAGAAAAGCCATTTAACATCTTTGCTATGACACTGTTCATTTAGTCACCTGCTCATCTCATCTCATCTGCTCCCATAACGACCTCTGGGGTCGTAGGGGCACTGCAGTGACGAACGTTGCACCAGCTGGCTCCATTTGAGGGGGTTGTGTGCAAGTGCCTGGGTTGTGGAGAAGCTCTTCCCTGTCCATTCAGTGATGTTGTCTGCCCATTTCTTCCTCTGTCTGCCTCGCCTTCTCTTCCCCTGCACTGTTCCCTGCAGTATGGTTTTGGACAGCCCATCTGATCTAGTCACATGTTCGTACCATCTGAGCTTCCTTTTCTTGGCTGTGGTCAGCAGGTTTTCGTAGTGCTTTACTTGTTGGGTGATGGTTTGTAGGACTTGACTGTGATCTTGGTAGTGATTGGCTGGGCATTGCTTGTCATGAGTTTTGTCTTCTCGGCACTGATCTCCATGCCATATCTGGAGGATGTTTTGTCCAGGTGGTACACTAGGTTGGCTAGTTCCTGTTCATTTCCTGCAAGTCCGTCGATGTCATCAGCAAACCTGAGGCTAGTCACCTGCTGTGTGTGATAATTTGTAAAGAAACGTAGAGGAATATGTTCTAACGGTAAACCCAATTTGTTGTTGTTGTTTTTTGTTTTGTTTGTTTGTTGTTGTTGTTGTTGTTGTTGTTGTTTTGGGGGTTGATATTAAGCCGCATAACCTTGTATTAAGGAAATGCAGGCCTACTTATGTTTACGGCATTTCCGGGAGATGGTGAATTCTTTTTTTTTACACTGGTTTCATAAAAAGCTTTTTTATTTTTTTAATCAGCATCAATCCAACTTTCCAAATGACTACAAAAAATACCCCCAAAATATAGAAGTTAGGTTTCCAGCAATCACGAACAATATTTTTAGCAGATTATTCTGATGATGAAATTCACCAGAAACTAGTACCATACTTAATGGTGATAAAACTTGGTTGACACATGTAAGAGAAGGGTGAATGTGTGCGTGTGTGGTGTGTGTGTGTGTGTGTGTGTGTGTGTGTGAGAGAGAGAGAGAAGAGAGAGAGAGAGAGAGAGAGACGCTTTGACGCTTTGACCAATTTATTGTCATTGCCCAAAGTGGCCTATTGACAAGGGGGTTATACACGACTTTCTTTTGTAAATACAAATAAATACAAGAAAAATCACATGATGCATTTAACGTAATGAAAACCAAAAAACCAAAAATGAGCTCTTATGAACGGATACGACTTTAAGCTCTGACGTAAACTCAGTTTCAAAATGAACACAAAGTAATAACAAGGATGAACAATAGGAACCAATAAGCAATAACTAAAATAATGAAAAGAACATTCTAGAATGCTATATTAGACCATCCATTGACATTGTATGTGAAATTTTCAAAAAATATTCTTGCTGGAGACTACAGCGTAATTATAAATGTTTCTTTATGTGTTTCACAAAATTCTGGAGTTTACATAATATAAATGTTACTTTAGTTTAGTCACAAATGTTAAGCTAATTGGAACTTAGCTATAACTGTCTTAATTTCAGTGCTTCAGCAATAAACTTTGCAACCGATTTGATCACAATATCATCATCGGACGATAAGATAGAAAAAATATCTTGCCTTCGGAAAGCTTCTAGATTGAGAACACCACAGTTTTCACGTATGGAAACATATGATTGACAATGAAACAGGAAATGCACTTCATCATCAAGAATATGATGAGAGAGAGAGAGAAGAGAGAGAGAGAGAGAGAGAGAGAGAGAGAGAGAGTGAGAGAGAGAGAGAGAGAGATTCAACCACGCCTTGTCCAAGTTTGTCTCCTATAACTTTGTGTGTGTGTGTGTGTGTGTGTTTTCCAGTTATTTTGATAGTGAACTTCCAATTCAGCAAATGTGAACAACTCTAGCCCTCACACACACACATACACACACACATACACACACACACACACACACACACACACAAGCTTCAAGATTTAATTCCTTTCACCCCTTTTAGGGCATGGAGGATTACAAACAAATTGAACAGAAGAATAAACCTAACAGCAATGCACCCAAAAATAATATCAATACTAACAGAACTGGTAAGCAAGAGTTCATAGCAAAATGATATGCAAACAGCATTAAAGACTCAGGATTAAAAAAAAAAAAGTATACACATTTCTTTAAAAGACACAACCTACACTTATGAAAGACAAGTGAAATTTCAAGAAATACAGCAAATCCTATGAATTTTGAGAGTGACAGGATAACTTTTCGAGATTTGTATTTCATTAGCCTACAAAAACTATAACTGGACATGGGTTGAACAAAATGTCGGGGAATAAAATATTGTCATAAATGTTTGAAGTGGGGACATTCCATGATAAAATGAAATTCATCCCCTAAAACAGACATATCGCATTAAAAAAAAATTCATTCTTCCCTTGGTATGTTATGGAAAGAGTTCAACCTTAATAGGAAGCTTGTGACAGCTACAACAAATTTCATAGGAGCATAAACCTATACATTGGTAAACAAGTTATATATTTATCCATACCCAAATCGATCTTATAGTTTTTATAATAAAGGCATCTACTATTATTCCACATCTCAGTTCTCCATTCATTAACAAAATTTTCTATTAAGAAGGCTTTGATATGTGAACTTGTAGAATAAGTACTTGGTGACTCCCCCCCCCTTAATTTTTTTTATTTTTAGCCCTGCTCTAAACGCTTATCTGTTGCTTTTACACTGATGCAAGTAAAACTGATACACACATAAATACAAACAATCTACAATAAAACAAAAAACACGGACCCATGAGTGCGCAAACTCCTAATAATAATTTATTAGGAATAAACGCAAACTAGGCTAGGCACCAACTACAGGCCTAGGCCTACCACTTGCTGTTTCCTATCTTGCACATGCGCACTAATCTAATCGTAACGAGCAACGCGGTGTGTTCGAGTGCGGCCATCGATACAATCACGACACCCAGGTTAGGCTTATCTCAACAACTTATATTATATCTGTCAGCTATCTTTCTGTGTCAGACTCAGATCGAGTGGCTAGCCTGCTGGACTGTTTTCACTATGGCAGAACTGCTTACGTTGACAACTGTGGTGTCTCTTGCTGTGACCGCCGTGTATGCAGTCGGAAGCATAATTGGCGGGTTTCGTCTGGGGAGAAAGCTGCCCAGTGTGGAAAAGTGGATTCTGGCATGGCTGTTGTTCGATGCCTTGATTCATTTTACTTTGGTAATTGATTTGTTTTTCCTTTATGAAGTCTGTGTAATGTCACGATGCCGTTTATAATCTTGCTTGCTCGTCTAAAGTTACGTAAATATTTGAGAAAGTTCTACACGTGCGTGCTCTCTCTCTCTCTCTCTCTCTCTCTCTCTCTGTCAGTGTGTGTGTGTGTGTCACTGTGTGTGTGTGTGTGTGTGTGTGTGTCACTGTGTGTGTGTGCTGTGTGTGTGTGTGTGTGTGTGTGTGTGTGTGTGAAGTCAAACTGATCTTTCTTAAGGGTGAAGGAGAAAGTTTACACAACCTTTTCACCACCCTGTCCACACAAACTAGAAATTTACTTTAAAAACAAAGACAAAATTATAGGACCTTTTTTTAAAAAAAAATTTTAATTCAGTTTTTGCAGGCCATATGGCCCATAGGAACAACAGTTAATCATATACTTTCATGTAAGGTGAACATCCTTACTTCTGATATCTAAACATTTAGTAAGAAATAATCCAACTTTAAACATCAAACTAGGTTTAGTGTTCATACAAAGAAGCTGCACTTTCAGATTCGATGGAAATCTGTAATAATACAAAGGAATACATTTTCTTCGCAATACAGCATATTTTGGGCATACAAGTAAAAAGTGACAAACATCTTCAATTTGTTGGCCATCACACTGAGAGCAGAATGGATCAGTAATCGGTTTGCCATAACGTGAAATTCCATTTAAAGGTAATCTGTTTGACCTCAGTAAACATATACCTCTACGGTATTCTAAAGATTCTACTTCACATACATAATTTGCTCTACAAATAATCGGGTGATAATCTAAGTAGTCAGGGTATGCTGATAGAGAGTCATGCCTTTTTTGTTGGTACACATCTTGTATTCGTATTTGGAATTCTTTCATGAAGGATGAGGAATTACCACAATTTTGCATTGTCCAAACATAACCAAATCCGTGGGTGCATAAAATCTTTCTAACATGTGTTACCCAATTTATTCTCCCTGCTTCATCCTGTCTACACAACATATTGTAGCATTGTCTGGGATATCTATGATCAGGCATATCCAAAATTTTTAGCCAATATTTGATTACTCTGTGTGTGTGTGTGACTGTGAGTGTGTCATTGTGTCACTGTGAGTGTGTCAGTATGTGTGTGACAGTGTGTGTGTGTGTGTGTGACTGTGTGCTGGAGTGCTTTTGCACACCAACTGACAAAGATTAGGGACAATGATGTTCATGTAATGTAGGCGTGTATGGGGTGTCAGGGAGGGATAGTACCTCTGATGGGGAACATGTCGCACCCTCTGGGGTGGTTCGTCCGCTTTGGTCCCCACCTGGCACCCAGCTCTCCCCTGTGGCTCCAAGTAGCTGTTAGCATGCGACAGCGGCCACACCCCGGTAAACCGCTTCCACAGGCGGGCTAAACCAGGTGAGGGTAGCCGTCGGGTCTCAAACCCTCGGCGAGTTAGGGAATGCCTACCCAAGCATGTGAAGACTGTAGTCGGCGGAGTGAGGGGATGAGGACACCTTCTATCCCAACAGTCACGAAGGTGGCGACAGCAAGCGTCGTGGAGCGCTACGGGCATGGCAAGGCACTACAGACGTTGTGGCCATCCACTGCAGCCGAGGAAGTCCCTGGTTGTGACGGCTCTTCCGTACCACCAGATCCTGGCTTCTAAGGCCGAGAGAGTGGGATTGCCCCTGTGCATCGACTTTCCCACTTTAAACACTTTCCCGCACAGGTTTTCCTCATGTGTGTTAGTCCCCACACCCTCACACCCCCAAAACTACCAAAGTCCTGCGGCGATGGGGAACGGGCGAAGCAACAGGTGGAGGTGAGCACTGGAAGTTGTAGTTTGAACCCTGCACGTAGGCAGCCTGGTGGCAATAGTGGTTTTCCTCCTGACCCCGGGACAACAGTGGAGCTCGGTGTTCCCCCAGGTGACTGAGCAGCCTCTTTAGGCAGCATGCTCCCCTCACATGGGGAGGGGATGGAAAAGGTTTTGCCCCAAAAAAATGTTTGTCCTTCCAATGGCCAGATACGCGGTGGCAGTTTCTCCCCCTCCAAGCGATCAAAACCCAAAAAAAGAAACAATTTAAATCGTTGTTGCGGGGAAACGTGCGCCACTCATGGAAGAGGCCTCTTCAAGGCCCGAGAGGAGAAGGCTTCTTGCAAGGGAAATGGCCGTACATAGGCCCTCAGCGAAAAGACTAGCTGGGGAAGGATTTGGATGACTGAAAGGGGGTAAAATTTTTTTTGGGAAAAGGCAAGGGCCCAAAAGTGAGAAAAAATTATGGAGTGGGAGTGGCCATCAAACATGCTCCTCAAACAATTCTGATCTACCAATTTCAGTGAACGAAGGCTGTGAAACTCCGCTTCCCTGAACCGTACCGGCTTATTACTCATCGTGCATCGCCCCAAAAAAAAACCCTTACAGCAGCGATGAAGTGAAGGAAGCTTTTTATGAGGAGTCAGGCCCTCGTAAAGGACACCCCCTCTAATGACAAGTCATCTTGCGGGGCGTTTTTCAAGCCAATTTGGAGCGGACTGCAAAAATTTGGGAAGGCGGCGGGGGCCACAGGAACTGGAAAGGGTGAATTCCAACAGCTTGATGCTTCTAAGTTTGTGTGAAAAAACACATCATAAACAAACCACTTTTCCCGGCAGGCCGACAAATTCAAGGCAACATGGATGCCCCCAAAGATCCAAGCGTGGCACCTGATCGATTTTGCCATCGCCCCAAAAGAGGACATCGGCTCAGGATCCCGGGCCATGCGGGAGCCGAGTGTTGGACAGCCCATCGTTATCAGGGCCACCCTTTCCCTGCATATGCTCCAATTTGGAAAGACCCCGAAAGTCCTCAGACAGGTTAAACTTTCCCAAACCGAAAAACTCAGAACGCAGTGATTTGGGAAGACCTCGACGGCAATGATCCCATGGTCCCCTGACGGGCTGCCCGACTCAAAGGGGGGAGCAATTAACACTGGTAAAGGGGTAGCAAAAAACACTATCGGCCCGAAAAGGGGAAATTCATCGGATTGGTTCGACGGAACGCGAGCACATGGGGAAACTCCTGGATGAAAGAGAAAGCATTTGTAGGGGGCCAAAACGACTCTCCCGGCCCCAAGCATGATCGCTTCAGCATCCCCAAAAAACAGGCCCAGTTGCGCTGCGCAAGTGCAGGTGTAGGGGGGAGAGGGGCAGACGAGGGTCCAGAGATACCTGCCGCAGAACTCAAAAATTTTTTCGTCCATCAAAAAAGTTAGGGACTTCCAAGCCATGTACTACCCCATCTGTCAGCAGATGGTTAACCTGGAAGGAGAAGAGCAGCATAAATGAACGTGGAGAGAGCACTTCAGCAACCTGCTCAACAGGCCCTCCAGTGTAGACCCCCCCCCCCCTTGCCCTTTTTTCCCAAAAAAAGCCATTGTCACGCTCGACCCCCCCCCCCACTAGGGGATGAAGTCATGAGGGCAATAAGACAGACCGCTAGGCAAAGCACCCGGAATGGACGGGGAAACCCGCAGAGATGTTTTAAATCTGCCGGACCTGTGGCCCCTTGCAGCTTTCATCCTCCCCAGCATTTGGAAGAAGAAGAATGCCAAAGATTTCAGGGGTGCCCTGTCGTCTCCCCATTTAAGAACAAGGGTGTAAGGTGACTGCGGCAATTTTCCCGGGGCTTTACCCTCCTTTTATTGTGGGAAAAAATTGGCTTGGATCCTCCTCAATTGCTTAACGGAGAAAATTTCGAAAGGAAACCTGCGGAAAAACAGTGTGGATTTTGCCCCAAAACCCCGCACCGTGGAAGATTTCTCCGTCCGACAAGTGAGGATAAATGCCTAGAGCAAAAAAATGGACTTGTATGTGGTCTTCGTTGACCTCACAAGGCCCTTTGACACAGTGAAAAGGAAGGCCTCTGGATTAATCCTATCCCAACCCGGATGCCCAGCAAATTGTCAACCTCATAGCAGTTTTTGAAAAATGATGGGAGGTTCTCTCGGGTGGGAAGTATCAGAGCCATTCAAAGTCTAAACGGTTTTAAAAAGGGTTTCGTGTGGCCCCAGTCCTTTTTCAACTTCTTTTTACCTGCGTCCTCAACCACGTATCAAGGACCTGACCTTGGGGTATACCTGCGATAAGACTTGATGGGTCATGTTCGACTCCCCGACTGATGCCCGGACCAAATTGTGGAGAGATACCTGGAAGACTTTTTGTGATGACTGTGCTCTCTGGCAACAAAGAGTCTGACCTAAGCTCTCAAGAATTTGAGAAACCTCTTCCTTTTTTGGGTCACTATCAGCCCCGGCAAAACAGAGGGATATTTTTAGCCCCCGGGCCCGCTTCAGCCCCCCCTGCCCCCCTTTTCTCTATTTGGGGGACCAGCTAAAGATAGTGGGTGATTTCAGGTACCCGGGAGTACCATCGCAATGTGGGCACCCCGGATAAAGAGATCACGCTAGGGTCTGCAAGGCCAGTCAAGCTCTTTGGCGCCCCGACTTGGTCTTGAAACCCGCACCACATCCCGCTTTCCACAAAGTCAAGGTGTACGAGCCATCGTCCCCACCAGCCCCCATTATGGATGCGGGACATGGACGTTACAAAAGACATGGAAGCAGCTGGAGAAGTTCCCCATGAGAAGCCCGCGGTCAAATTTTTAACATCCATGGGAAGACCGGATCACAAACCCGGGTCTGGACAGAGCTGGGATGACCGCATCGGGCCTGATCCTGAAGCCCAGCTTTGAGGGTTTGGGCACGTGATCCGGGGTGGGAAAACAAAGGCGCCTAAACAGCTCAAGTATGGCGAAAATGGGGCATGGGGAAAACGGAACCGGGGGACCACGTAAAAAATTCAAGGATGCGTGAAGTCCAACATCAACCGTGAACATCTCTCCCAAACAGCTGGAGCTTTGTATGGGACAGACCAGGTGGCGCGCCCTAACCCTCCGGGCGCATGACAAAAATTGAGGAGAAGAGGGGGGTGAGTGATGCGCACGGCTAGAAGAAAGGGTCAACCCCAACCGACCACCCCCCCCCCGGGCGTTTCCCTTTCCCCCCCTGCACCCCCGTTGCCCATACGTTGGCTTTAACCCGCATTCCCTGCCCCCCATAAGACAAAGACTCGGCAATGAGGACAGTCTTTACGGATCGATGGCGACCCAAAAAGAATGTGGCCATGTAAAAGTTTCTTGTATGCTGATGAAAATTTTAAAAAAACTTGGTAATGAAAAAACATGGGGTTTAAAAAAAAATTTGGGTTTCAGTTTACATGGTTAAGTTACATGGAAGTTGAAACTTGCAACTTGTGTGAATTATACATTAATACACAATAATAGCCAATGCAGTGTTGTGCATTTCTTTTCCTAATGAGTCTGTTTTTTTCCCTTTTTATTTTTGTAGGAAGGACCATTCGTGTACCTGTCACTGACCGGCACAGTGTCAGAATCAAAGCATGTGACAGCAGAGCTGTGTAAGTGATTGCTTTTTTTCTTTCCATAAGATGTAGATCATATAACTTTCTTTCACCCTCATGAAATTATTAAAATTTTTAATGCATTGGTTTATTTTTTCTGATTTTAACCACTCAATCACAGAAGAAAAAACCCTATTTATTAGAAAGTTAAGGTGTCTGAGTTGGTAGTTTAGCATGCACATTGCTAGATTTTAACACTATTTATAGTAATAAAGATAGTGTAGAGGAAAGGTAGATAGACATGGATTCAGGTTTCATTTTTCCAGGCAACGTTGGGTATAATGAGTAGGATCTTTTGTTGAATAGTTCACATTGTTTAGATGACCAGACAGTGATAACAGTAACTTGAGTAAGCAAACTTTTTTTTTTTTTTTTTTAAGGGAATGAGCACGCTCTTTTATAATTATACAGAGTCACAGACTCACACACACAAACACACCAACACAACGTTGGCTGTCGCTCTTTCTCTTTTTCTAGTCCATCAATCTGGAATGACTTCTCTCCCTCTCTAAAAGTCTCTTTGTGAAAAGCCTACTTACAACACTTTAATTAAAAAATCCTGCCTCAAGACATACCTATTTCAAACCTAAGACTTTACCCTCCTGTTTCATCTCATATAGATCTGTCCCTACCTTCAACAGCTAAAAATCCCATCACAATACATTTGAATTTATTAAAACTGTTAATCATTGTTGGTCGCATGTGTATTAAAAAATTTAATTTTTAAAATTTTATTCTTTTATATCGAGGATAATGGAATAAGCACTTATATGCTTCTTTTTAACATCCTGTCCCTGTGTGTATGCGGATTTGTGAATTCTGTCATCTGTTCCCACTGGCACACAATGGCCTACTCTTACGAAAAGCGGAACAGGATTTAACCTGTGCGCAAGATGTTCTGCATGGGTTGGCACACGGGGCCTCAGTTTATAGTCTCATCCGAAGGACTGTGTAGGAGTGGGTTGAATGCAAGTACTCTGATTTGTTTAAAATTACAAGATATGGCGCTATATAATATACATTCCGTTTCTTCTTCTTCTAAGATTTAACTCGTAGTCTCATAAAGCACACCAAAAGGCAGTAACATCGTACTCATGAACCACACGAAAGCGCAGTATCATCATGCCCTACTTTTATAACTTTGACACATGGTACAAACATGTTAAGAAAAAAAAAAGCAACATATGTAACAATCATTTGCCAACATTATTCTCAAATTTCACACAGATCTGTTGTATAGTATGAGAGATAGTACATTTGTTAAAACATTTCATCTCATTTTGGCCAAATTCTTCCATGAACAGGAAGCTGATAATGTCAGTTCTCTATATGAGACTAGGTAAAAGTAAGGTGTCCATAGCCTATGTGGTCATAGGGGAGGGAGGCATCAGAGACCTCAACTCAAGGGGCCAGCATATTGAGGGTGACGCCCATCTCTCCCTTACTGCTTTACCTTCCCTGATCCAAAAGAGGCAGGTACCCATTTAAGGCTGGGTGAACTGGGGGACTGTACTGAAGGCAGTGAAGCCAAGTGAAGCCAAGGCACGCAGTCACCCATCCAAGTGGTAACCTTGCTCGATGCTGCTTAACCTTAGCTGGGGAAAGCGAGTGCTCTGACCACTGAGCTAAGAGTTAAATATCCATGCACACATTCACTCATACCCACAAGCACATCTACCTGAGTACCTCCCTCCACACTCTCACACACACACACACACACACACACGCCCCAATGACATTAACACAGAATGGTTACGTACATTGCCAGAATCTAAAAATAAATGGTTAATATGTGGGGATTTCAATGCGCACTCCCCTTTCTGGGATAAAGAATGTACGTCAGTAACCAATAATCGGTTTATGAAAAAATTATCGATTCTTTATCTTTTTCTACTTAATGATGGTAATGTTACAAGAATCCCCGATGTTTCGAATCAAAGACCTAGTGCTTTAGATCTATCTTTCATTTCTCCCTCCCTTGTTTCCAACCCGTAACTGGGAAATAGAAGATGATACTTTAGGAAGTGATCATTTTCCAAATTTCTATCACTCTTAATTATGTTTTTTCAGAATATGACTTAGAAAAAGATGTTATCCCAAAATAATTATCGTTATGCTGACTGGAATAAGTTTAAAGATTTTTTGATACAGATAAATAGTGAAAATATTAAAAGCTATGATATTAAAATTTTTATGCCATTTTAAAAAGTTTGTATGCAAGCGCTAAAAAGCTTTTCCCCTAAGTATTCACCCTGAAGTCAAAAAAAGCTTTCCGGGAAAAATTTATGGTGGAATCCTTTGTCAAAAAGTTTGAATGACAAAAAGCTGTTTTAAAAAGTATTTTTAAAGAAATAAATGTCAGAAAATCTTTTTTTTTGAAAAAAGCAAATTGCTTTGAAATAAAAACCTTTAAAACAAAGAAAAGTCTTTTTGGTCTTTTTTTTGCTTTCAAGAATTTAAAAACACTTTAATGATTGAAAAAAGGTTGAGAAAAATTTAAGATATGAAAAGTGGGGTTAGGCTTCCTAATGCCCCCTTTAAAGTTTAAAAGAAAAGGGAATTTCCATTAATTCGAGAAAGCTGAATCATTCATAAAAAAGTTTACGACACAAGAGTGAAAAAAGTTTTTTAAAAAATTGCAAAGTTATGAAAAAAAAGAAGCACAAAAAAGACATTTTATAAGCCCCTGTGGGAAAAAAATCATTACGTAAATGCCCCCCTAACATTGCAAAGCTTAAAAAGATGCCCCTATCTCTTGAAACAAAGAACATCTTTGGGTTTTGATGCTTTTTTCAAGTGAATTGTTAAAACAGTGCCAGAAAATTGGAAAATGTTTTTGGGAATTTTTTCAAATTTGGGGTTTCAGGGGGTCATTCCAAGCTATGGAAAATTCATTTTAGTGCCGCCCCAAAGCGGGAAAAGCCTAAAAAGTAAAAACGTTAAGACCATCGCTTAACTTCACACAGGAAAATTAGGGAAAAAAATTTTTTTTAAAAGTAATGTTATTGGTAAAAACAAAATAATCCCCATTACCCAGGCAGGTTTTCGAAAAGGTGAGCCAGAGATATTGATTAAAATTAGTACCCCTTTTAAAACACCTTTTTGTGTGGGAAAAATGTGTTTGCCACCCTTTTTTGTAAAAAAAAAAGATATGATGGGGCGGCTAAGATTCTTATAAACTAAAAAATTGGCTTTTGGAAAAATTGTATTTTATATTAAGCATTTCTTCAGAAAGTGTATGCAGGCCAAGTTGGAAATTTTTATTTACTTTACGGTTTCAACAAGGGTATTCCACAGGGTTTCATTATCGCTCCAATCTTTTAAATTTCTTTTTATGACTTCCTCGTCCTCTCCAGAAATCCCATCCACGCCCAGTTGCTGATAAATTTTGTATTGGAGAATGTTCGATGAAAAAGAAAACCCAAAGGGGCACAAAAACTATAAAAAAAAATATGTATCAGCTTGAGTAAATAACTTAATGGTTTTTTTTTGAAAATGGTTTTTCATTGTCTTGAAAAGAAAATCTCGTTTTTCAAAAATGGCATAACCCCCAGTCTCCTGTTTTCCAAATGAGGGGAAAGGGTTTTGGGAAATATAAAAACTTTGGTGAAGTTTTTAGGGTATTTTTTTTGTTAAAAATTGGAATTATCACATTGTTATTTAAATACAAAAGGCTGGGAAAAAAAGTTTATTTTTTAAAATTATTAGAAAACAAGTGTGGGCTTATGATGTAGTTTTTTAAAACATTTGGCATTATCTTTAGACTTTAGTGCTTTCCCAGACTAAGGGCCCAGGAAGTTTTTCAGTGCTCCAAAATATTTATTACGAAAATGACAAGATAGCTGTAAGCTTTTCGATTAGCTCGGGGGGTTCCTTTTTCATGCTCGTCCATGGGTACCTAAAAGGAGATGGAAAATTTCCCATTGGACAAATTTAAAAAAAATGGCTGGGCAAAATATCTTGTTGTTCAAACAAAAAACCAAATGTGGACAATGAAATTAGTAAAGATTGATGTAATTTTCCCAAAAAAAGAGAATTCTTTCGCTTGTCCCCAAGCTAAACCTTTTACTTCTCAAATTATTTGGATTTAAGCAGATATAAATCCCACAAAAATAGCTAAATCGAGATTCACTCCTCGCCTTGTCCCCTGGGTTTTTGAAAAAGAATTTTTTTTGGGTGATTATTCCTTTTGGGTTTGTTTTTTGGGCTCGTGGGTTTAAAACTTTCCAGATCTTTTTTTCTTTCCCTTTTTTGCTTTGGGCGGGTGCACGTTTGTCTACCATCTTTGAAAATAGAGAGATATTTTTGTAGGAAAAATCGTCTATTTTTAAGCTGAATTGTCTGCTTTTTTGATGGCTTTGTATTATCTTTTGAATTTCCCAAAGACATATTTCAAATACTTTTTGTGTTGATTCCAGGTCAATCTTTTTGCCCCGAGAACTTCAGTTTAAAAGTGAGGGCAAGATTTCATAATTGAGATTTCATCTAATTATTTTTGATGTACGAGGGGACTGGTGTTCCCCTTTTCTGGATCCCTCGCACTGTGGGATTTACTTTAATGAAAAAATTGACAGAAAAGCAAAAAAGTGGAGTGAGATATCGTTTGGGGGCTTGCAGCTTTGGTTCCCTGTCCCTCCAGAGGGTATGATGTTACAAAAGATGTTGGGAAAAACTTTAAAAGAAACTACAAAGTATGGATTCTGGGTGATGATGTAGCCCATATATTATTTTCGATAAGATCAATTATCGTAATTTACATGAATTGAAATTTGTATCTTTTTTAAGGTTTAAGCTCAATGTTTTAGAACAAAATTTAAAAAAAAAACAAATGTTCTTGGTGAAATTCTTTCCAATGATCACATTTTTTAGTGCAGAGATCTGAAAAAAATCTTTCCGCTTCCCGTCTGTAGCTTGCAGCAAATTCTTAACACATTCCATTAAAGAAAAAAATTGATTGCATTAAAACCATACTCCCCATTTTGATCCCCTTTATTAAGGGTAGCTTCAAATTATATGAATTTGGGAAAATTGGTATTTTTGCTGTTTGTGTTGTGGGGTTGGGTTTTTTTTGTTTTTTTTTTTTTTTGTTGTTGTTGTTGGGGGGTGGTTTTTTTTTTTTTGTTTTTTGTTTTTGTTTTTCCCGAATTCTTGATTTTGCTTTTTTTTTAGTTGTTTTTTCGATTTTTGTTATTGCTACCCCTCCCCCTACCAAAACATCACCAGCACGTGCGGTGCGCACCACACCAAAGACCGCGCACACACCAAAAACACATTCACACCTTTTGTTGATATCACTATTTTTGGGGAAAGGCGTTAAATGAAGAATACTACTAACACACACACACACACACACAACCAAAACCCGAGTATAGTCAGTATACTCGTTTGCTTTTAAATTTAGTTGCTGCTAATGGGAATAAATTTTCTTTTTTAAATTCAGAAATCTCCCTTCTTTTTTTAGGGAAGGAAATAGGAAAAGTGCAGTCGTGGGTGTTTCAGCCCCCCATCGTTTCTTTGGAGATCCTGACGTGGTTCTGGATGGCTGCTTGTTGTGCTGTCTAGATCAAAACCGGCGCTTTTACCGACACTATGGCGCTGGTGGTGCGTTTTGTGAATTTTATGGAGGGAGGGGTCGGTTGTTAGTAGTTTTGAAAAATATTGGGAAGTGAAGAAGTTGGGAAAGATTGTGAGTGTTGTGAAAAAAAATTTGGAATCTTCCCTTTTTTTTTATGTTTTTTCCCGGGGAGGTTTGCATTGCGAGCTTCTCCGTTTCTTGTTTTGGTTCCCTTTTTTTGCCCCCTTTTTTAAGATCATTGCAAACAGGAGCGAGGTTTTGCTAGGTCTTTTTGGTCTCTTTTCATTCATACGAAGTTTATTGCTTTTTATGACTTTGGAATGATGAAAAATATTTGGGAAAGATGAAAAAGTTTGGAATGAGAAAAAAAATTGGGGGTATGTGTAGTAGTTGTGAAAAATATTGGGAATGATTGTGTAGAGTTGTGAAAAAATATTGGAATGTGAATATTGGGAAAGATGAAAAATTTGGGGTGATTGTGTAGTGTTGTAAAATATATGGGAAAATTGTGTGCTAGTTGTGAAAAATATTGGGGGAAAGATGGTGTAGTAGGTGTGAAAAAAATTTTGGGAAAGATTGTGTACCCAGTTGGGAAAAAAATTGGGGAAAGATTGTGTGTAGTTGTGGAAATATTTGGGTGATTGTGTAGCTAGTTTTGGAAAAAAATTTGGAATAAGCGTTTTGTAGTGTTCTCTCCTGTTTTTTTTTGGTGTTGTGGTTTTTTCATGTGAACTTGGGCCTGGAGGTGAGGAGTAAAAACGTGTAGTGGTTGTGAACAATATGTGTGCTCTAATGGAAAGAGTCGTTTGCAGACTCGCTTTTCTGTAGGAGCCTTTTTGCAGGTGGGGGTCAGGTTGTCAATTTTTAATGACTATAAAACTATAGCCATTTTGATTACTCTACCTTGTAATGAAATATCAAGGCATAATTTTGTTTCCTTGTGCTTTTAAACATGTTTCACAAACACCCCAACCCTCATTCTGACCCCCTATTATGATGCTAAACTTGTCAAATTCTCATTTGTCACTTCCTGCAGTCTGTCATTTCAATTTGTGATAACTTTTCATAGATTTATCTGACTTTCAATCTGTTTTCTGTATTGAACACCCTTTTTATTGCAGATGAATAACATGTCGATAACTTAAAACTGACCTCTGGTGTAATGCCACTCATTATGTGGTGCAGCGTCACATTTGGAGTGAAGAGCTGGTGTTCCTCTCCAGTCTGTTGTTAGTGTTAACAATATTTTTTAATAATATGTTTTAATCTTTTTTTCATCATTGCTGTTGTTGTGTGTTTCTGTTTTCAGGTAAGCTCTGCCACTGATGACACTCCCAACATGATCAGAGTGATACCCCCATGTGTTGGCAGCCCTCAGTTGTCTCATGACTTAAGGTGTTGACGTGTTTCCTTGTCTGTGTGTGCATGGCCAGGCTGGATGACCTTCTGCCCCGAGTGGTTGACAGGCAGCAAAGCTCTGGTGACCGACAACTTCCTGTACCTCTGGGTCTACCTCTTCTTCTTCAACATGCTGTGGGTCGTCATCCCCTTCGCCCTCATGTACCACTCCTGGGTGGACATCCGCGACAATGGCATTGCTCCAGACTTTGGATCCTCGGCACCACGGATCTCCAGAAAGCATGAAAACTACACTGGGAGCCAAGGGGGAAAGCAGGAGGCGTACACGAGGGCCACATTGTCCTCCAGTCGCTACAGCCTGCGGGGTCGCAAGGACTTGTAAAAATGCATCCTGACATGGGGGGTTGGGGTCAGAAAGTTTGATCTGGAATTGAAGAGAAGAAGTAATGTATTGCTCAAAACCATTGGGGGGTCTAGTTACATCAGCATCATTGTTGAAGTCCTGGTGAGAGAGTGAGATCCTGTGAAGATATTTTTAGGAAAAACATTTTGAATTTACTTGGTTTGATTTGGGTAGAGAAAACGTGTCTGTGAAGAATTCAACAGGGCTTCACTTGTGACGTGCAAGCTGTATATGATTTAGAGACTAGGAGCAGATGGATGCGGCATGGATTCTTAAATCTGAGCTGTATGTGATTTAGATACAGAATTTTCTCAGATGGTTGGAATAATACATCTGTCACCAGCTGCCTATATCAGAATGGGTGCCATGTAGAACTTAATTTTTTAAAATTATAAATTATTTCTTTCCTGTACAATTTTGTTTATAGTTTTATACAAATGTAATACTTGCATATATAGTTAGTTTCTGTCTTAGTTTTTGATGATTTGCTGTAAACTTTGTGAAGGTTTACTAACTTTTCGTTTATCAATCTGTTGAAAGTGTTTAATGGGTGTGACAGAAGGGTAGTTATCGTATTATTTTATTGTTTTTAATACCAGGCCTCTGCTGCATTTTTGCAGGAGCGAATATCAAATTGTCACTCTTTGAGTTGTGCACCAGGTATCATACCTTTCATCTTATTCTTGAACAAGTGCAATCATCACCTGCCTTTAAACAAATATCCTCCTCTTTCTTCCACTTATCCAAGGAATTTTCATATAGAAGTTTAATTAAAAACTTTTACTGGTCTTAGAAACTTGTGAAAACATTATTAAAAAATAGTATTTATTTGATATGAAATTCAGAGTATTATATTAGTTTGGAATATATTGTTCAACTGACATGTTTTGTGAATAGAAATGTTAAGGTAGCTTAAAAGGTTAAGATTGAAACTGTCTCTTTGAAAAGCTAGCTGTGATCAAGTTTAGAAGAGGCCTTTTCCGAAAGGAGCGTTTATTTTAGTAGATGGAATTTTTTATCATAAAAGCTTGTGGAGAAACGGTTTCTATGTCTTTTTGCAGTTTTGAAGTTTGGTAATGATGTTAGATGGCTTGATAGTTTTAGAGCATGTCATGTTCTCATTATGTAGCTCTCCGTTAAATTCAGATTCACAAATCACTTTGTTATTGATGTGTCAAATTTTTTTGTACGTAATTAAAAAGAAAGATTATAGTACGATTTCTTTTTTACTTTGTGTTACAGGAAGCATTGTTTTTGTCGTAATTCGATTGTTCTTGTTATATATTTATGTACAGATGTGTTTTAAAAAAAAAAAAAAGGTGTTAATTATAAAAACCTTATATCACGGACACTGTAGCTGAGTAGTTAAGATCATTCAACTTCAATCCCGTGGGTCTGTGAATTTGTGGGTTCAAATCTTGGCGGAGTCTGGTGAACTAAGGGTGCATATTTTTTACACTCTTTCCAGGTCAACCTCAAGTGAAGACCTGCCAGTGCCTTTATTCCCTTCATATATATGCATGTACATATGTGGAAGATCAAATATGCACGTCGAAGGTCCCGTTATTTATGTCGGTAAGTCAGTTATTCATGTCAGAAACATGAACATACCCAGCATACATCCCTGAAGTTGGAATGGGGCTGCCTTCATGGTGGCCAAAAACGATCATAATTATACTCCAAATCTCTGTATTGGTGAACTGTGGAGCTCTAGCCGAGCAACAAGAAAAAAACCCAACACCTGATATATTTAGAAAAAATCTTGTATATATATATATATTCAGTAGTTACTTTTGACAAAACTTTTTAAAAAAGACTTTGTTTCTATGCGTGCATTATTTTGTTCATGAGATATTTTGCATTTCATCTTAATAATAATAATAATAATACATGGAATTTTTTAAGCGCTATATCTTGCAAAAAAAAAAAAATCAAAGCGCTTTCATTCATCCTACTCATTTCACATGCAGCCAGTTACAATTAATAGTTTTTTTTACAAATTCAAATGTATACACACATGCTTGCATGCACACACGCACACTCATGCACACACATAAAGGTTGTACACTCTGGCAGGGTGATGGGTTTTGGCTGTTGAAGGCAGGGAAAAAAATAAAATGGAACAAGAGGGATAATCTTAGGTTTTAAATAAATGTCTTGAGGCCGGATTTAAAACTGTCATAAGAAGGCTTTTGGTGAAGGAAGAGAGGGAGGTCATTCCGGATTGATGGACCAGAAACAGAGAAAGAGCGACGGCCAACGGTGGACTGGTTAAATCTAGGTATTTTTAAGAACAAGGTATCTCCTTTTAGATGTAGTCTCACGTTGATGTTGTATTCCAGCTGTGCCTTTTGACAGCTTGTGTTAGTTCTGAAAACGCTGATGGTAACAATCGTGTTAAACTGACGATGGAGAGTTGGTTGAAGAGTTATGAAAATACTGGTTGCAGAGTATTTTTGTTATGGTTGTACTTGAATAAACTGACTCGTCCTGCAATGTGAAGTAAAGAGTGATGTGACTGAGTCATGTTTAGTTAAATATGAGAGAAATATTTTCCTGCTGGCTTGAAGTCATGTTTTGTGGTCATCCATTTCAAATCAATTTGTTCAGCTTGCAGAAATTCAGAAAGCCAAATCCAAAGAGTTGTGCTGCAGGAATATTTTGGGTTTTTTTGTTTTGAGGTATCAGAGAAAATAGTTTCCTGCTGGCTTGTCGTCATTTTTTGTGGTCATCCACTTTCAATCAGTCTTTTCAGTTTGCGGAAATCAGAAAGAGTTGTGCTACTGGATTTTGTTTGTTTGGTGGGTTTTTTTTGGGTTTTTTTTGGGGGGGGGGGGGGGTTGTGAGTTGTTTCACAACAGTTTTATAATGTGGTAATTCAACAGGTACTCGGCTTGGTTTTTTTTTAGTGATGGCAAGTGGCATTTCTACAAAGTTTTGGAGATTAGCCCCTTACTCAGAGTAAACTTCTTGATATAACTGGGGAACAGGCTTGCTGTATATTAGGAGTCTTGCCTAAAAGCTAGTTTGAGTCCAAAGGGAGACAAGAAAAAATCACCAGAACTGTCAAAGGCAAGTCTGCTCTTTAATTCAGTTTAAACTATTTGCTTGGGCTTTGGAGGTAGAATTAAGCTGATTTTCTGAGTCTGTCATTGGCTTGTATTTTTATGCTGATTTTCTGTCTGTCGTTGGTTTTTATCTTAAAGGAACATATATCCCATTATTTATGTTTTGTTTTGTGATAACTTATGCATTTTTCTTTAAATGTTATATATGAGCTGACCTACAATTGCATTGTGGAATTGTGGACTATAGTGTGAATATTTTCAGTGATATGTCTTGAAATTTCATGTACCACCAAGTATTATTTTTCTTGAAATAAAGATTCTTGATGTTTTGAAAGTCTTGAAATCAAACGAGGTAAAAGGTAAAGATGTCCCATAACCTATGAGGTCGTAGGGGAGCGAGGTGTCAGAGACCTCAGCTTCTCCAGGGCAAGGGTATTGAGGGCGGCGCCCATCTCCTCTCCCTCGCTGCTTTACCTTCCCTGACCCTGAAGAGGGCAGGTACCCATTTACAGCTGGGTGAACTGGGGGACTGTACCAAAGCCAAGGCGCACAGTCACCCATCTAAATGGTAACCACGCTCGATGCTGCTTAACATTGGCTGGGGGAAAGCGAGTGCTCTGACCACTGAGCCATCCCATTCCCCCAAACGAGGTACCCATTGCACTAAGTTAAATCATGATGTGTGCAGATAAAGCATAAAGAAAATGTTAAAACCAAATCCCAGTAGGGATGACTCTTTTGGTCTCAGTGTCTTGATTCCAGTGCTCCAGTAGATCAGCAAATTAAACATGATGGGTGATGAGAATGGCTTAAGTTTGCAGGAAACTTTATGTACTGTGTGTGTGTGGTCTTCAATTTTATGTCTCTTCACAAAAGTGATTTTAGACAAGTGTATGTGTGTGTTCTCTCTGTGGCAATGTCATGGGTTCTTTCAGAATGTGTGTGTAAGAGAGAGTGAGAGAGAGTTTGTGTGTAAGAGAGAGAGAGAGAGTGTGTGTGAGTGTGTGTGTTTTGTGTTCTTTCAGTGGCAATGTCGTGGGTTTTTTCAGAATAAACAACATCCACACCTGGAAATTCTGTCTTTGAAGTCTTCCTGTTTGTAGTACTTCCATTTGTTCAGTCTTTTTCCTGATTTTTCTGTCCTCTTCCTTCCTTTTTTTTCCTTCCCAGTCCATTCTCTTCTTGCCTCATTTTATTAAGAATATCTGACAATTTTTTTCTCTCCATATATTGTATATTTTACCTGCTTGTTCAGTGCAGGTGATCAGGTGGTAAGATAGCAGTCACATGTAGGTAGGATGTGTCCAGCTGTCATTTTGCCCCTACAGCATTAAGGTAGCCACATTCGACATCGGGAATGATGTCTACACACAACACTTGTAAGTGATGAGATACCAACACAAATTTCACACACACACACACACACACGTGCACGTTCGCACGGAGGCGCGCACACACATACAGACGCACGAGTGCGAGTACACACACGCGCGCGCGGTTTAAACGAAGCCCTATAAAGGGAAGTAAATTGATGACAAATATCGTTTCGCACTCAACCAAAGTACCTTCCCTTAGACTATGAACGCTCGAAAGCATGCTTGAAAATGATAGCCTGTGGGAAAAATTAGAGCCCAGATTCCCATTTCTTTTTCAGTTCTTGTGTTATTGTTAAGCAAAACCTCTACTCATCAGTAACTAGCGACGAAGGATATTAAGTCCACCCACCACAACTGTTACAGCTTTAGTCTAGGGGTTTGGTGTTAGGACATTTCTTATTCTGCCATCTCAGCTTGATTCATCTTTGTTATGTGAGCTGATAATTAACTTTGGGCAAAATGTGAAGGCTCGCCTCCATTGTGGATCAGAGATTCAACCCTTTGTGAGTTTTTTTGTTTATTCTGCCATCTCAGCTTGATTCATCTTTGTTATGTGAGCTGATAATTAACTTTGGGCAAAATGTGAAGGCTCGCCGCCATTGTGGATCAGAGATTCAACCCTTTGTGAGTTTTTTTGTTTGTTTGTGTGTTTTGTTGTTGTTTTTTTTACCATGAAAGATCATGAAATAAACTAGTATGACGTATTACCTCCCTTGGACTGCGCAGTGTAGGCCCCTATAGGCACCCAATACGTTTTGAGTCTGTATAGAGAAGGTGTGTGTGTGTGTGCATGCGTGCGTGTGTGTGTGAGAGTGTGTGTGTGTGTGTTTCCTAATGCCTACTTGGTGATCTGGACACACCTGCAGTCACACCAATACATCTATAGGCCACACACACACACTCTCTCTCTCCCTCTCTAGTGCGCACGCACGCACGAGCGCGCGCGCGCGCACACACACACACACATTGTCCTTTATTTTTTTGTATTTATAAAAACTGTGTGTGTGGGTGTGTTCGATAGGTATAGGGAAGAATCAACTGACTGCTGTCATCAAGGGAGGGGGATGGGGGTGGGCAACAATAATAATAATAATATATGGAATTTATATAGCACTGAATCTTGTAAAAGAACAAACAAATCGAAGCGCAAACAATGAAGCTAATAATGCAATGGGATTACAATGGCTAATCAATAACATGCACTGGTAGCGTAGTCATTATATAACTAGGTAAAGCTACAAAGACAAAAGTTAACACACCTCTAAACATGCCATTTTGGTAATGACTATTTAAACAATTGAGAAAATGATTTCACTATTGTGTGACGTCATGGCATTGAACAACGTCATTCTCACAACACTGAAGAAATGGAGAAACTTATTTACAGTCATGTTCCAATAAAGTCTCTTTCATCATTACGGGTAAAAAACGAACCAAAAAACAAACAAAACCAAAAGTGACAGAGGCATTGATAACTCAGGACTTGATTAACATGGTGAACATGCTTCTGAATACTTCATAGTGCGAAAATGGTAAATGCCTTTAATTATGAGGAAAAGAACGGGGTCATTATGGCCGCCAACTCTGAAAGACAATGATTGGAACTGGCAAACCAACAACCATATTGTATTGGATACTGTAGTGTACAACAACTGTATTGGATACTGTATTGTATCCTACTTGTATACTACTGTCAGGGCTGGTCTCCTCAGGGAGCGTGTCCAGTAAGTTTTTCCTTTTTTCCCGTTGTCCAAGGAGTTAACATCAGTGCCGACTCCTCTCCCCCCCAAAAAAAAACCCCTTCGGATAATAATAATAATAATAATAATGTATGGAATTTATATAGCGCTGAATCTTGTAAAGCAACAAATCAAAGCGCTCAGATTTTATTTCATACCACTTTAAGTTGAAATTCGGGCTGCTCTCCCCGGGGAGAGCGGGAGAACGCATGCAGAACGTCTTGCGCACACGTTAAAGCCCGTTGCGCTTTTCTGAAGAGTAGGTCATTGAGTGCCGGTGGGAACGGATGACAATTACAAAGCTGCTTACACATGGGGACTGGATGTAAAAAAGCACATGAGTAGTTTTCCATTATCCTCGAAATAAACGAATTAATAATGATAATAATAATAATAATAATAATAAATTATACTACTACTACTACTACTACCACTACCACTACTACTACGTCACGTCTCTCATTTTCTCACGTCTGGATTATTGCAATTCTCTTCTGGCTGGTCTGCCATCATCATCTATCCACTCTCTTCAACGTATACAAAACTCTGCCGCCCGACTAGTCCTCAGAAAGAAAAAAATCTGAGCACATTACTACTCTCTTGGGATCTCTCCACTGGCTGCCTGTGTCACAGAGAGTAAACTATAAGATCAGTACCCTCTGTTACAAATGTCTCCACAAAACAGCACCTTCCTACCTCTGTGAATGTCTTCACCTGTACACTCCTTCTCGATCCCTCCGCTCTGCTGCAGATACCTTGTGCTTACGAATACCTGGATTCAACCAATCCACAGATGGCCGTCGCTCTTCTCTCTATTTCTGGTCCAGTGATCTGGAATGACCTCCCTCTCTCCCTCCGCCCAAAGCCTACTTTTGACACTTTTAAATCCAGCCTCAAAACACATTTATTTCAAATCTAAGACTTTCCCCTCTTGTTTCATCTCATTTCTGTCCTTACCCTCAATAGCGGAACCCCCACCACCTTGCCAAAGTACACAACCTGTGTGTGTGTGTGTGTGTGTGTGTGTGCCCGCGCGCGCGCGTGTGTGTGTGTGTGTGCGTGCGTGTGTGTGCGCGCGTGTGTGTTTTCAATGTGTTAAAAACTATTAATTGTAACTTGTTTCATGTGTGAGAGTAGGATGAATGCAAGCGCTTTGATTTGTTTTTGCAAGACATAGTGCTATACACATTCCATTTATTATTATTATTATTATTATTATTATTACTACTACTACTACTACTACTACTACTACTACTACTACATACAATAAAATAATAATTATATGGTCGAAGCAACACGAGGGTAACTCTTCAAAAACCAGCAATGGCCATTTATTAAAGAAGCGTTCAGCAATTTTGAAGAGAAAGATCTGGAAAGGAGACTAGTTTCTGCAGATGGGCAGCACCAAAACAATCCGCAACACTGATTAAACAACAGTTCCAGTCGATTAGTAATGTGGATCGAGTTGTCACTGTGAATGAAACACGGAATCATCACCTTACCCCTGAAATGTAGCAGCAGTCGTAGCAGTGGAAACATGGGGATAGGCCTAGCCCTGCCACTATCTACACAGAAGACAAGGCTGATGCCATTCTGTCAGCTGGTAAAGTCACTCCCAAGTCGGATGCGCTGGGACTGACTTGTTAGGCGCCTAACGGCAGTGCAACGCAATTTCGCTCATATGACAGACAGCACTAGTGGCAGTCTGAGTATTTGACGACGACGACGACGACGAAGAAGAAGAAGCAGAAGAAGAAGCTGGTAAAGTGATGGCAGCAGTTCTAGAAGAGGATGGTTGCTGCTGATTTTCCTCAGAAAAGGTCACTGACAGACAGACTGATGGTGGACACTATACAATGGATCGGTGGTCTAGAGGTAACGCATCTGCCAGGTGCTGTCTGTCATATGAGCGCAATGCGTTTCGCTGCCGTTAAGCGCCTGACTAGTCAGGACCAGCACATCCAACTTCGGTGTAGGAGAGAATTGTTATCTCTTACATTTTTTTTGTAAAGGGCAGGATAATGGACAAAGAAGGCAGAAAACAGACAAGAATAAGGAGACAGGAACAAAAGGAATAGAGGTAACGCGCCTGCCTAGAAAGCGAAAAGTCCGGGTCGGAAGTGTGCGGTGGTTTGATTCCTTTTCGGGCCCGAAACTTTCCCCCCATCCATTAGACCATGAGGTGATCTGAGTGCTAGTCTTTCGGATGAGACGACAACCCGAGATCCCGTGTGTTACACATAATAATTAGCGCACATAAAGAATCCACGGCAACAAGAGAGTTGTCCCTGGCAAAATTCTGGAAAAGAAAAAAAAAAAGCCACTCTGATAGGGAAACAAACACAGTTGCAGACAGGAAAAGAAGAGAAAAACAGTGGGTGGCGCTGTGCTCTTGTGTCGACGCGCTCTCCCTGGGTAGAGCAGCCCGAATTTCACACAGAGAAATATGTCGTGACTTAAAGGGATATTTAAAAAAACAAACCCAACAAAAACCAAAGGCTAGCTACACGGGATATCATATTTTAAATTTTAAAAATTTATTTATTCCTTTCTATCGAGGATAATGAAATAGGCACTCATGTGCTTTTTTACATCCAGTCCCGGGTGTATGCGGTTTTGTAAATTTTGTCATCTGTTTCCACCGGCACACAATGGCCTACTCTTCCGAAAAGCGGAACAGGATTTAACGTGTGCGCAAGATGTTCTGCATGCGTTCGAACATGGGGCCTGGTTTATAGTCTCATCCGAAGGACTTTGACATTCAGTTCGATTTTTTGTGTCAAACTGGGAAGAAAGGGCGAGGCCAGGAATCGCAGAACATCTTGCGCACACGTTAAAACCCCCGTTTCGCTTCTCGGAAGGTAGGCCACTGAGTGCCAGTGGGAACAGATGACAAATTTGACAAAGCTGCATACACACAGGGACTAGTATGTAAAAAATCACATGAGTGCTTATTCTATTTCATTTCATTTATTTCATTTGTACACTTTAAGTCACGAGATTTCTCTGCGTGAAATTCGGGCTGCTCTCACCGGTTTCCCTATCAGAGTGGCTTTTTTTCTAAGAATTTTGCCAGGGACAACTCTTGTTGCCGTGGGTTCTTTTACGTGCACTGCATAATTTTTGTATAACACACGGGACTCGGTTTATCGTCTCATCCGAAAGACTAGCGCCCGGACCACCTCTCATGGTCTAATGGATGGGGGAAAAGTTTCGGGCCCGACGGGATACGACCACCGTACATTTCCGACCCAGACTTTTCGCTTTCTAGGCAGGCCCTTTACCTCTAGACACGATCCACTTTATCCTCGAAATAACAAGAAAAAGAAGAAGAAAAAAGAATATGCATAACGCAAACAATTCTTTACGTTCGCTTTTGCTTTTAAAGCAAGCATTCAGTGTCCAGGAGAGAGAGCGACGCCATTTTGTTGGGAATAAATCGAGGCGCAGTTACATTTGAAAAGCAGCCAGAGGCTGTTTGACGTCATAGATCGTCATCACCACGTGACAGCTGCAATTCACATGGAGGTGGACAGACAAAATTACACAGGAAAGATAGCGGACCCCCCCCCCCCATCTTGTTTTCCACCCTCTGTTCCTCACTCCTCACCGCCCTATCCTCCCTCTTCCTTCCCTGGCGGATCAACTGTCTTCCGGTTTCCATCTTCTGTATCACTGCTTCAGATCCCGTCCCCCTCCCTTCCTCCTTACACTGATATGCACTGTTCTCTATGGGTACACACCACAGTTAGCTGTTGCCTCTTTCCCCTTCTCTTTTCCTATTATTACTCTTGCATTTTTCATTTATATATTTATTTGCTCTTTTACTATATCCAGGATAATGCAATAAGCACTCATGCGCTTTAATTTTTTTTTAACGGTTTTGTCATCTGTTCCACCAGCACAAATGGCCTACTCTTACGACAAGCGGAACAGGATTTAACGTGTGCGCAAGATATTCTGCCTGCGTTCGCCACGGGGCCTCAGTTTCTAGTCTCATCCGAAGGATCTTTTGGGGAGAGTGGAGTCGGCACTGGTGTTAACTCCAGGGGGGAAATCCCCTGAACGGGATTCTAACCTGGGTCGTCAGATTGCCAGTGCAATGTTCTAACCACTAGGCTACACCGTTCTCCCCACCCACCCCCTCTTCATACCGCACGTACTACTATTACTACTACTAATAAATGGAATGTTTATAGGGCTATATCGAAATTTAAAAAAAAACCTCCTCACCTTTGGGGGGTAAAAGACTAGCCTCTGACTCAAATACTCATGTGATTTTGCAAAAATTGGGTAGGTTTGACATTTTTTTTAAGCAAACACTTTACTCCTCTAGTCCTTTGCCGTCGGCTAGCTTCCTAACCGCAATATGCATGCGTGGGGTCAACATTGTATGAACACGAGCAGTCCTCATTTGATGATCATTTCCAACTTTGTTCGTGGCTAGGCCTACCTGGTATTGCTCTATGTCTTCAATCCCCAAATCAAGTACACAGTGCATTTTTTCATCTTTAAAAAATCTGTGGAAATCATCAGAATTTTTTTCGGACTCGCACTCTATAGAAGATACTACATGACTCGCAAGGTAAAGCAGGAGTGTAACCTTCTCTATATCCTACTGTCCCTTCTCCCTCCCTCCCCGCCATTGAAAGGGCCACCACTCTCTCCGGCCGGTAATTATCCTGTGGGCCGCGTCTTCCGGTGACTTACATCACACCCGGTGGCCATTTCAATGCTCTGCCTCCAATTTCAGCCATAACATTATCCTCATTATTCTTTTTCTGACCTGCTGTTGCTCAACTTTTCCGTTTGTTCGATGTGTGGCCATACCATAATGTTTTGTTTGTTTGTTTTTTTGTAACTGAAATCACATCTGCTAAAAAACAACCCCCCCAAAGAACAACACAACAACACACCCCAACACAAACACGGAGTTGGCATCAGGTTCAGAATCCTAACAACCGGGGGATGCTGTTATTTTTGATTCTGTATAAAGTGAACAAGGCTTATGTCCTTACAAAGCAACCTTAGCAATACTGGCTGCATTGTTAAACAGATTTCTTGCAATGTTCCCAAGATAAACCCAACAAGCAAACAAAACAGAACAAAGAAGAACCAGAAAAGAAACACCGAAATACCGAACACAAAATGGTATCAGAGCATCTAAAACTACATTGCACACAATTTGTTTACCCAAAATATGCGTAAGTCTAAAAGTTAAAGATGATTTCAGAAGGAGGGTGGCAGGAGGGTTAATACGTTCGCCTGCCAACAAGTAAACTGTGATGTTCTGGGTTCGATTCTCAGCCTCACCTTTTCTTTCCAGTTTAACGAAAAAAATGAACTGAATGTCAAAGTCATCGGCTGAGACTATAAACCGAGGCCCCGTGTGCCAACGCACGCTGAACATCTTGCCCCCACTTTAGAAAACGGTGCCTTCAGTCGAGGATTGCGTATTCCCAGTCAGGGCAAGGCAAGCAGAGAAGCGGAGAAAGACCAGCAAGAAAGGGATTTACAACAGCAGATGTAACAGAGAAAAAAACAAAAACAAACAACAACAACCCTCCCTATTTCTTTCAAAACTACTTCCCTTGACCACACCAAAAGCTTTGTCAGTTATTGACAAAAGTAATCCACGAAATATGAATGCAGCTACCTTAAAGATGGACAAAAGAAATCGCATACGCGAAATCTCACCATTTGGTGAGCCTCTGAACTCTAGCTGAGGAACAAAAAATTAATTCAATTCACGTCAGTAAACTGTCTAGGCCTACAATGCAATGTTGTTACGATTTGAAAATCAATGTTCTCCAGGGTGTCACCTTCCTCTGTGACAAGGCCTAGCAGGCTCAATGGGGAAATTTTCCTCTGGAGTTAACATCAGCGAAGACTCACTCTCCATAAGTCCTTCGGATGAGATAACATCTTGAGCACACGTTAAATCCTGTTCCGCTATTGTGTGCCGGTGGGAACAGATGACAGAATTCATAAATCCGCATACACACGGGGGCTGGATGTAAAAAAGCACATAAGTGCTTATTCCATTCTCCTCGATGTAAAAGAATAAAAAAAACCAAAACACAAAATAAGATGGACTGTTTAAACCAGTATAACGTATCTTTCTCGTGTCTTTTCGAGATCATGATTCGTATCAATCTGCCTGTCAGTATTGTAACTGCCCTTTATGAGATGATTAAAGTGTTTTTTTTTTTTAAACTTTGACTTGACTAGCATAACAATCTGCATCCTTTACCAAAGAAGGAGAAAACCCCCTGTTAAAGTCGGATTATGACCGTCTATATATTATAGTGAGGTATTTGAAAATTGGTCATACAGCAAACTTCTCATCCGGTGATCGTTCCCAGTGATTCCTTCCAGGTGTGATGTGGGAGACAGGACATTTTCTGGTGACCCCTGAGTGCTTCTGTTAAGCCAAGAAATGCTCACGTTGTAGTAAGGCAAGGTTGCATCACAGCAGAAGTCTTGTATTGTAACAGCTCCCACAACTGGTGACACGGAATTCAGGGCAGCGAAATGCACCTGCCCAGACTGATTAGGCAGTGAAGTTGTAGAAGTCTTTGCAAACTAGTAACGTGTTAGTTGTTGGTGAATTTCGCACGCACGCACGCACGCGCGCGCGCACACACACACACGTGCGCGCGCGCAAGCACGCACGCACACACAACACATACATGCACGCACGCACGCTCGCACGCATGCACGCACGCCGCACGCACGCGCGCGCATACCACACAACACACACCACCCACACACACACACACACTCTCTCTCTCTCTCTCACAGACACACAGACACAGAACAGACACACAGACACAGACAACACACGCACAAACACACACACACACACACACACACAAAGAAGAAGATAAAGAAAAAGGAGGAGAAGAAGAGATGATGATGATGAAGAAGAAAAAGAAGAAGAAGAAGAAGAAGAAGTAGTAGTAGTAGTAGTAGTAGTAGTAGTAGTGAGTAGTAGTGTAGTAGTAGAAAGAAGAAGGACGAGAAGAATGGACGAATACGAAGAAGACGATAATCCGAAGAATGCGAAGAGAAGAAGAGTGCGAAGAAGAATGCAAAGAATGCCAAGAAGAATGCGAAGAAGAAGATGCTGACGATAAAGAATGCGAACAAGAGGGCTCATGCGAAGTACAAAGAACAGTTAAGAAGCTAAATGGAAAACTTGAACAAAAACAACACTCTCTCTTCCTTCCTCTTTTACAGAGTTGACGTATCACGTGCTGTTCCACTCCCTCACTGTCAGGCTATTTTGTCCTCCTTTCCCATGCCTGTAGATGCATTGTTTTACTGCACGTTAAACATCCATCGCCACTGTGGCATACAGTAACAGCATCTTGAGGTCCTGTTTTTCTTGTAGCATGTGCAAGACACCAGGACATGGCTTTGGTAATTGATGAGGTGTGTGTGTGTGTGTTATGTGAGTGTGTGTGTGTGTGTGTGTGTGTGTGTGTGTGTGTGTGTTTAAACAAGATATCTACCTGAGCATTTTTTGGTCAAACCTTTCTGCCAGTGATTATGAACATGTCAGTGTTCATGAAGTCTCAGTTCCTCAATGATACTCTCATTCAGAATCATCATCATCATCGTCATCATCGTCATCGTTGTCGTCGTCGTCGTCGTCGTCATCATCATCATCATCATCATCATCCATCAGCACAATTTTAATGCTATATTCTCAGGGAAACTAATGATACAAGACCTCACTCATGTTTCAGCACAGAAGAAGTTCTTCACCTCCTTAGACCATCGCCTCGGGCAGTCCAAGTTATGAAGGCTTTTGCCACAATGAATGACATGTTCAGTTTATTGACCGCAGCTCATTAGCTCCTCTGGCCAATTTCTTGTTTACTCTGAAGGCAGTGTGAACGCTAGGTAACATTGGAAAAGGGGTTGTGGTGGCCGTAGGGTGTCCGTCAAGATTTTGTGAAAGAAGCAGACAGGTTTCTATTGGTAGTGCTTTCTCTCTCCAATTTTCCCCCTGCAACTTAAAGACAAGATTGTGGGCTTCATGATGGATGGTCATTTTTGGAATGCCTGCTGGTCTTTGCAGGGCGATGAGGTAGCATGGGGAGGCGGTGTGGACAGGGGTGGAAGCGGGGATGGGAGGAAGAAAAATAGAGTGAGCAGAGACTACAGAGTTGAAAGGAATGTGGTAACTGTCTTTACACCATGCTCACTGTTGTCTGCACAACAGGGACTACAGAAGCCAGCACAAACCTGTAAACAAGGAAATCATGGGAACAACTTCAAGCTTACGAAATGGATTGTGTAGGATGAAAATGTCACCATTTTAATTAAAAAAAAAGACGAAAACACACTGGTTTCTAAATAATCAATAATTGCACAGATAGCTGTTGTATGAGGGAAGACATTTTGACTAGGATTTGTATGTATGGATTGTCAAAGTTAAAGGCTGATCACAAAGCACATTACTTAACTTAACACAATTTTTCTTTAATTCATATTAATGGTTCTTGCATCTTGTTATGCATACTGCAAGGATATCTATATTTTTCATGAAAGAATAAAGCAATGGTTAATCTAAAGAACAGATGATGACTAAAAAGAAATGACAAAACTGCACAAATTCAAGGGAACGGGTAAAGAATTCAGAACACATAGAAACCAGTGTATGTGGATATGTGTAAAACCTGAACAATGTAAAGAAAAACAAAAGCTGCAACAAAAACAACAGCAGCAATAACAAAAGAAACTTGTGGAATACCCAAATGAGAATAGTGACATATGCTTGAAAGGCAGTCAGATTTGATACTATGAATAAAAGATCGAAATAAATACACCAAATAAAATAATGAGGTTTAAAAATGGAATGCATACATTTTAGAAGAGCAAGAGAGAGTAAAACCTACACAAAATATAAAGGAAATTCAAGAACAATTTGGAAAAAAAGAAACAGAATTCATCTGTCTTTTCTGCTTGGGAGACTTGATATATTGCATGCTCTTCCAGCTCATTCCTGTTACCTATTTGATCATGTTCCTTTCAGCCACATCCACATTCATTGTTTTGTTTACACCACCACACAGTGGTCGCAGCACTTGCTCTCTCTCCAAGCTAAGGTAAAGCAGCATTGAACGTTGTAACCAAGTGGATGGGTGACGTTTGCACGCCTTGGCGTCAGTACAATCCCCAGTTCACCCAGCTGTAAATAGGTTACTTGCCTCTTTAGGGACAGGGAAGGTAAAGCAGCGAGGAGACAAGATGGGCTCTACCTTCTTTGGAGTGGCTGAAGTGTCTAACACATTGCTCCCCAACAACACTATAGGTTATGGGAACACCTTTACCTTTTTACCTTGTTTTGTTTACATGTTGAGCTAATGTTTTTTGCAGCATGTGCAAGATGCCAGATGAGGTTGATAAATGATGTTGTCTGTGTATGTGTATGTGTGTGTGTGTGTGTGTGTGTGTGTGTGTGTGTGTGTGTGTGTGTGTGTGTGTGTGTGTGAAAACAAGATAGTCTATCCATAGAAATTTTCCCATACATTTCTGTCAGTCTTTTTGCACATGTAGGTGTTCAAGTGGTCTCAATTCTTCAACAATGTTCTCATTCAATCTTAAAATCATTGTGATTGTCATTATCATTGTTGTTTTTGTCATCATCATTGTGGTAGTCGTTGTCATGATCTCTCTCCTCCTTCTCCTCCCCATCCTCCTCCTCAAACATCCTCCTCCTCCTCCTCCTCCTCCTCTCCTCCTCCTCATCTAACACAAATCCAAGGCCATGTTGTCAATACAGTAGAGGATAATAATGATACCAATAACTCATTCATTTTACAGCACAGAAGAAAGTTTTCATGTCCTTAGACAATTGCCTTGGGCAGTCAAGTTATGAAGGGCTTTCCCTACAATGAATGACCATGTTCAGTTTATTGATCGCAGCTCATTAGCTCCTCTTGCCAATTTCTTGTTTACTCTGAAGAGCAGTGTGAACGCTAAGTAACATTGGAAAAGGAAGGATCAGTGGCCGTAGGGCGTCCTTCAGTATTCTGTGAAAGAAGCAGACAGGTTTCTATTGGCAGTGCTTTCTCTCTTCCCCTAATTTTTCCCCTGCAACTCAAAGACAAGATTGTGGGCTTCATGATGGATGGCCATTTTTGGAATGCCTGCTGGTCTTTGCAGGGCTGATGAGGTAGCATGGGGAGGGAGTGGAGGGTGGGGTGGAAGTGGGACTGGGAGGAAAGAAGATAGAGTGAGTAGGGACTACAGTTGAAAGGAATGCTGGAACTATCTTTTACACCATGCTCGCTGTTGTCTGTAAAACAGGAGACTTCAGAAGCCAGCACAAACTTGCCAAAGAAAGAAACTCAGGAAAATAACTCCAAGGTTATGAACTCTGTTGTGTATGATTAAAAATGTCATCGTTTTTATGAAAAAGATTAAAATATGCAAAGTTTCTAAATAATGAATTGCACTGATAGCTGTTGTGTGAGGTAAGATATTTTGACCAGGAGTTTTTCATGAGGTAATGGATTATCAAAGTTAAAGGCTGATCTCAAAGCAAAGTTATGAACTTAACACTAATTTTGTATCAAGGTCAATGATTCTTGCATCTGTTATGCACACTGCAAGGATATCTATATTTATGATGAAAGAATGAAGCAATAGTTAATCTAAAGAAGGATGATAACTAAGCAAAATGTCAAAACTGCATAAATCAAGGGAAAGAGTAAAGAAGTGAGAACACATAACAACCAGTGTATGAGGAGTATGTGTAAAACCTGAGCAGCGTAAAGAAGAACAACAGCTGTAACAACCACAGTAACACCAACAGAAGTCCCCAAACATCTTTCGAAACTGGGGAACCAAATTCAGGTGGCAAATGCACCTGTCCAGATGATAAGGGAACGAAAGTTCAGAAGTCTTTGCAAGTAGTAACATGATAGTTGTCGGTGAATTACGTGCCTGCAAATACACACTCACACACACACATACACACACACACACACACACGCGCGCGCGCTATCACACACACAAACACAGGCATGCACACACACATACCAAAGAAGAAGAAGAAGAAGAAGAAGAAGAAAGAAGGCAGAAGAGGAGGAGGAGGAGGAAGGAGGAGGAGAAGAAGAAGAAGAAGAAGAAGAAGAAGAATGTGAAGAAGAAGAATGCGCAGAAGAAGAAGAAGAAGAAGAAGAAGGAGGAGGAGGAGGAGGAGGAGGAGGAGGAGAAGAAGATAGCTGATGGGAAGTACAAAGAACAGTTAGAAGCTAAATGGAAAACTTGAACAAAAACAACATTTCTCTCCTTCCTCTTTTACAGAGTTGACGTATCACGTGCTGTTCTACTCCCTCACTGTCAGGCTATTTTGTCCTCCTTTCCCATGCCTGTGGACGCGTTGCTTTATTGCACGTTAAACATCCATCGCACTGTGGCATACAGTAACAGCATCTGAGGTCCTGTTTTTCTTGTAGCATGTGCAAAACACCAGGACATGGCTTTGGTAATTGATGAGGTCGTGTGTGTGTGTGTGTGTGTGTGTGTGTGTGTGTGTGTGTGTGTGTGTGTGTTGTGTGTATGTGAGTGTGTGAGTGTGTGTGTGTGTATGTGAGTGTGTGTATGTGAGTGTGTGTGTGTGTGTGCGTGTGTGTTTAAACAAGATAGTCTACCCTGAGCATTTTTTGGTCAAACCTTTCTGCCAGTGATTATGAACATGTCAGTGTTCATGAAGTCTCAGCTCCTCAATGATACTCTCATTCAGTCATCATCATCATCATCGTCATCGTCGACGTCGTCGTCGTCATCATCATCATCATCATCATCATCATCATCATCATCATCATCATCATCATCATCAGTCAGCACAATTTTAATGCCATATTCTCAGGGAACTAATGATACCAAGACCTCACTCATGTTTCAGCACAGAAGAAAGTTCTTCACCTCCTTAGACCATCGCCTCGGGCAGTCAAGTTATGAAGGGCTTTTGCCACAATGAATGACCATGCTCAGTTTATTGACCGCAGCTCATTAGCTCCTCTTGCCAATTTCTTGTTTACTCTGAAGAGCAGTGTGAACGCTAGGTAACATTGGAAAAAGGGGTTGTGGTGGTCGTAGGGTGTCCTTCAAGATTTTGTGAAAGAAGCAGACAGGTTTCTATTGGCAGTGCTTTCTCTCTCTCTCTCTCTCTCTCTCCCAAATTTTTCCCCTGCAACTTAAAGACAAGATATTGGGCTTCATGATGGATGGCCACTTTTGGAATGCCTGCTGGTCTTTGCAAAGCTGATGAGGTAGCATGGGGAGGGAGTGGAGGGCGGGGGTGGAAGTGGGGCTGGGAGGAAAGAAGATAGAGTGAGCAGGGACTACAGAGTTGAAAGGAATGCTGTAACTGTCTAATACACCATGCTCACTGTTGTCTGCACAACAGGAGACTTCAGAAGCCAACACAAACCTGCCAAAGAAAGAAAATCAGAAAAGCAACTCCAAGGTTATGAACTCTGTTTTGTATGATTAAAAATGTCATTGTTTTGATGAAAAAGATTAAAATATGCAAAGTTTATGAATCATCAATTGCACTGATAGCTGTGTAGATATTGACCAGGAGGTTTGCACTGAGGTAATGGATTATCAAAGTTAAAGGCTGATCACAAAGCAACATTTACTGAACTTAACACTATTTTTGTATCAAGGTCAATGATTCTTGCATCTGTTATGTATACTGCAAGGATATATATATTATTTTTGATGAAAGAATGAAGCAATAGTCAATATAAAAGGAATGATAACTAAGCAAAATGTCAAAACTGCATAAAATCAAGGAAAGGGTAAAGAAGTGAGAACACATAACAACCAGTGTATGAGGAGTATGTGTAAAACCTGAACAGCGTAAAGAAGAACAACAGCTGTAACAACCACAGTAACAACAACAGAAGTCCCCAAACATCTTTCGAACTGGGGACACCAAATTCAGGTGGCAAATGCACCTGTCCAGACTGATAAGGGAGCGAAAGTTCCAGAAGTCTTTGCAAGTAGTAACATGATAGTTGTCGGTGAATACGTGCCTGCAAATACACACACACACACACACACATGTGCGCACACTCTCACACAAACAAACACAGGCATGCACACACACATACCAAAGAAGAAGAGAAGAAGAAGAAGAAGAAGAAGAAGAAGAAGAAGAAGGCAGAAGAGAGGAGGAGGAGGAGGAGGAGGAGAAGAAGAAGAAGAAGAAGAAGAATGTGAAGAAGAAGAATGCGCAGAAGAAGAAGAAGAATGTGAAGAAGGAGGAGGAGGAGGAGGAGGAGGAGGAGGGGGAGGAGGAGGAGGAGGAGGAGGAGGAGAAGAAGAAGAAGAAGAAGAAGAAGAAGAAGAACAAGAAGAAGAAGAAGGAGGAGGAGGAGGAGGAGATAGCTGATGCGAAGTACAAAGAACAGTTAAGAAGCTAAATGGAAAACTTGAACAAAAACAACACTTTCTCTTCTTCCTCTTTACAGAGTTGACGTATCACGTGCTGTTCCACTCCTCACTGTCAGGCTATTTTGTCCTCCTTTCCCATGCCTGTGGATGCGTTGCTTTACTGCACGTTAAACATCCATCGCCACTGTGGCATAAAGTAACAGCATCTTGGAGCTGGTGTTTTTCTTGTAGCATGTGCAAGACATCAGAACATGGCTTTGATAATTGATGAGGGGTGTGTGTTTGTGTGTGTTTGAGTGTGTGTGTGTATGCGTACGTATGTGTGTTTGTGTGTGTATGTGTGTGTGTGTGTGCATGCGTGAAAACAAGATAGTCTACCATAGCTTTTTTTGGTCAAACTTTTCTGTCAGTGATTATAAGCATGTGGGTGTTCAACTAGCCTCACGTCTTCAATGATAGTTATTCTCATTCAGTTATCATCAACATCATCATCATCATCGTCATCGTCATCACCATCACCACGTCGTCATCGTCGTCGTCATCATCATCATCATCATCATCGTCGTCGTTTTTGTCGTCCTCCTTTTCCTCCTCCTCCTCATCACCATCATTATCATCTAGCACAATTCTAACGCCATGTTCTGAATACAGTAGGAGGTGGAGGGGTGTTAATGATACCAAGACCTCACTCATTTTTCAGCACAGAAGAAGTACTTCACGTCCTTAGGCCATCGCCTCGGGCAGTCAAGTTATGAAGGGCTTTTGCCACAATGAATGACCATGTTCAGTTTATTGACCGCAGCTCATTAGCTCCTCTGGCCAATTTCTTGTTTACTCTGAAGAGCCGTGTGAACGCTAGGTAACATTGGAAAAGGGGGTTGTGGTGGCCGTAGGGTGTCCTCATGATTCTGTTAAGAAGCAGACAGGTTTCTATGGCAGTGCTCTCTCTCTCTCTCTCTCTCTCTCTCTCTCTCTTCTCTCTCTCTCTCTCTCTCTCTCTCTCTCTCTCTCTCTCTCTCCCATTTTTCCCCTGCAACTTAAAGACAAGATTGTGGGCTTCATGATGGATGGCCATTTTTGGAATGCCTGCTGGTCTTTGCAGGGCTGATGAGGTAGCATGGGAGGGGTGGGGGTGGGGGTGAAAGGAAACAGGATTTAGTGCCTGCAGCACAGGAGATGGTAGATACAAGCAAAACTCGTGAAAGGCAAACAAATATAAAAGAGAAATAATGAAAAACAACTCCATGCATATGCATGTTTTGTATACAATTAAAGTGCATCTGACTTACTTGACTTATGCCTCTTGTTCCTTGGGGAACATAGGGCTGCAACAACACCCCTCCAACGAATTCAGTTTTGGGAGATCCTCTTCAGCTCAGGCCTGTCATTCCGCTTCCTTCGTTTTCTTCGTCAACACTTCTGCGCCAGGTCTGTTTTGGTCGACCAACTTTCCGCTTCCCTTGTGGATTCCAGTCAAGGGCCTCCTGGTGACATTTGACGCAGGTTTGCGGAGTGTATGGCCGATCCATCCCCATTCCTTTGTTTATAATGGAGTCGATTGGAGTTGTCTGGTCCTGTCCACAGTTGTTTGTTGGATATGACTTCCGGCCATCTGATGTTGAGGATGTTCCTGAGGCATTTGTTGGTAAAAGACTGGAGTTTGTGGGTGTTGGTTTTGTGCATCTACGTTAACAAAAACAAACTTCACAAAAATATATCATGTGGTGTATATAACATTTCTAATTAACTCATTGCACAGATCGCTGTTGCACTTGGAAGACATTTTGACCAGTTGTGAGTATGGAGAAAATACAGTTGCTAATATTTTTTATGTTTAGGCTTTTGTCAATAATGAGAAGTCTTTCAGAAAAGTCGTTTTCAAATACATTAAGCAGAGCAGCTGTTACTTGTGGCAGGCAATGGGAAGGTAAGGAAGTGTTTGATCACCCTACAGCGGGTTACCGGTAGGGAAAAGTTTTGTTGTTGTTGTTATTTGCCATTATATTTATGGCTTCCCAACTCGTTATCAATACTATCTGTCATCTGTCCCTACCCCATCTACACACCCATTCTCCTCCAAAAAATACAGGATCCCTGCAAAAACTCTAGACATTCAACACCCCAGCATTTTTCTTTTTCTTAGAGCAGCAAGACATTCTTCAAACGAGGTGTCATACCCCGCTTTTGTTGTACTGCCTTCAGTTCCTCTGCTGACGCGAGGAAGACACTGCAAGCACTCTAGAAAATGAAAGAGTTGGTGCAAGTGACTTTGAAAAACGAAGGGATCTGCCAAAAAAGCTGAATGGAGGACAACAGAGCCATCAATCAGAAAAAAAGGCACAGACAGTGTCTGAGGGGTTTGCAACGTGACCACTGGTGTGGGCTGGCTGGTGCGGATTAACAGTGTCCTGCTCTTAGACAGCCGTTGATCTGCACTGTACAGAGGTCTGAACATCCTGTAGTCAGCGGTGCTGTACAGCTGCTGTAGACGATGACTAGGTACAAAATACCAACCAGGATTTGCAGCACGGTTTGAAGCTGATGTACTTTGATTCTTTAAAAGTTAACACCAAAAGCTACAAGCTTGTTATTGCTAGGATTCCAAAATGCTGTTTGTTTTCAATGCTTATTCTCATTTCTGAATAACAAAACTATATAAACCAAAAGTCTGTTGATGTTCCTATGTATGAAGGGATAGCGCATGGCACGAACTTACTATTTTCCTGTTTAATAATAATAATAATAATAATAATAATAATAATAATAATAATGTATGGAATTTATATAGCGCTGAATCTTGTAAAGCAACAAATCAAAGCGCTCAGATGACAATTTTTTTCTTTCGAGGATAATGGAATAAGCACTCATGTGCTTTTTTTTTTACATCTAGTCCCCATGTGTATGCGGTTTTGTAAATTTTGTCATCTGTTCCCACCGGCACAAAATGGCCTACTCTTTCGAAAAGCGGAACAGGATTTAACGTGTGCGCAAGATGTTCTGCATGCGTTCGCACACGGGGCCTCGGTTTATAATCTCATCTGAAGGACTTTAGCGGAATTGAGAACCGTCCAGTGATAAATCGATGAATTACCCTTTCAAAAAATCAGGTAGGTGTTACAGACATTAGAGAATAATCATTAAATTTGAGCAACTTCAGTATACTTGAGTATTTCTGCTGTCTGTTTTTCTACGTTGTTACGTTGCATAATTATATTGTACTAGATTTCACAGGAGGTTGTTTTGACTTGCAGCGTCTTTCTCCAAATAATTGAACAACAAACAGTAGGTTTCTTCTTCTTCTCTGCGTGCCCTAATTGGGAGAAAGGCGCTGTGCCTGGTCTTCTCCTACGCTTGTGATTGATCATGAGGTCTGTCCCTGGCCTCAGCCCACACAGTCATTCCGGTTTTAGAGCAGGAAGGGGTGCGCTAAGTTTGGCACTGGGTTCTGAATCCTTGGCTGAGTTAGATTGGGTTTGTGCTGAGCAAGGACCGACAGCAGATATATGCTACTTCATTGCTGAATTCAGAATATTGGACTGATCCCCGAAGGCGGAATGTAGCTACCTTAATGGTGGGTGGAACATAACGGTTGCATACGCAAAACTACCACCATTGGTGACCTCGGGGTCTAGCCAAGGAACAAAAGAAAATATTGGATTTCATAACATTCCTACTAGTGCACACATTTAAGAACCTGTTTGTACTTTTCAGAGAGACCTCTTTACCAGGACAGCATGGACAACATCATCATGCATAGGCGATGGGGATGGATAGGGCATATCTGCCGTCGGGAACAGGGAAACATCGCCCGAACAGCCCTCCACTGGACACCAGAGGGAAAACGCAAACGAGGACGACCCAAGAACACTTGGCGTCGGACTGTCGAAGCAGAGCTGAAGACCTTCCAACATACCTGGGGAACCATTCAGAAGCTGGCCCAGGACAGACAGGAGTGGAGAACATTTGTTGCTGCCCTACGTGCCAATAAGGCACAAAGGCATTGATGATGATCTTTACCAGGACAGATAGGGCAAACGTATGAAACCAACTAAGACTTACAGATGATAAGTAACATTTGACATGGAAACAGTGAACACAAGACTGAATCCACAAGTGATGAGTTTGGAATGAAAATCTGACAAAGATTCACACCTTCCCATCAATTTGAATAGAAAAAAATCTATAGGGCTTTCCTTTCGGAAAAAAAGTCCATCAGTTTTTTAAACTTGTTTGTTAGCTGCCGAATCCATAATTGTAAGAAACATCATTTGATACAGAGCCTTCATTTCATCTGAGTATTTTAGTCATGAAAGTAGGACACAACAACACTTTCTCTTTCTGCTTTAATTTCTGGCCAGACAAAAGCATTTTCCAGATGAGATGCCATACTTCGATTTTTTCCAACATAGCAGACATCAGCTAGTGGCAAAAGTGATATATCATAGGACGCTTTTTATAAAATGGAAGGTGACCTAAAGGGATGAACATGCCTGCGCTAGAAGCAAAGAGCAGATAACAGACGGGCCATCTGCTAGGAAAAGGGCACGTAACTTGGTGCATTGGTGATTAGAACAATGCCCTTGGTGTGCTGGTGAGAGTGGTGTGCGTTGTGATCTGTATGGTGGGTTTACATGAAACAAATGATCGTCAATATTACATGATGTTATACACTCAACGATCATTAATGTGGCAGAGCCTTGAGTACACGATTGCAAGTAACACGAACGGCATACGTTATTTTAATATAAAAAGTCAGAGTACTACTTCGTAAAGGAACTGGTGTTTGGTAGAAAACTGAGGATAGTACACAACAATGTAGACCACAAAGTGCGTGGTTCATTTTTAAAGGTTTAAGTTAAGGCTAGCCCAGTAGTACGTATAGAGTATAACATATCCTGTTTACTTCATAGTTATCACGTAAAGCTTTTCATGTTGCCAGTAGAATGTCTACTTGGTTCACCTATTTGCCATGAATCAGAAGAGGTTTGTCCTGTTATAACAGAATCCCTTCTTTTGCCTCATACGTGGTGTATATATTAATGTTTGTCCGTCGTGTTCGACGATGACCTCCAAAACAGCAGCGGAGGCAGCTGCTGTTTCGTAAATTGGGCAGAAATTTGATTATAGTGGAGATGCCTTGCCCACAGCACACCCCCACTCTCTCGGCCAAGTGAGCATATGGACAGTCAGCGTGCAGTACACAAGGACTGCGCAAGTCAAGCCTCCTAGTCAGAGAGTCATAGTCGATCACTAACGACTAAGCTGTACCCCTCAATGGTTTAATCAAGAACTGTGATAAAGCCTAGGCACTGAAGGCAAATCTTAATCAGCCCCTGTATTCTACTTGGTGTTTCTTTTAGATGTCGTCGATTCTTTGATTTAGTCAGTTAATGTTGCAGATATATTAACAGGTCAGGGCATACAGTAATTGAGACTGTGGTAGCCAGTGCTATCGGTAGCAATGTATGTTGAAAAGAAGTTTATGGCCAAGAAAGTGTATGGGTGATATTGACGATGACGTTGATGATTGCTGTTGTTGTTGTTAATATATCCTCCTCCTCCTCCTCCTCATCATCATCATCACCACCATCATCATCATCACCATCATCATTATCACCACCATCATCACCATCACCGTTATTATCTGTATATTCATATATAGAATATAAAGTTGGCTACCAACACGATACGTGCATGGCTCTCGGACAGACGCAAATTTCGGAAAGAGAATAGGTAGTAAAGGCAAAGAGAAGTTGATGCCATGACCTGTCAGACAGAACTAACGACAAGCTATGGCACACAGTACCTTCATGTTTCAGTAGACTGGCACTGACAATTTTCTGACATTTCATGTCATTTCATTCCATACCACTTTAAGTCACGGTAGATTTCTCTGCGTGAAATTCGAGCTGCTCTCCCCGGGGAGAGCGTGTTGCCGCAAAAAATTAGATAGAAATAAATTATTTTATTTTTTCCTGCTTTCCAACTGTATGGGGTTTCCCTATCGGGGGCTTTTTAAAAGAAATTTTCCCCCGGGCAACTTCGTTGCCGTGGGAC
>CM054155.1:6983145-7000645 GCA_028751875.1 Rapana venosa
GGGAATGATTGTGTAGCTAGTTGTGAAAATATATTGGGAAAATTGTGTAGCTAGTTGTGAAAAATATTGGGAATGACTGTGTAGCTAGGTGTGAAAAATATTGGGAATGATTGTGTAGCTAGTTGTGGACAATATTGGGAATGATTGTGTAGCTAGTTGTGGACAATATTGGGAATGATTGTGTAGCTAGTTGTGGAAAATATTGGGAATGAAGCAGTTAAGTGCTATGTTCCTCCTGTTTTTTTGTTGGTGTTGTGCGTATACATGTGAACTGTGTCCATGGAGGTGAGGAGTAAATGTTTAGCTGGTTGTGAACAATATGTGACGCTCCACCATGAAATGAGTCGCTTAGCACCTGACTCGCTTTTCTGCTAGGAGCCATTTTAGGCAGGTGGGTGTCAGGTTGTCGATTTTGAGATTGTGATTGATTATAAGACTATAGCCATTTTGATTCCTTGTGCTTTTAAACGTGTTTTAAAAATACCCCAACCCTCATTCTGACTGCCTGTTATGATGCTAAACTTGTCAAATTCTCATTTGTCACTTCCTGCAGTCTGTCATTTCAATTTGTGATAACTTTTCATAGATTTATCTGACTTTCAATCTGTTTTCTGTATTGAACACCCTTTTTATTGCAGATGAATAACATGTCGATAACTTAAAACTGACCTCTGGTGCAATGCCACTCATTATGTGGTGCAGCGTCACATTTGGAGTGAAGAGCTGGTGTTCCTCTCCAGTCTGTTGTTAGTGTTAACAATATTTTTTAATATTATGTTTTAATCTTTTCTCTTCGTTGCTGTTGTTGTGTGTTTCTGTTTTCAGGTAAGCTCTGCCACTGATGACACTCCCAACATGATCAGATTGATACCCCCATGTATTGGCAGCCCTCAGTTGTCTCATGACTTAAGGTGTTGACGTGTTTCCTTGTCTGTGTGTGCATGGCCAGGCTGGATGACCTTCTGCCCCGAGTGGTTGACAGGCAGCAAAGCTCTGGTGACCGACAACTTCCTGTACCTCTGGGTCTACCTCTTCTTCTTCAACATGCTGTGGGTCGTCATCCCCTTCGCCCTCATGTACCACTCCTGGGTGGACATCCGCGACAATGGCATTGCTCCAGACTTTGGATCCTCGGCACCACGGATCTCCAGAAAGCATGAAAACTACACTGGGAGCCAAGGGGGAAAGCAGGAGGCGTACACGAGGGCCACATTGTCCTCCAGTCGCTACAGCCTGCGGGGTCGCAAGGACTTGTAAAAATGCATCCTGACATGGGGGGTTGGGGTCAGAAAGTTTGATCTGGAATTGAAGAGAAGTAATGTATTGCTCAAAACCATTGGGGGGTCTAGTTACATCAGCATCATTGTTGAAGTCCTGGTGAGAGTGAGATCCTGTGAAGATATTTTTAGGAAAAACATTTTGAATTTACTTGGTTTGATTTGGGTAGAGAAAACGTGTCTGTGAAGAATTCAACAGGGCTTCACTTGTGACGTGCAAGCTGTATATGATTTAGAGACTAGGAGCAGATGGATGCGGCATGGATTCTTAAATCTGAGCTGTATGTGATTTAGATACAGAATTTTCTCAGATGGTTGGAATAATACATCTGTCACCAGCTGCCTATATCAGAATGGGTGCCATGTAGAACTTAATTTTTTAAAATTATAAATTATTTCTTTCCTGTACAATTTTGTTTATAGTTTATACAAATGTAATACTTGCATATATAGTTAGTTTCTGTCTTAGTTTTTGATGATTTGCTGTAAACTTTGTGAAGGTTTACTAACTTTTTCGTTTATCAATCTGTTGAAAGTGTTTAATGGGTGTGACAGAAGGGTAGTTATTGTATTATTTTATTGTTTTTAATACCAGGCCTCTGCTGCATTTTTGCAGGAGCGAATATCAAATTGTCACTCTTTGAGTTGTGCACCAGGTATCATACCTTTCATCTTATTTCTTGATCAAGTGCAATCATCACCTGCCTTTAAACAAAATATCCTCCTCTTTCTTCCACTTATCCAAGGAATTTTCATATAGAAGTTTAATTAAAAACTTTTACCTGGTCTTAGAAACTTGTGAAAACATTATTAAAAAATAGTATTTATTTGATATGAAATTCAGAGTATTATATTAGTTTGGAATATATTGTTCAACTGACATGTTTTGTGAATAGAAATGTTAAGGTAGCTTAAAAGGTTTAGATTGAAACTGTCTCTTTGAAAAGCTAGCTGTGATCAAGTTTAGAAGAGGCCTTTTTCGAAAGGAGCGTTTATTTTAGTAGATGGAATTTTTTATCATAAAAGCTTGTGGAGAAACGGTTTCTATGTCTTTTTGCAGTTTTGAAGTTTGGTAATGATGTTAGATGGCTTGATAGTTTTAGAGCATGTCATGTTCTCATTATGTAGCTCTCCGTTAAATTCAGATTCACAAATCACTTTGTTATTGATGTGTCAAATTTTTTTGTACGTAATTAAAAAGAAAGATTATAGTACGATTTCTTTTTTACTTTGTGTTACAGGAAGCATTGTTTTTGTCGTAATTCGATTGTTCTTGTTATATATTTATGTACAGATGTGATTTAAAAAAAAAAAAGGTTGTTAATTATAAAAACCTTATATCACGGACACTGTAGCTGAGTAGTTAAGATCATTCAACTTCAATCCCGTGGGTCTGTGAATTTGTGGGTTCAAATCTTGGCGGAGTCTGGTGAACTAAGGGTGCATATTTTTTACACTCTTTCCAGGTCAACCTCAAGTGAAGACCTGCCAGTGCCTTTATTCCCTTCATATATATGCATGTACATAATTGGAAGATCAAATATGCACGTCGAAGGTCCCGTTATTTATGTCGGTAAGTCAGTTATTCATGTCAGAAACATGAACATACCCAGCATACATCCCTGAAGTTGGAATGGGGCTGCCTTCATGGTGGCCAAAAACGATCATAATTATACTCCAAATCTCTGTATTGGTGAACTGTGGAGCTCTAGCCGAGCAACAAGAAAAAAACCAACACCCTGATATATTTAGAAAAAAATCTTGTATATATATATATATATTCAGTAGTTACTTTTGACAAAACTTTTTAAAAAAGACTTTGTTTCTATGCGTGCATTATTTTGTTCATGAGATATTTTGCATTTCATCTTAATAATAATAATAATAATACATGGAATTTATAAGCGCTATATCTTGCAAAAAAAAAAAAATCAAAGCGCTTTCATTCATCCTACTCATTCACATGCAGCCAGTTACAATTAATAGTTTTTTTTTACAAATTCAAATGTATACACACATGCTTGCATGCACACACGCACACTCATGCACACACATAAAGGTTGTACACTCTGGCAGGGTGATGGGGTTTTGGCTGTTGAAGGCAGGGACAAAAATAAAATGGAACAAGAGGGGATAATCTTAGGTTTTAAATAAATGTCTTGAGGCCGGATTTAAAACTGTCATAAGAAGGCTTTTGGTGAAGGAAGAGAGGGAGGTCATTCCGGATTGATGGACCAGAAACAGAGAAAGAGCGACGGCCAACGGTGGACTGGTTAAATCTAGGTATTTTTAAGAACAAGGTATCTCCTTTTAGATGTAGTCTCACGTTGATGTTGTATTCCAGCTGTGCCTTTTGACAGCTTGTGTTAGTTCTGAAAACGCTGATGGTAACAATCGTGTTAAACTGACGATGGAGAGTTGGTTGAAGAGTTATGAAATACTGGTTGCAGAGTATTTTTTGTTATGGTTGTACTTGAATAAACTGACTCGTCCTGCAATGTGAAGTAAAGAGTGATGTGACTGAGTCATGTTTAGTTAAATATGAGAGAAATATTTTCCTGCTGGCTTGAAGTCATGTTTTGTGGTCATCCATTTCAAATCAATTTGTTCAGCTTGCAGAAATTCAGAAAGCCAAATCCAAAGAGTTGTGCTGCAGGAATATTTTGGGTTTTTTTGTTTTGAGGTATCAGAGAAATAGTTTCCTGCTGGCTTGTCGTCATTTTTTGTGGTCATCCACTTTCAATCAGTCTTTTCAGTTTGCGGAATCAGAAAGAGTTGTGCTACTGGATTTTGTTTGTTTGGTGGGTTTTTTTTGGGTTTTTTTTTGGGGGGGGGGGGGGGTTGTGAGTTGTTTCACAACAGTTTTATAATGTGGTAATTCAACAGGTACTCGGCTTGGTTTTTTTTTAGTGATGGCAAGTGGCATTTCTACAAAGTATGGAGATTAGCCCCTTACTCAGAGTAAACTTCTTGATATAACTGGGGAACAGGCTTGCTGTATATTAGGAGTCTTGCCTAAAAGCTAGTTTGAGTCCAAAGGGAGACAAGAAAAAATCACCAGAACTGTCAAAGGCAAGTCTGCTCTTTAATTCAGTTTAAACTATTTGCTTGGGCTTTGGAGGTAGAATTAAGCTGATTTTCTGAGTCTGTCATTGGCTTGTATTTTTTATGCTGATTTTCTGTCTGTCGTTGGTTTTTATCTTAAAGGAACATATATCCCATTATTTATGTTTTGTTTTGTGATAACTTATGCATTTTTCTTTAAATGTTATATATGAGCTGACCTACAATTGCATTGTGGAATTGTGGACTATAGTGTGAATATTTTCAGTGGTATTTCTTGAAATTTCATGTACCACCAAGTATTATTTTTCTTGAAATAAAGATTCTTGATGTTTTGAAAGTCTTGAAATCAAACGAGGTAAAAGGTAAAGATGTCCCATAACCTATGAGGTCGTAGGGGAGCGAGGTGTCAGAGACCTCAGCTTCTCCAGGGCAAGGGTATTGAGGGCGGCGCCCATCTCCTCTCCCTTGCTGCTTTACCTCCTTCCCTGACCCTGAAGAGGGCAGGTACCCATTTACAGCTGGGTGAACTGGGGGACTGTACTGAACCAAGGCGCACAAACGGTAACCCATCTAATGGTAACCACGCTCGACGTTCTTAACATTGGCTGGGGGAAAGCGAGTGCTCTGAGCTATCCCATTCCCCCAAACGAGGTACCCATTGCAATAAGTTAAATATGATGTGTGCAGATAAAGCATAAAGAAAATGTTAAAACCAAATCCCAGTAGGGGTGATTCTTGGTCTCAGTGTCTTGATTCCAGTGCTCCAGTAGATCAGCAAATTAGACATGATGGGTGATGAGAATGGCTTAAGTTTGCAGGAAACTTTATGTACTGTGTGTGTGTGGTCTTCAATTTTATGTCTCTTCACAAAAGTGATTTTAGACAAGTGTATGTGTGTGTTCTCTCTGTGGCAATGTCATGGGTTCTTTCAGAATGTGTGTGTAAGAGAGAGTGAGAGAGAGTGTGTGTGTAAGAGAGAGAGAGAGAGTGTGTGTGAGTGTGTGTGTTTTGTGTTCTTTCAGTGGCAATGTCGTGGGTTCTTTCAGAATAAACAACATCCACACCTGGAAATTCTGTCTTTGAAGTCTTCCTGTTTGTAGTACTTCCATTTGTTCAGTCTTTTTCCTGATTTTTGTGTCCTCTTCCTTCCTTTTTTCCTTACCAGTCCATTCTCTTCTTGCCTCATTTTATTAACAATAGATGACAATTTTTTCTCTCAATATATTGTATATTTTACCTGCTTTGTTCAGTGCAGGTGATCAGGTGGTAAGATTGCAGTCAGATGTAGGTAGGATATGTGTTCAGCTGTCATTTTGCCCCTGCAGCATTTAGGTACCCACATTCTGACATCGGGAATGATGTCTACACACAACACTAGTAAGTGATGAGATACCAACACAAATTTCACACAGACACACGCGCACGGATGCGCGCGCGCGCACACACACACGCGCGCGCGATTTTAACGGACTAGAAAGGGAAGTAAATAAAATAACAAATATTTCGCACTCAACCAAGAGTACCTTCCCTTAGACTGAATCGCCCGAAAGCATGCTGCTGAAAATGATAACGTGTGGGAAAAATTACAGCCCAGATTCCTATTTCTTTTTCAGTTCTTGTGTTATTGTTAAGCAAAACCTCTACTCATCAGTAACTAACGAGGAAGGATATTAAGTCCACCCACCACAACTGTTACAGCTTTAGTCTAGGGGTTTGGTGTTAGGACATTTCTTATTCTGCCATCTCAGCTTGATTCATCTTTGTTATGCGAGCTGATAATTAACTTTGGGCAAAATGTGAAGGCTCGCCTCCATTGTGGATCAGAGATTCAACCCTTTGTGAGGGGTTTTTCCTTGTTTTTTATTTTTTATACTATGAAAGATCATGAAATAACTAGTATGACGTATTACCTCCCTTGGACCGTGCAGTGGTAGACCCCTATAGGCACCCATCACGTTTTGAGTCTGTATAGAGGTGTGTGTGTATGCATGCGTGTGTGTGTGTGTGAGAGAGTGTGTGTGTGTTTCCTAATGCCTACTTGGTGATCTGAACACACCTGCAGTCACACCAATACATCTATAGGCCACACACACACGCTCTCTCTCTCCCTCTCTAGTGCGCACGCACGCACGAGCGCGCGCGCGCGCACACACACACACACATTGTCCTTTATTTTTTTGTATTTATAAAAACTGTGTGTGTGGGTGTGTTCGATAGGTATAGGGAAGAATCAACTGACTGCTGTCATCAAGGGAGGGGGATGGGGGTGGGCAACAATAATAATAATAATATATGGAATTTATATAGCACTGAATCTTGTAAAAGAACAAACAAATCGAAGCGCAAACAATGAAGCTAATAATGCAATGGGATTACAATGGCTAATCAACAACATGCACTGGTAGCCTAGTCATATAACTGGGTAAAGCTACAAAGACAAAAGTTAACACACCTCTAAACATGCCTGTTTGGTAATGACTATACAAACAATTGAGAAAATGATGTCACTATTGTGTCGACGTCATCGAAATGAACAACATCATTCTCACAACGCTGAAGAAATGGAGAAAATTACAGTCATGTTCCAATAAAGTCTGTTTCATCATTACGAGAAAAAAAAAAAGGAACCAAAAAAAACAAACAAAACCAAAAGTGACAGAGGCATTGATAACTCAGGACTTGATTAACATGGTGAACATGCTTCTGAATACTTCATAGTGCGAAAATGGTAAATGCCTTTAATTATGAGGAAAAGAACGGGGTCATTATGGCCGCCAACTCTGAAAGACAATGATTGGAACTGGCAAACCAACAACCATATTGTATTGGATACTGTAGTGTACAACAACTGTATTGGATACTGTATTGTATCCTACTGTATACTACTGTCAGGGCTGGTCTCCTCAGGGAGAGCGTGTCCAGTAAGTTTTTCCTTTTTTCCCCGTTGTCCAAGGAGTTAACATCAGTGCCGACTCCTCTCCCCCCCCAAAAAAAAACCCCTTCGGATAATAATAATAATAATAATAATGTATGGAATTTATATAGCGCTGAATCTTGTAAAGCAACAAATCAAAGCGCTCAGATTTTATTTCATACCACTTTAAGTTGAAATTCGGGCTGCTCTCCCCGGGGAGAGCGGGAGAACGCATGCAGAACGTCTTGCGCACACGTTAAAGCCCGTTGCGCTTTTCTGAAGAGTAGGTCATTGAGTGCCGGTGGGAACGGATGACAATTACAAAGCTGCTTACACATGGGGACTGGATGTAAAAAAGCACATGAGTAGTTTTCCATTATCCTCGAAATAAACGAATTAATAATGATAATAATAATAATAATAATAATAATTATACTACTACTACTACTACTACCACTACCACTACTACTACGTCACGTCTCTCATTTTCTCACGTCTGGATTATTGCAATTCTCTTCTGGCTGGTCTGCCATCATCATCTATCCACTCTCTTCAACGTATACAAAACTCTGCCGCCCGACTAGTCCTCAGAAAGAAAAAATCTGAGCACGTTACTCCTCTCTTGCGATCTCCGCTGGCTGCCTGTGTCACAGAGAGTAAACTATAAGATCAGTACAAATTGTTACAAATGTCTCCACAAAACAGCACCTTCCTACCTCTGTGAATGTCTTCACCTGTACACTCCTTCTCGATCCCTCCGCTCTGCTGCAGATACCTTGTGCTTACGAATACCTGGATTCAACCAATCCACAGATGGCCGTCGCTCTTTCTCTATTTCTGGTCCAGTGATCTGGAATGACCTCCCTCTCTCCCTCCGCCCAAAGCCTACTTTTGACACTTTTAAATCCAGCCTCAAAACACATTTATTTCAAATCTAAGACTTTCCCCTCTTGTTTCATCTCATTTCTGTCCTTACCCTCAATAGCGGAAACCTCCACCACCTTGCCAAAGTACACAACCTGTGTGTGTGTGTGTGTGTGTGTGTGTGCCCGCGCGCGCGCGTGTGTGTGTGTGTGTGCGTGCGTGTGTGTGCGCGCGTGTGTGTTTTCAATGTGTAAAAACTATTAATTGTAACTTGTTTCATGTGTGAGAGTAGGATGAATGCAAGCGCTTTGATTTGTTTTTGCAAGACATAGTGCTATACACATTCCATTTATTATTATTATTATTATTATTATTATTACTACTACTACTACTACTACTACTACTACTACTACTACTACAATAAAATAATAATTATATGGTCGAAGCAGACACGAGGGTAACTCTTCATAAAACCAGCAATGGCCATTTATTAAAGAAGCGTTCAGCAATTTTGAAGAGAAAGATCTGGAAAGGAGACTAGTTTCTGCCAGATGGGCAGCACCAAAACAATCCGCAACACTGATTAAACAACAGTTCCAGTCGATTAGTAATGTGGATCGAGTTGTCACTGTGAATGAAACACGGAATCATCACCTTACCCCTGAAATGTAGCAGCAGTCGTAGCAGTGGAAACATGGGGATAGGCCTAGCCCTGCCACTATCTACACAGAAGACAAGGCTGATGCCATTCTGTCAGCTGGTAAAGTCACTCCCAAGTCGGATGCGCTGGGACTGACTTGTTAGGCGCCTAACGGCAGTGCAACGCAATTTCGCTCATATGACAGACAGCACTAGTGGCAGTCTGAGTATTTGACGACGACGACGACGACGAAGAAGAAGAAGCAGAAGAAGAAGCTGGTAAAGTGATGGCAGCAGTTCTAGAAGAGGATGGTTGCTGCTGATTTTCCTCAGAAAAGGTCACTGACAGACAGACTGATGGTGGACACTATACAATGGATCGGTGGTCTAGAGGTAACGCATCTGCCAGGTGCTGTCTGTCATATGAGCGACAATGCGTTTCGCTGCCGTTAAGCGCCTGACTAGTCAGGACCAGCACATCCAACTTCGGTGTAGGAGAGAATTGTTATCTCTTACATTTTTTTTGTAAAGGGCAGGATAATGGACAAAGAAGGCAGAAAACAGACAAGAATAAGGAGACAGGAACAAAAGGAATAGAGGTAACGCGCCTGCCTAGAAAGCGAAAAGTCCGGGTCGGAAGTGTGCGGTGGTTTGATTCCTTTTCGGGCCCGAAACTTTCCCCCCATCCATTAGACCATGAGTGCTGATCTGAGTGCTAGTCTTTCGGATGAGACGACAACCCGAGATCCCGTGTGTTACACATAATAATTTAGCGCACATAAAGAATCCACGGCAACAAGAGAGTTGTCCCTGGCAAAATTCTGGAAAAGAAAAAAAAAAGCCACTCTGATAGGGAAACAAACACAGTTGCAGACAGGAAAAGAAAGAAAAAACAGTGGGTGGCGCTGCTGCTCTTGTGTCGACGCGCTCTCCCTGGGTAGAGCAGCCCGAATTTCACACAGAGAAATATGTCGTGACTTAAAGGGATATTTAAAAAAACAAACCCAACAAAAACCAAAGGGCTAGCTACACGGGATATCATATTTTAAATTTTAAAAATTTATTTATTCCTTTCTATCGAGGATAATGAAATAGGCACTCATGTGCTTTTTTACATCCAGTCCCCGGGTGTATGCGGTTTTGTAAATGTTGTCATCTGTTTCCATCGGCACACAATGGCCTACTCTTCCGAAAAGCGGAACAGGATTTAACGTGTGCGCAAGATGTTCTGCATGCGTTCGAACATGGGGCCTTGGTTTATAGTCTCATCCGAAGGACTTTGACATTCAGTTCGATTTTTTGTGTCAAACTGGGAAGAAAGGGCGAGGCCAGGAATCGCAGAACATCTTGCGCACACGTTAAAACCCCCGTTTCGCTTCTCGGAAGAGTAGGCCACTGAGTGCCAGTGGGAACAGATGACAAATTTGACAAAGCTGCATACACACAGGGACTAGATGTAAAAAATCACATGAGTGCTTATTCTATTTCATTTCATTTATTTCATTTGTACCACTTTAAGTCACGAGATTTCTCTGCGTGAAATTCGGGCTGCTCTCACCCGGTTTCCCTATCAGAGTGGCTTTTTTTCTAAGAATTTTGCCAGGGACAACTCTCTTGTTGCCGTGGGTTCTTTTACGTGCACTGCATAATTTTTGTATAACACACGGGACCTCGGTTTATCGTCTCATCCGAAAGACTAGCGCCCGGACCACCTCTCATGGTCTAATGGATGGGGGAAAAGTTTCGGGCCCAGACGGGATACGAACCACCGTACATTTCCGACCCAGACTTTTCGCTTTCTAGGCAGGCCCTTTACCTCTAGACCACGATCCACTTATCCTCGAAATAACAAGAAAAAGAAGAAGAAAAAAGAATATGCATACACGCAAACAATTCTTTACGTTCGCTTTTGCTTTTAAAGCAAGCATCAGTGTCCAGGAGAGAGAGCGACGCCATTTTGTTGGGAATAAATCGAGGCGCAGTTACATTTGAAAAGCAGCCAGAGGCTGTTTGACGTCATAGATCGTCATCACCACGTGACAGCTGCAATTCACATGGAGGTGGACAGACAAAATTACACAGGAAAGATAGCGGACCCCCCCCCCCCCCCCATCTTGTTTTCCACCCTCTGTTCCTCACTCCCTCACCGCCCTATCCCTCCCTCTTCCTTCCCTGGCGGGATCAACTGTCTTCCGGCCTCCATCTTCTGTATCACAGGCTTCAGATCCTGTCCCCCTCCCTTCCTCCTTACACTGATATGCACTGTTCTCTATGGGTACACACCACAGTTAGCTGTTGCCTCTTTCCCCTTCTCTTTTCCTATTATTACTCTTGCATTTTTCATTTATATATTTATTTGCTCTTTTACTATATCCAGGATAATGCAATAAGCACTCATGCGCTTTAAATTTTTTTTTTAACGGTTTTGTCATCTGTTCCCACCAGCACACAATGGCCTACTCTTACGACAAGCGGAACAGGATTTAACGTGTGCGCAAGATATTCTGCCTGCGTTCGCCCACGGGGCCTCAGTTTCTAGTCTCATCCGAAGGACTTTTGGGGAGAGTGGAGTCGGCACTGGTGTTAACTCCAGGGGGGAAATCCCCTGAACGGGATTCTAACCTGGGTCGTCAGATTGCCAGTGCAATGTTCTAACCACTAGGCTACACCGTTCTCCCACCCACCCCCCTCTTCATACCGCACGTACTACTATTACTACTACTAATAAATGGAATGTGTATAGGGCTATATCGAAATTTAAAAAAAAACCTCCTCACCTTTGGGGGGTAAAAGACTAGCCTCTGACTCAAATACTCATGTGATTTTGCAAAAATTGGGTAGGTTTGACATTTTTTTTAAGCAAACACTTTACTCCTCTAGTCCTTTGCCGTCGGCTAGCTTCCTAACCGCAATATGCATGCGTGGGGTCAACATTTTATGAACACGAGCAGTCCTCATTTGATGATCATTTCCAACTTTGTTCGTGGCTAGGCCTACCTGGTATTGCTCTATGTCTTCAATTCCCCAAATCAAGTACACAGTGCATTTTTTCATCTTTAAAAAATCTGTGGAAATCATCAGAATTTTTTTCGGACTCGCACTCTATAGAAGATACTACATGACTCGCAAGGTAAAGCAGGAGTGTAACCTTCTCTATATCCCTACTGTCCCTTCTCCCTCCCTCCCCGCCATTGAAAGGGCCACCACTCTCTCCGGCCCGGTAATTATCCTGTGGGCCGCGTCTTCCGGTGACTTACATCACACCCGGTGGCCATTTCAATGCTCTGCCTCCAATTTCAGCCATAACAATTATCCTCATTATTCTTTTTCTGACCTGCTGTTGCTCAACTTTCTCCGTTTGTTCGATGTGTGGCCATACCATAATGTTTGTTTGTTTGTTTTTTGTAACTGAAATCACATCTGCTAAAAAAACAACCCCCCCAAAGAACAACAACAACAACACCCCAACACAAACACGGAGTTGGCATCAGGTTTCAGAATCCTAACAACCGGGGGATGCTGTTATTTTTGATTCTGTATAAAGTGAACAAGGCTTATGTCCTTACAAAGCAACCTTAGCATTACTGGCTGCATTGTTAAAACAGATTTCTTGCAATGTTCCCAAGATAACCCCAACAAAGCAAACAAAACAGAACAAAAAGAACCAGAAAAGAAACACCGAAATACCGAACACAAAATGGTATCAGAGCATCTAAAACTACATTGCACACAATTTGTTTACCCCAAAATATGCGTAAGTCTAAAAGTTAAAGATGATTTCTAGAAGGAGGGTGGCAGGAGGGTTAATACGTTCGCCTGCCAACAAGTAAACTGTGATGTTCTGGGTTCAATTCTCAGCCTCACCTTTTCTTTCCAGTTTAACGAAAAAAATGAACTGAATGTCAAAGTCATGGGCTGAGACTATAAACCGAGGCCCCGTGTGCCAACGCACGCTGAACATCTTGCCCCCACTTTAGAAAACGGTGCCTTCAGTAGAGGATTGCGTATTCTCAGCCAGGGCAAGGCAAGCAGAGAAGCGGAGAAAGACCAGCAAGAAAGGGATTTACAACAGCAGATGTAACAGAGAAAAAAAACAAAAACAAACAACAACAACCCTCCCTATTTCTTTCAAAACTACTTCCCTTGACCACACCAAAAGCTTTGTCAGTTATTGACAAAAGTAATCCACGAAATATGAATGCAGCTACCTTAATGATGGACAAAAGAAATCGCATACGCAAAATCTCACCATTTGGTGAGCCTCTGAACTCTAGCTGAGGAACAAAAAATGAATTCAATTCACGTCAGTAAACTGTCTAGGCCTACAATGCAATGTTGTTACGATTTGAAAATCAATGTTCTCCAGGGTGTCACCTTCCTCTGTGACAAGGCCCTAGCAGGCTCAATGGGGAAATTTTCCTCTGGAGTTAACATCAGCGAAGACTCCACTCTCCCATAAGTCCTTCGGATGAGATAACATCTTGAGCACACGTTAAATCCTGTTCCGCTATTGTGTGCCGGTGGGAACAGATGACAGAATTCATAAATCCGCATACACACGGGGGCTGGATGTAAAAAAACACATAAGTGCTTATTCCATTCTCCTCGATGTAAAAGAATAAAAAAAAACCAAAACACAAAATAAGATTGACTGTTTAAACCAGTATAACGTATCTTTCTCGTGTCTTTTCGAGATCATGATTCGTATCAATCTGCCTGTCAGTATTGTAACTGCCCTTTATGAGATGATTAAAGTGTTGTTTTTTTTAAAACTTTGACTTGACTAGCATAACAATCTGCATCCTTTACCAAAGAAGAAGAAAACCCCCTGTTTAAGTCGGATTATGACCGTCTATATATTATAGTGAGGTATTTGAAAATTGGTCATACAGCAAACTTCTCATCCGGTGATCGTTCCCAGTGATTCCTTCCAGGTGTGATGTGGGAGACAGGACATTTTCTGGCTGACCCCTGAGTGCTTCTGTTAAGCCAAGAAATGCTCACGTTGTAGTAAGGCAAGGTTGCATCACAGCAGAAGTCTTGTATTGTAACAGCTCCCCAAACTGGTGACACGGAATTCAGGGCAGCGAAATGCACCTGCCCAGACTGATTAGGCAGTGAAAGTTGTAGAAGTCTTTGCAAACTAGTAACGTGTTAGTTGTTGGTGAATTTCGCACGCACGCACGAACGCGCGCGCATACACACACACACGTGCGCGCGCGCAAGCACGCACGCACACACAAACACATACATGCACGCACGCACGCTCGCACGCATGCACGCACGCCGCACGCACGCGCGCGCATACACACACACACACACACCCACACACACACACACACTCTCTCTCTCTCTCACAGACACACAGACACAGAACAGACACACAGACACAGACACACACGCACAAACACACACACACACACACAAGAAGAAGATAAAGAAAAAGGAGGAGAAGAAGAAGATGATGATGATGAAGAAGAAAAAGAAAAGAAGAAGAAGAAGAAGTAGTAGTAGTAGTAGTAGTAGTAGTAGTAGTAGTAGTAGTAGTAGTAGTAGAGAAGAAGAAGGACGAGAAGAATGCGACGAATACGAAGAAGACGAATAATCCGAAGAATGCGAAGAAGAAGAAGAGTGCGAAGAAGAATGCAAAGAATGCCAAGAAGAATGCGAAGAAGAAGATGCTGACGATAAAGAATGCGAACAAGAGGGCTCATGCGAAGTACAAAGAACAGTTAAGAAGCTAAATGGAAAACTTGAACAAAAACACTTTCTCTTCCTTCCTCTTTTACAGAGTTGACGTATACGTGCTGTTCCACTCCCTCACTGTCAGGCTATTTTGTCCTCCTTTCCCATGCCTGTAGATGCATTGTTTTACTGCACGTTAAACATCCATCGCCACTGTGGCATACAGTAACAGCATCTTGAGGTCCTGTTTTTCTTGTAGCATGTGCAAGACACCAGGACATGGCTTTGGTAATTGATGAGGTGTGTGTGTGTGTGTATGTGAGTGTGTGTGTGTGTGTGTGTGTGTGTGTGTGTGTGTTTAAACAAGATAGTCTACCCTGAGCATTTTTTGGTCAAACCTTTCTGCCAGTGATTATGAACATGTCAGTGTTCATGAAGTCTCAGTTCCTCAACGATACTCTCATTCAGTCATCATCATCATCGTCATCATCGTCATCGTTGTCGTCGTCGTCGTCGTCGTCATCATCATCATCATCATCATCATCATCCATCAGCACAATTTTAATGCTATATTCTCAGGGAACTAATGATACCAAGACCTCACTCATGTTTCAGCACAGAAGAAAGTTCTTCACCTCCTTAGACCATCGCCTCGGGCAGTCAAGTTATGAAGGGCTTTTGCCACAATGAATGACCATGTTCAGTTTATTGACGCAGCTCATTAGCTCCTCTGGCCAATTTCTTGTTTACTCTGAAGAGCAGTGTGAACGCTAGGTAACATTGGAAAAGGGGTTGTGGTGGCCGTAGGGTGTCCGTCAAGATTTTGTGAAAGAAGCAGACAGGTTTCTATTGGTAGTGCTTTCTCTCTCCCAATTTTCCCCCTGCAACTTAAAGACAAGATTGTGGGCTTCATGATGGATGGCCATTTTTGGAATGCCTGCTGGTCTTTGCAGGGCTGATGAGGTAGCATGGGGAGGCGGTGTGGACAGGGGTGGAAGCGGGGATGGGAGGAAGAAAAATAGAGTGAGTAGAGACTACAGAGTTGAAAGGAATGTGGTAACTGTCTTTTACACCATGCTCACTGTTGTCTGCACAACAGGAGACTACAGAAGCCAGCACAAACCTGTAAACAAAGGAAATCATGGGAACAACTTCAAGCTTACGAAATGGATTGTGTAGGATGAAAATGTCACCATTTTAATTAAAAAAAAGACGAAAACACACATGGTTTCTAAATAATCAATAATTGCACAGATAGCTGTTGTATGAGGGAAGACATTTTGACTAGGATTTGTATGTATGGATTGTCAAAGTTAAAGGCTGATCACAAAGCAACATTACTTAACTTAACACAATTTTTCTTTAATTCATATTAATGGTTCTTGCATCTTGTTATGCATACTGCAAGGATATCTATATTTTTCATGAAAGAATAAAGCAATGGTTAATCTAAAGAACAGATGATGACTAAAAAGAAATGACAAAACTGCACAAATTCAAGGGAACGGGTAAAGAATTCAGAACACATAGAAACCAGTGTATGTGGATATGTGTAAAACCTGAACAATGTAAAGAAAAACAAACAGCTGCAACAAAAACAACAGCAGCAATAACAAAAGAAAACTTGTGGAATACCCAAATGAGAAATAGTGACATATGCTTGAAAGGCAGTCAGATTTGATACTATGAATAAAAGATCGAAATAAATACACCAAATAAAATAATGAGGTTTAAAAAATGGAATGCATACATTTTAAGAAGAGCAAGAGAAGAGTAAAACCTACACAAAATATAAAGGAAATTCAAGAAACAATTTGGAAAAAAAAGAAAACAGAATTCATCTGTCTTTTCTGCTTGGGAGACTTGATATATTGCATGCTCTTCCAGCTCATTCCTGTTACCCTATTTGATCATGTTCCTTTCAGCCACATCCACATTCATTGTTTTGTTTACACACTACACAGTGGTCGCAGCACTTGCTCTCTCTCCAAGCTAAGGTAAAGCAGCATTGAACGTTGTAACCAAGTGGATGGGTGACTGTTTGCACGCCTTGGCGTCAGTACAATCCCCCAGTTCACCCAGCTGTAAATAGTACTTGCCTCTTTAGGGACAGGGAAGGTAAAGCAGCGAGGGAGACAAGATGGGCTCTACCTTCTTGGAGTGGCTGAAGTGTCTAACACATTGCTCCCCAACAACACTATAGGTTATGGGAACACCTTTACCTTTTTACCTTGTTTTGTTTACATGTTGAGCTAATGTTTTTTGCAGCATGTGCAAGATGCCAAGATGAGGTTGATAAATGATGTTGTCTGTGTATGTGTATGTGTGTGTGTGTGTGTGTGTGTGTGTGTGGTGTGTGTGTGTGTGTGTGTGTGTGTGTGTGTGTGTGTGTGTGAAAACAAGATAGTCTATCCATAGAAATTTTCCCATACATTTCTGTCAGTCTTTTTGCACATGTAGGTGTTCAAGTGGTCTCAATTCTTCAACAATGTTCTCATTCAATCATTAAAATCATTGTGATTGTCATTATCATTGTTGTTTTTGTCATCATCATTGTGGTAGTCGTTGTCATGATCTCTCTCCTCCTTCTCCTCCCCATCCTCCTCCTCAACATCCTCCTCCTCCTCCTCCTCCTCCCTCCTCCTCCTCATCTAACACAAATCCAAGGCCATGTTGTCAATACAGTAGGAGATATAATGATACCAATAACTCATTCATTTTACAGCACAGAAGAAATTTTTCATGTCCTTAGACAATTGCCTTGGGCAGTCAAGTTATGAGGGCTTTCCCTACAATGAATGACCATGTTCAGTTTATTGATCGCAGCTCATTAGCTCCTCTTGCCAATTTCTTGTTTACTCTGAAGAGCAGTGTGAACGCTAAGTAACATTGGAAAAGGAAGGATCAGTGGCCGTAGGGCGTCCTTCAGTATTCTGTGAAAGAAGCAGACAGGTTTCTATTGGCAGTGCTTTCTCTCTTCCCCTAATTTTTCCCCTGCAACTTAAAGACAAGATTGTGGGCTTCATGATGGATGGCCATTTTTGGAATGCCTGCT
>CM054155.1:7005645-7010645 GCA_028751875.1 Rapana venosa
AATGCACCTGTCCAGACTGATAAGGGAGCGAAAGTTCCAGAAGTCTTTGCAAGTAGTAACATGATAGTTGTCGGTGAATTACGTGCCTGCAAATACACACACACACACACACACACATGTGCGCACACTCTCACACAAACAAACACAGGCATGCACACACACATACCAAAGAAGAAGAAGAAGAAGAAGAAGAAGAAGAAGAAGAAGAAGAAGAAGGCAGAAGAGGAGGAGGAGGAGGAGGAGGAGGAGAAGAAGAAGAAGAAGAAGAAGAATGTGAAGAAGAAGAATGCGCAGAAGAAGAAGAAGAATGTGAAGAAGGAGGAGGAGGAGGAGGAGGAGGAGGAGGAGGGGGAGGAGGAGGAGGAGGAGGAGGAGAAGAAGAAGAAGAAGAAGAAGAAGAAGAAGAACAAGAAGAAGAAGAAGGAGGAGGAGGAGGAGGAGATAGCTGATGCGAAGTACAAAGAACAGTTAAGAAGCTAAATGGAAAACTTGAACAAAAACAACACTTTCTCTTCCTTCCTCTTTACAGAGTTGACGTATCACGTGCTGTTCCACTCCCTCACTGTCAGGCTATTTTGTCCTCCTTTCCCATGCCTGTGGATGCGTTGCTTTACTGCACGTTAAACATCCATCGCCACTGTGGCATAAAGTAACAGCATCTTGAGCTGGTGTTTTTCTTGTAGCATGTGCAAGACATCAGAACATGGCTTTGATAATTGATGAGGGGTGTGTGTTTGTGTGTGTTTGAGTGTGTGTGTGTATGCGTACGTATGTGTGTTTGTGTGTGTATGTGTGTGTGTGTGTGCATGCGTGAAAACAAGATAGTCTACCATAGCTTTTTTTGGTCAAACTTTTCTGTCAGTGATTATAAGCATGTGGGTGTTCAACTAGCCTCACGTCTTCAATGATAGTTATTCTCATTCAGTTATCATCAACATCATCATCATCATCGTCATCGTCATCACCATCACCACCGTCGTCATCGTCGTCGTCATCATCATCATCATCATCATCGTCGTCGTTTTTGTCGTCCTCCTTTTCCTCCTCCTCCTCATCACCATCATTATCATCTAGCACAATTCTAACGCCATGTTCTGAATACAGTAGGAGGTGGAGGGGTGTTAATGATACCAAGACCTCACTCATTTTTCAGCACAGAAGAAGTACTTCACGTCCTTAGGCCATCGCCTCGGGCAGTCAAGTTATGAAGGGCTTTTGCCACAATGAATGACCATGTTCAGTTTATTGACCGCAGCTCATTAGCTCCTCTGGCCAATTTCTTGTTTACTCTGAAGAGCCGTGTGAACGCTAGGTAACATTGGAAAAGGGGGTTGTGGTGGCCGTAGGGTGTCCTTCAAGATTCTGTTAAAGAAGCAGACAGGTTTCTATTGGCAGTGCTCTCTCTCTCTCTCTCTCTCTCTCTCTCTCTCTCTCTCTCTCTCTCTCTCTCTCTCTCTCTCTCTCTCTCTCTCTCCCATTTTTCCCCTGCAACTTAAAGACAAGATTGTGGGCTTCATGATGGATGGCCATTTTTGGAATGCCTGCTGGTCTTTGCAGGGCTGATGAGGTAGCATGGGGAGGGGTGGGGGTGGGGGTGAAAGGAAACAGGATTTAGTGCCTGCAGCACAGGAGATGGTAGATACAAGCAGAAACTCGTGAAAGGCAAACAAATATAAAAGAGAAATAATGAAAACAACTCCATGCATATGCAATGTTTTGTATACAATTAAAGTGCATCTTGACTTACTTGACTTATGCCTCTTGGTTCCTTGGGGAACATAGGGCTGCAACAACACCCCTCCAACGAATTCAGTTTTGGGAGATCCTCTTCAGCTCGGCCCATGTCATTCCGGCTTCCTTCGTTTCTTCGTCAACACTTCTGCGCCAGGTCTGTTTTGGTCGACCAACTTTCCGCTTCCCTTGTGGATTCCAGTCAAGGGCCTTCCTGGTGACATTTGACGCAGGTTTGCGGAGTGTATGGCCGATCCATCCCCACTTCCTTTGTTTAATAATGGACTCGATTGGAGTTTGTCTGGTCCTGTCCCACAGTTGTTTGTTGGATATGACTTCCGGCCATCTGATGTTGAGGATGTTCCTGAGGCATTTGTTGGTAAAAGACTGGAGTTTGTGGGTGTTGGTTTTGTGCATCTACTTAACAAAAACAAACTTCACAAAAATATATCATGTGGTGTATATAACATTTCTAATTAACTCATTGCACAGATCGCTGTTGCACATTGGAAGACATTTTGACCAGTTGTGAGTATGGAGAAAATACAGTTGCTTAATATTTTTTATGTTTAGGCTTTTGTCAATAATGAGAAGTCTTTCAGAAAAGTCGTTTTCAAATACATTAAGCAGAGCAGCTGTTACTTGTGGCAGGCAATGGGAAGGTAAGGGTAAGATGTTTGATCACCCTACAGCGGGTTACCGGTAGGGAAAAGTTTTTGTTGTTGTTGTTAATTTGCCATTATTATTTTATGGCTTCCACCAACTCGTTATCAAATACTATCTGTCATCATGTCCCTACCCCATCTACACACCCATTCTCCTCCAAAAAATACAGGATCCCTGCAAAAACTCTAGACATTCAACACCCGCATTTTTCTTTTCTTCAGAGCAGCAAGACATTCTTCAAACGAGGTGTCATACCCCGCTTTTGTTGTACTGCCTTCAGTTCCTCTGCTGACGCGAGGAAGACACTGCAAGCACTCTAGAAAATGAAAGAGTTGGTGCAAGTGACTTTGAAAAACGAAGGGATTTGCAAAAAAGCCTGAATGGAGGACAACAGAGCCATCAATCAGAAAAAATGAAACATACAGTGTCTGAGTCGTTTGCAACGGACCACCGTGTGGCAGCTTGGTGTGGATTAATATTGCCTGCTCATTAGACACCCGTTGTCTGCACTGTACAGGGGTCTGAACATCCTGTTAGTCTACGGTGTTGGACAGCTGCTGTAACAATGACTAAGTACAAAGTACCAACCAGGATATTGTAGCACGGCGTTTGAAGCTGATGTACGTTTTGATTCTTAAAAGTTAACTACCAAAGCAACAACTTGGTTATTGCTGGATTCCAAACCGCGCTTGTTTCCAATGTTTTATTCTCATTCTGAATAAACAAAACTATATAAAACAAAAGCCCTGTTGATGTTTCTTTTATGAAGGGTAGCACATGAAAACACGAACCTACTATTTTTCCAATTTAGAGACTTGAATAATCATCCGCGATACACACACACCATCACTATATACACCACATGAGGGTTTAAAAAATCTCGCTCGATATATGCGCGCTCTCCGTATAGTACAGATGCTAAAGTACATAAACTATTAGGGAATGTTAATTACATTGTAGCAATTCAGTATACTTGGGTATTTCTGCTGTCTGTTTTCATATGTAAGTTACGTGCATAATATATTTGTGCTAGAAATCACAGGAGTTGTTTTGACTTGCAGCGTCTTTCTCCAAATAATTGAACAACAAACAGTTAGGTTTCTTCTTCTCACTGCGTGCCCTAATTGGGAGAAAGGCGCCGTGCCTGTCTTCTCTTGCGCTTGGGATTCATCAAGAGGATATGTCCCTGCGCCGTCAGCCCAACAGTCATTCCGGTTTTAAGAGGCAGGAAGGGGTGCGCTAAGTTTGGCATTGGGGTTCTGAATCCTTGACTGAGTTAGTAGATTTGTGCGCTGAGCAAGGACCGACAGCAGGATATATGCTACTTCATGCTGAATTCAAATATGACGATCCCCGAAGTCAGAAGTAAGCCTACCTTAATGGTGGTGGAACATAAACGGTTGCATACGCAAAACTATCACCATTGGTGACCTCGGGTCTAGCCAAGGGAACAAAAGAAAATATTGATTTCATAACATTCCTACCGTGCACACACATTTAAGAACCTGTTTGTACTTTTCAGAGAGACCTCTTTTACCGAGACGCATGGACAACATCATCATTCATAGCGATGGGGATGGATAGGCATATCTGCCGTCGGAACAGGGAAACACGCCCGAACAGCCCTCCACTGGGACACCAGAGGGAAAACGCAAACGAGGACTGACCCAATAACACTTGCGTCGGACTGTCGAAGCAGAGCTGAAGACCTTCCAACATACTGGGGAACCATTCAGAAGCTGGCCCAGGACAGACAGGAGTGGAGAACATTTGTTGCTGCCCTAACGTGCCAATAAGGCCACAAAGGCATTGATGATGATCTTTACCAGGAACAGATAGGGCAAACGTATGAAACCAACTAAGACTTTACAGAGATAAGGTAACATTTGACATGGAAACAGTGGGAACACAAAGACTGAATCCACAAGTGATGATTTGAGTCATGAGAAAAATCTGACAAAGATTCACACCTTCCATCATTTTGAATAGAAAAAAAATTCTATATGGCTTTCCTTTCGGAAAAAAGTCCATCATTTTTTAAAACTTGTTATATGTTACTGCCGAATCCAATATGAAAGAAACATCATTTGATACAAAGACTTCACTTCATCTGAATATTTTAGTCATGAAAGTAGGACACACCAACACTTTCTCTTTCTGCTTAATTTCAGCCAGAACAAAAGCATTTGTCCAGATGAATGCCATACTTTCGAATTTTTTCCAACATAGCCAGAACAATCACAAGTGCAAAAGATTGATATACATAGGACGCTTTTTTATAAAATGGAAAGTGACCTAAAGGGAAGAAACATGCCTGCCCTAGAAGCAAAGAGCAGATAACAGACGGCCCATCCTGCTAGGAAAAGGCACGAAATAACTTGGTGCTTTGGCGAATAGAACGATCCCTTGTGTTCTGTTGAGAGTGGTGTGCGTTTGGATGATCTGTATGGTGGGTTCTACATGAAACAAATAATCGTCAATATGACTGAAGTAATACACTCAACGATCATTAATGTGGCAGAGCCTTGAGTACACGACTGAAAGTCACACAACGGCATACATTATTTAATATAAAAGCAGAGTACACATCGTAAAGGAACTGG
>CM054155.1:7015645-7020645 GCA_028751875.1 Rapana venosa
CAAAAATAGTGGAGGGGGGAGGGGGGGGGGGGTTTGAGAAAGCTGCATAAAAGAACCAGATGGAAGGAAGCAGGAGGATGGATATCAAGCACGTGACAGGATCCCAATATGGAGACCGGAAGACTGTTGATCTGCCATGAGGGAAGACAGAGATGGCAAGATGAGCAAGGGGGAAAAGAAAAGAAAAGTAGGGGTGGGGGGTATCTTTTAAGGAGGGTGGGGTGGAGTGGGGACTATCTTTCCTTGTGTAATTTTGTCTGTCCACCTCCATGTAAATTGCAGCTGTCACGCGTTGATGACGATCTATGACGTCAAGCAGTGTCTGGCTGCCTTTCAAAATGTAACTGCTGACGATTGATTGCAGACAAAATGGCGTCTCTCTCTTTGGGACACTGTCAGTTTCAAAAAGGGGATGGTGATCATGGAGAATGATTGTTGCTGCACGTCAAAATACATGGAGGAGTGTTAGTATGGTGGTGAGCACATTTTAGTTGTATCTATCTATCTATCTATCTATCTATCTAACTATCTATCTATCTATCTCATCTATCTTATCATCTATCTATCTATCTATCTATCTATCTATCTATCTATCTATCTATCTATCTACTATCTATCTATCTAACTATCTATCTCTCTATCTCTCTATCTATCTATGTATGTATGTATGTATATGTAATGTATGTATTTATGTATGTATGTATGTATGGTATGTATGTATGTATGTATGTATGTATGTATGTATGTATGTAATGTATGTATGTATGATATATATATATATAATTAACACAGACCGGACATCAAAAAAATTATCAAGATATTTAAATCCTGCAAACAAAGCCAAGACAAAAAGAAAGAGAGCATAGCACAAGTGACTGATATCTGTGAATATTTGTAAAAAACAACAACCTAACCTTACTATAACACCACTAATCAGCCAACTAGCTCTATTTTTTATCTCTTTTTTTTTTTCCTTGGCCAGATTTCGAGGTTCACCAATGCTGAGATTTTGCGTATGCGACCGTTTGGGCACTTTTTAGTTATCTTGGTCTGAGCAATTCCGGCTTTTTGGTGATGAACCTTAATTATTAACCTGTGTACAGGCACTGAAACAAGTCATCAGTTCCTATCCCACACAATGACCTACCTACCCCTGGGAAAGGCGGAACAGGTTTTGATGTGTGCGTGAGGTGTTCTGCGTGCGTTTGCACAGCTTAAACCTCAGTTTATAGTTTCATCCGAAGGAATTTCTGTGGGCGTGGAGTCGGTACTGATACTAAGTCCAGGGGGAAAAATCCTTTTGCAGGGAGCCTCATGGTGGCTCGAACCCAGGCTGCAGTTTTAAACTCTATGCTTTTAAAACCACGAAGTTATCCTGCCCTCACTGAGCTCTATCAACAGCAAAGTGTTGTCAGAAAAAGAATAGTGTACGACAGTCGAAAACACAGAAACAAGTTTGACATAAACAAAAGGCGTGGGACTACAGTGAAGCAATAGTCACACAGAATTATCAAAAATAATGAAAGATGAGGAAGCAACTGAGTAGCAGCAGCAGCAGCAGCAGCAACAGCACCAAGTAGGTAAAATATAACACACTCACTATAACACACTAATGACAGTCACAGAAAACTGCAATAACCTAGTAGCACAAAGATTGCAAACTTTGTATTAACTACTAAATGCACAATCATAACAGTGACTATCAACATTGCTTCAGATATGACTGAAGTCTGTAATAACACTGACGCACAATCGACAGACAGTGCAGGCTACTGAGGCAGGACTCATAACAAAAATGAAAACTATCCGAAGCACAGTATCAACAGGATCACAATTAAGGAAGAGCTAGAGATGCAATGCAAGTATGACAGCTCTCATCTGCAAGCTCGACTAGTCCTAAGAAAGAACAAATCTGAACACATCACTTCTCTTTTGCGATCTCTTAAAACTGGCTGCCTGTCTCACAAAGAGTGAAAACAAGATTTAAAGCCTTCTGTTTCAAATGTCTAGACACAAATCTGCACCCTTTTATCTTTGTAACTGTCTTCACCTGTACACTCCGTCCCGTCCCTTCGTTCAGCGCAGTATACTTTGTGCTTTTGAACAACCAATTTCAAACAAACTATTGTTGGCCGTCGCTCTCTGTTTCTGGTCCATCCACATGGAATGACCTCTCTCTTCCACTTCACCAAAAGCCTTCATTTGATACTTTCAAATCTTGCCTCAAAACGCGCTTATTTTCTACTTGAGATCTTCCCCCGTTATCTGTTCCTACTTTTCAATAGCTACCTTCACCCACACCACCCCACCTAAGCGTATTGCGCGCACGCAAGCGCGTGTGTATCAATTTGATATTTGTTAATTATAATATTTGTGGACGGTTGTATGCGTGTCAATGATTTGTGCGCAAGCGCTTCGATTTGTTTACAAGATTTAGCGCTATATAAACTCCATTCATCCATTCATATCCATCCATCATCCATCCCATCCATCTACTACTACTACTACAACTACTACTACTACTACACTACACTACTACTACTACTAATATACTACTACTACTACTACAACTTCTGCTGCTGCTGCTGTTTGCTGCTGCTGCTGTCTGGCTGGCTACTGGCTACTAACGAATCAACAACAACAACAACAATCATCATCATCATCATCATCACATCATCGTCGTCGTCGTCGTCGTCGTCATCATTCCTGCTTTAGCAGCACCTTTATCTCAGATATGCTGACTGATTTATGAGAAATCTTCATAATAGTGAGAAGACTACCATGAACTGAAAAGGTGTTAGCAAATGCTGGCCTGTAGGTAGTTCTGCTTACAGACAGGTATAACCAGTATGACACCACGACTACATGTCCTACAGGAAAGGGTGCATAAGGTGATGTTATGCGTGAATAGAATCATGAAATCAAACATTGTTACAGATAAACAATGGGAAGGAAAGTCAAGTCAAGTCAAGTCAAGTCAAAAACACTTTAATCATCCCATGAAGGGCAATTACAATAATGACAGGCACATTGGTACCTATAATTATCTCACAAGACACAAGAAAAATAATTTCAGAATTGTTATAAACATTCCAAGATAGCTTCAAAATTATCATACACAAACCGGAGTGCGCCGCACACACCACGCACCGCGTACACACACACACACACACACACACACACACACACACAACACACACACACACACACAACATCACCACACACACACACACACACAACAACACACACCACACACACACCCACACACACACACACACACACACACCATAAACACACACCAATGTAGAATAAAATGTTGTAAAACCATTGATTGGAAGATATATAAACTTATTTTTACGCGTGCACGCACGCGCGCACCACACACACGCACACCCCCCTCGCACATACACAGGTGATCGCCATACACACACCAACCAATATGAACACAGTTTTATCACACACACACACACACGTGCAACTCCGCGCACCATAATGACCTTGTCTAGTAAAATACATAAACTTACACACACACACACACACACACACACACACACACACACACACACACACACACACACACACACACACACACACACACACACACACACACACACACACACACAAACACACACACACAATTAATAAATCATTCTTGAAAGCCAAAAGCAAGATACATGAGTAACTTTATTTTCATTACCCCCCCCCCCCCCCCACGAGGCACACACTTGACAATCAGGTGGTAAATCACCGAATGTAAAAGCTTGTTTGGTCCAATATGGATTAACAATCACATAATTCAACTCAGTAAAGATGAAGGGAGACAAGTTGTTGTTGAAGAAAATGGCAGAAAACCTGGCTAATAGAATAACTTGAAAATGTTTATCATCTCTCTCATCTCTCTCTCTCTCTCATCCCCTCTCTCTCCCCTCTCTCTCTCTCTCTCTCTATATATATATAGATATATAATATCTCTATATAACTATATATGACCAGCGGCAATGGAGCAGTTAGCGCCTTGGGTTACGGACTGAAGTCGCAGGTTCGATTCCCCAGAAGAGTCATAGGGATTTTTCGGACTCATGCCGCTCCTAGCCCAGAGTGAGTAGCACTGTGGGCTCAGTGGGAAACTGGGACCACACAGTCGAGCTTCATCCACTTAACTGATGCGAGTTTTGAGAGTGTTGCTCCAATTATCTTACCTACACTGTAGTCTCTGAACCTCACGGCCCGGTTGACGCCGGGATAATATTATGAACTAATAGTAAAGTCCAACCCTGTCAAGTTGTCTCAAAGCAATATATAAATAAATTATATATATATATATATATATATATATAATATATATATATATATATATATATAATATCATTCATTACGTCATTATCATCATTACGTCAATGTCATTGATCATCATGCAATAAAAACTATTGCCTCTGATTCCGTGGTCCGGTTGCTCTGGTCTCATGGTGGCCTCAGATTCGGTTTGCCCATACACTTCTGTGCCTGTGGTTAGTTTGTGTCAAAGTCTTTGGGGTTGGAGGTTCACGGGGGACTGTCTGAGGAGGGACGTTGTGGTGGTTGCCACCTCGGGTGGGCAACTCACTCAGTCTGGCTCCGCGACTGAGCTGATACTGTCGTTAGTAGGGGGCTTAGTAGGTGGTGTCCTTGCGTATGTTAGATCAGAACAGGCGCCATTGAACACCACCACAGTGACCCAGCAGCAGTGCAGGGCTCCTCTGGCTGGTGGCCCCACGGCGGCCTGATAGTGATGGGCTCTCTGTGGACTTCCGACCCTGAGGATGAGACATAACGAATCTGGGTATGGTTGTGGCGGGGAGATTGGAATGAGTGGCGTGGGAACAGCAGTTCGGGGGACGTCACAGAAGATGAGGCAGCCCCCCCCCCCAAAAAGTTAATAGTTGGAACATTCAGCAAATACTCTCTCTGTCTCCCTTCCTCTCTCTCTCTCTCTCACACACACACTCACTCACATACACAAC
>CM054155.1:7023145-7028145 GCA_028751875.1 Rapana venosa
AGTGACATATTTGAAAATTTGTAACAAATAAATACAGTCATCTATTAAAAAGCTGTAAACCAGTTCTCCAAAAGAAGACATAAACTTTTCAATGATATATAATGAGTATGTCATTATTATGTTGGGTAAGTCTGCTGAATTTTTCAAATATAGTCAAAATCATGCGTCACCACAAAATGGCGGGATCCATTTCACTGCGACTCCAATGAGTTAAGGCTATGTGCATAAGACAGAGGGAAAGGTAGTTATACGAAGATCTTTTCACTTCGCCGTCCTAAAAGTGGCTCCTCTGTCTTTAAAACCCTTAGAAAGGGAAGTAATCGGAAGATAACCCCTTAAAATGAACGGCCATTTTCAGTTTATTGATAGAAACTCATTAGCTCTTCTTGCCCATGTCTTGTTGACTCAGACCAGCAGAATGGACTTCAGGCAAGTGAAGTGGAAGGAGATGAGCGGCCCTGGGGTATCAGCTGTGGACGGTTTGTTTAAAGAAGCAGACAGGTTTCTATCAAACGGCACTTTTATCTTTACCAGATTTCCCCCTGCAATTTCAAGATGAGATTGTGGGGTTCACGCAGTGATGAATGGTCATTTCAGAATTTGCCCGCTGGCCTTCGCAAAGCTGATTGGGGAGAGAGAGGGAGGGAGAGTTGCAGGACAGTAAGGAAGGAATGGGAGAGTCATGCTTGGTGCTGTAATTCAAACCACACTCTGCTCAATATTTGTTGTAGCGCGCAAGACTTAAAACGCCCACACAATTCAATGCATTATCAAACATCTTCTTAAACGGACAGGATTTAGTGCCTGCAGGACAGGAGACGGTAGGTACGAGCAGAAATTCGCAAAAGGCAAACAAATATAACAGAGAAATCATGAAAACAACTCCATGCATATGTAATGTTTTGTATACAGTTAAAGTGCATCTACTAAACAAAAACAAACTTCACAAAAATATATCATGCGGTGTATATAACATTTCTAATTAACTCATTGCACAGATCGCTGTTGCACATTGGAAGACATGGTAACCAGTTGTGAGTATGGAGAAAATACAGTTGCTTAATGATATTTTTTTATGTTTAGGCTTTTTTCAATAATGAGAAGTCTTTCAGAAAAGTCGTTTTCAAATACATTAAGCAGAGCAGGTGTTAACCAGAGGCAGGCAATGAGAATGTAAGGGTAAGGATGGTTTGGTCACCCTACAGCGGTACCTGTAGGGAAAAGGTTTTGTTGTTGGTTGTTAATTTGACATTATTATTTTATATGGCTTCCAAACAACTCATTTATCAAATACAATCTGTCATCATGTCTCCTACCCCATCTACACACCCATGCTCCTCCCAAAAAATACAGGAAACCTGCAAAAACTCTAGACATTCAACAACAGCCATTTTTCTTTTCTTCAGAGCAGCAAGGCATTCTTCAAACGAGGGTGTCATACCCTCTTTTGTTGTACTGCCTTCAGTTTCCTACTGCTGAACGCGAGGAAGAACACTGCAAAAGCACTCTAGAAAATAAAAGAGTTGATGCAAGTGACTTTGAAAAACGAAGGATTTGCAAAAAAGCCTGAATGGAGACAACAGAGTCCATCAATCATAAAAAATGAAACATACAGTGTCTGAGTCGTTTGCAACGGACCACCGTGTGGCAGCTTGGTGTGGATTAATATTGCCTGCTCATTAGACACCCGTTGTCTGCACTGTACAGGGGTCTGAACATCCTGTTAGTCTACGGTGTTGGACAGCTGCTGTAACAATGACTAAGTACAAAGTACCAACCAGGATATTGTAGCACGGCGTTTGAAGCTGATGTACGTTTTGATTCTTAAAAGTTAACTACCAAAGCAACAACTTGGTTATTGCTGGATTCCAAACCGCGCTTGTTTCCAATGTTTTATTCTCATTCTGAATAAACAAAACTATATAAAACAAAAGCCCTGTTGATGTTTCTTTTATGAAGGGTAGCACATGAAAACACGAACCTACTATTTTTCCAATTTAGAGACTTGAATAATCATCCGCGATACACACACACCATCACTATATACACCACATGAGGGTTTAAAAAATCTCGCTCGATATATGCGCGCTCTCCGTATAGTACAGATGCTAAAGTACATAAACTATTAGGGAATGTTAATTACATTGTAGCAATTCAGTATACTTGGGTATTTCTGCTGTCTGTTTTCATATGTAAGTTACGTGCATAATATATTTGTGCTAGAAATCACAGGAGTTGTTTTGACTTGCAGCGTCTTTCTCCAAATAATTGAACAACAAACAGTTAGGTTTCTTCTTCTCACTGCGTGCCCTAATTGGGAGAAAGGCGCCGTGCCTGTCTTCTCTTGCGCTTGGGATTCATCAAGAGGATATGTCCCTGCGCCGTCAGCCCAACAGTCATTCCGGTTTTAAGAGGCAGGAAGGGGTGCGCTAAGTTTGGCATTGGGGTTCTGAATCCTTGACTGAGTTAGTAGATTTGTGCGCTGAGCAAGGACCGACAGCAGGATATATGCTACTTCATGCTGAATTCAAATATGACGATCCCCGAAGTCAGAAGTAAGCCTACCTTAATGGTGGTGGAACATAAACGGTTGCATACGCAAAACTATCACCATTGGTGACCTCGGGTCTAGCCAAGGGAACAAAAGAAAATATTGATTTCATAACATTCCTACCGTGCACACACATTTAAGAACCTGTTTGTACTTTTCAGAGAGACCTCTTTTACCGAGACGCATGGACAACATCATCATTCATAGCGATGGGGATGGATAGGCATATCTGCCGTCGGAACAGGGAAACACGCCCGAACAGCCCTCCACTGGGACACCAGAGGGAAAACGCAAACGAGGACTGACCCAATAACACTTGCGTCGGACTGTCGAAGCAGAGCTGAAGACCTTCCAACATACTGGGGAACCATTCAGAAGCTGGCCCAGGACAGACAGGAGTGGAGAACATTTGTTGCTGCCCTAACGTGCCAATAAGGCCACAAAGGCATTGATGATGATCTTTACCAGGAACAGATAGGGCAAACGTATGAAACCAACTAAGACTTTACAGAGATAAGGTAACATTTGACATGGAAACAGTGGGAACACAAAGACTGAATCCACAAGTGATGATTTGAGTCATGAGAAAAATCTGACAAAGATTCACACCTTCCATCATTTTGAATAGAAAAAAAATTCTATATGGCTTTCCTTTCGGAAAAAAGTCCATCATTTTTTAAAACTTGTTATATGTTACTGCCGAATCCAATATGAAAGAAACATCATTTGATACAAAGACTTCACTTCATCTGAATATTTTAGTCATGAAAGTAGGACACACCAACACTTTCTCTTTCTGCTTAATTTCAGCCAGAACAAAAGCATTTGTCCAGATGAATGCCATACTTTCGAATTTTTTCCAACATAGCCAGAACAATCACAAGTGCAAAAGATTGATATACATAGGACGCTTTTTTATAAAATGGAAAGTGACCTAAAGGGAAGAAACATGCCTGCCCTAGAAGCAAAGAGCAGATAACAGACGGCCCATCCTGCTAGGAAAAGGCACGAAATAACTTGGTGCTTTGGCGAATAGAACGATCCCTTGTGTTCTGTTGAGAGTGGTGTGCGTTTGGATGATCTGTATGGTGGGTTCTACATGAAACAAATAATCGTCAATATGACTGAAGTAATACACTCAACGATCATTAATGTGGCAGAGCCTTGAGTACACGACTGAAAGTCACACAACGGCATACATTATTTAATATAAAAGCAGAGTACACATCGTAAAGGAACTGGGTTTGGTAGAAAACGAAGACAGTACACCACAAATGTAAGCCACAAAGTGCGTGGTTGTTTTTTTGAAGGTTTAATTAAGGGCTAGCCCAGTAGTACGTATAGAGTATAACATATTCCTGTTTACTTCATAGTTACCACGGCAAAGCTTTTCATGTTGCCAGTAATATGTCTTCTGGTCCACCTATTTTGCCATGAATCAGAAGAGTTTGTCCCTTTATAACAGAATCCCCTTCTTTTGCCTCATACGTGGTGTAATATATAAATGATTGACCCGTCGTGTTCGACGATGACCTCCAAAACAGCAGCGGAGGCCAGCTGCTGTTTTCGTAAATTTGGGCAGAAATTTGATTATAGGTGGAGAGCCTGCCCACAGCACACCCCCACACTCTCGGCCAAGTGGGCATATGACAGTCAGCGTGCATCACATTAAGACTGTGTCAGTCAAGCCTCCTATCCAAGAGTCCAATAGTCGATCACTAAAGACAAGTCAGTACCCCTCAATGGTTAATCAAGAACTGTGATAAGCCAGGCAACTGAAGGCAAATCTTAACCAGCCCCTGTATTCTACTTGTGTTTCTCTAGCTGTCGTCGCTTCTTTGATTGTAGACAGTGATGTTGCAGATATATTAACATGTCTGGGCCGATAACAGTAATTGAGACTGTAGTACCATTGCTGTCGATAGCAATGTATGTTGAAAAAAAGTTTATGGCCAAGAGAGTTTTATTTGGTGATTTGACGTATGGACGTTGATGATGTTGTTGTTTAATATAGAGCATCATCATCATCATCATCACCAATCACCACCACCAACCACCCACCACCATCCTCCATCACATCATCATCATCGATCACATCAATCATCATTCATGGTTGTCATCACCACCATCAATTATCACCACCACCGTCACCATCACTGTATCTCGTATATTCATATATATAGATATTATATATATATATATATTATAATATATATATATATATATATATAAATAAATATAAATATATATAAATATAAATAATATATATTATATATAGATATATACATACAACAATGTAAACCACAAAGTGCGTGGTGATGATGATGAAGATGATGATGATGATGATATGTTGGTGATGATGATGTTGATGATGATGATGATGATGATGATGATTATAAACAACACAATCATCACGTCATCGTCAATTATCACCCATAAATATATATAT
>CM054155.1:7030645-7033145 GCA_028751875.1 Rapana venosa
TGTGTGTGTGTTTTGTGATATCTTCAGTTTAACGTCTATTCCACATTTAGTGATTTAGACAGTGTTTTGTGTGTGTGTGTGTGTGTGTGTGAGTGTGTGGTGTGTGTGTGTGTGTGAGTGAGTGTGTGTTATGTTATGTTATGTATAATTATGTTGTGTTGTGTTTTTGGGAGTTGTTCTTTTGATTAAACGTCTTTTCACTACCAGTTATATTAGACGAAAGTGAGTGTGTGTATATTGTTGTGGTGTCTGTATGTTTTTGTGTGTGTGTGTGTGTGTGTTGGTCCGTTTGGTTTGCTTTTAAAGCAAGAAAAATATTTCCTAAATGTGGCATTCGTTTTCCTCCGCGAACATTAGGATAGGATTGGTAGAGGCGGGGTGGGGGTGGAGGGGGGGGGGCGTGATGACATGCTGGTTGATGCAGAGCCAATGGGGAAGGGTGGGGGATTGAGAGTGGTGGAGTGGAGGGGGAGGGTAGTGTGTGTAAAAAAGTTACAATCCGTCCCATTGATAGCTCCAAAAGATTCAACACTGATTTTAACATTTGTCTTGCAACAAGCGCCCACAGATCACACCCTAATCAACGAATATATATAATAATATATATAAATATATATATATATATAAATATAAATAAATATATATAATATATATATATATAAGTATATATATATAAATATACATAGATTATCATATACATAGATATATATATGTGTGTTATGTATGTATGTATGTGTATTATGATGTGTGTGAGAGTGGTATCTATATAACATTGTATCTTTCTATCTATCTATCTATCTATCAACTATGCTATCTAGTTCTATCTATCTATCTACCTATCATCTTTCTATATCTATCTATCTATCTACCTATGTATGTATTATGTATGTATTGATGTACCTACCTACTACCTACATATATATGTATGTATGTAAATATAATATATATATAAGATAGAGAGAGAGAGGAGAGATAGATAATATAGATATATACATACAAGATACATACATACATACAACCATGCAGAAGCCACAACAAAAAACCATCACATTCCAAACAGAAAAACACACACTAAGAAAACCGTATGACTGCCTGGCAGAAAAAACACACAACCAACAAACAAAAAAACCTGGAAAAAAAAAAAACCACACAGATGAAATTTGAAAGCCCCGCATACAAATGGCCGCCAGGTGTGTATACGTCACCGAAGGAGGCCCTGACGCTAATTACTACTCGTCTGCCAGATTGTTCTTGAATGGCGGAATGCAAAAATAGTGGAGGGGGGAGGGGGGGGGGGGTTTGAGAAAGCTGCATAAAAGAACCAGATGGAAGGAAGCAGGAGGATGGATATCAAGCACGTGACAGGATCCCAATATGGAGACCGGAAGACTGTTGATCTGCCATGAGGGAAGACAGAGATGGCAAGATGAGCAAGGGGGAAAAGAAAAGAAAAGTAGGGGTGGGGGGTATCTTTTAAGGAGGGTGGGGTGGGATTGGGGACTATCTTCTTGTGTAATTTTGTCTGTCCCACCTCCATGTAAATTGTCAGCTGTCACGCGTTGATGACGATCTATGACGGTCAATCAGTGTTCTGGCTGCCTTTTCAAAATGTAAACTGCTGACGATTGATTGCAGACAAAATGGCGTCTCTCTCTTTGGGACACTGTCAGTTTCAAAAAGGGGATGGTGATCATGGAGAATGATTGTTGCTGCACGTCAAAATACATGGAGGAGTGTTAGTATGGTGGTGAGCACATTTTAGTTGTATCTATCTATCTATCTATCTATCTATCTATCTATCTATCTATCTATCTATCTATCTATCTATCTATCTATCTATCTATCTATCTATCTATCTATCTATCTATCTATCTATCTACTATCTATCTATCTAACTATCTATCTCTCTATCTCTCTATCTATCTATGTATGTATGTATGTATATGTAATGTATGTATTTATGTATGTATGTATGTATGGTATGTATGTATGTATGTATGTATGTATGTATGTATGTATGTAATGTATGTATGTATGATATATATATATATAATTAACACAGACCGGACATCAAAAAAATTATCAAGATATTTAAATCCTGCAAACAAAGCCAAGACAAAAAGAAAGAGAGCATAGCACAAGTGACTGATATCTGTGAATATTTGTAAAAAACAACAACCTAACCTTACTATAACACCACTAATCAGCCAACTAGCTCTATTTTTTATCTCTTTTTTTTTTTCCTTGGCCAGATTTCGAGGTTCACCAATGCTGAGATTTTGCGTATGCGACCGTTTGGGCACTTTTTAGTTATCTTGGTCTGAGCAATTCCGGCTTTTTGGTGATGAACCTTAATTATTACCTGTGTACAAGGCACTGAAACAAGTCATCAGTTCCCTATCCCACACAATGACCTACCTACTCCCTGGGAAAAGGCGGAACAGGTTTTGATGTGTGCGTGAGGTGTTCTGCGTGCGTTTGCACAGCTTAAACCTCAGTT
>CM054155.1:7045645-7068664 GCA_028751875.1 Rapana venosa
CACCTCCAGCTAGTGAATACACTTGGCCCACACAAGAAATCCAGAAAATGGACATGGCATAGCCCAAATGGAGAACACCACAACCAAATAGATTACATCATGGTGAAAAGACGGTTTCAGTCTAGCGTTAACATCGCACAGACACGAAGTTTTCCAGGAGCAGACATAGGGAGTGATCATGATCTTGTGATGATGACTTTCCGACTACGTCTAAAGAAAATCCACAAGCGGAACAACATCAGGATCAAATTTGACCTCGAGAAGCTGAAGGACCCAGAGGTATTAGAAATTTTTCAAGCAAGGATAGGTGGAAAGTTTGCAGCACTCACTGTGATAGACTCAGACATAGATACACTGACGAATAGTTTCAATACAGCGGTGACTGAAACAGCAAACGAGCTTCTTGGCAAACGCCGACCAGTCAAAAAACCATGGGTCACACCTAACATCCTACAACTATGCGACAAGCGTAGAGAGTTGAAGAAAAAGAAAAATGAAACAAAAGAAAGAGCAGAACAATATAGGGCAGTCAACAAAAGAATCAGGAAGTCCATGACGGAGGCAAAAGAGAAATGGATCGGTGAACAGTGCCAAGACATTGAAGAGAACATCAAGAAAAACAATAGCAAGAAAGCATATCAGCTGGTGAAAGACCTGACTAGCACGAAACAGAGAAAAGGTTTAACAATCCAAGACAAAAATGGGAAGTGTCTCACCGACGACCAGGATATTCTGAACAGATGGACAAAATACTGCTCCGACCTGTATAACTATAGAACCGCAGGAGATCCAGAAGTCCTTAATGTACCCGAAAGCAAAGACACAGACAGTCACCCTATCCTCCGAGAAGAAGTGGAAACAGCAGTCAGATCGCTGAAAAAGGGGAAGTCAGCAGGGGCTGACAACATTCCAGCTGAGTTGGTCCAAGCTGGAGGGGAAGCCATGATCACGCGCCTACTAAGAATCTGCAACAAGATCTGGCAGACAGGAAAATGGCCAACACCATGGACGCAGTCACTCATCATCACCCTCCCCAAGAAAGGAAATCTACAACAATGCCATAATTACCGCACAATCAGCCTCATATGTCACCCAAGCAAGGTCATGCTGCAGATAATATTGAATAGACTGAAGCCACAAGCAGAGACCATCATTGCTGAGGAACAAGCAGGTTTCAGAGCAGGGCGCAGCACAACAGAACAGATATTCAACCTCAGAATACTATGTGAGCGGTACCTTCAACATCAACAAGACCTTTACCACGTATTTATCGATTTTAAGAAGGCATTTGACAGGGTGTGGCATGCAGCTTTGTGGGCAACCATGAATTTGTACAGCATCAATGCAAACCTGATCAGAGTCATCAAACAGCTGTACAGCGAGGCCACCAGTGCAGTGTACTACAACAACAACATTGGAGAATGGTTTCGAACAACAGTTGGAGTAAGGCAGGGCTGTCTACTCTCACCCACTCTTTTCAATATCTTCCTTGAGAGAATCATGGCTGATGCACTGGAACATCATGAAGGATCAGTCAGCATTGGTGGCAGAACGATCACAAACCTCCGCTTCGCAGATGACATTGATGGAATAGCAGGATCAGAAAAAGAGCTTGCCAGCCTAACAGAACAATTGGATAAGGCCTCCAAAACATACGGCATGGAAATCAGTGCAGAGAAGACCAAACTGATGACTAATAACATCAACGGCATTAGCACTGATATCAGGGTTAATGACCAGAAGCTGGAAACAGTTCAAAGCTTCAAGTACCTGGGAGCCATTGTATCCGACCAGGGATCCAAGCCAGAAGTAGTATGCAGGACTGCACAGACAATAACAGCTTTGTCAAAACTAAACACCATCTGGAGAGATAAGAATATCTCACTTATCTCCAAGATCAGACTAATGCGCTCCCTTGTCATATCCATATTTCTGTATGCCTGTGAATCATGGACCCTGACTGCAGATTTGGAGAGAAGAGTACAGGCAGTGGAGATGAGATGCTTTCGGAGACTCCTTGGCATCTCCTACAAAGACCACATAAGCAACGAAAGCGTGCATAACAGAATCCAGCAAACTATTGGACCCTATGAGAACCTTCTAACGATCGTGAAAAAGCGTAAACTTAAATGGTATGGGCATGTCACAAGATCCCAAGGAATTACAAAGACAGTTTTGCAAGGCACTGTCCAAGGAGGAAGAAGAAGAGGCAGAAAAGGAAGAGCTGGGAGGATAACATCAGCGAATGGACAGGCCTAGAACTCAACAAAACCCTGAGAAAGGCAGAACAGAGAGAGGAATGGAGGGAACTGGTTGCTGAGTCTTTGAGGGTGCCCCCACGGTGGTCAGACTACGGGACAGATAGATAGATAGATAGATAGATAGTTCAAGGTAGAATTTCCACGATTTTTGTCGGTTGTTTATGTTTTTGTGTGTTTGTTTTCTTTTGTGATTAACTAGTTCCAGTTTGTTTTCATTTTGGGCAGAATTGTAAAAAGACCTTTATTGTGCCGTATTCTTTACCCATTAAAGATTCAGTCAATCAATCTTCTTCTTTTTCGTAGAACAATCAGATTGTGGAGACAGCAACTATGGCTGTTTATCACATCAGCGAAAGTTACCCCGTGGGGATGCCGGAGGCCTGTCAGTATAAATAACATCCCCACCTTCTGAAAATGATGTGCTAGATATTCCCCTTTTCTATCACTCTCTTTGTTTCTGCCTTGTTCCTTTTCTTTCTGTCACCTCCTTCTTGTCTATTTTCTGCCTTCTTGGTCCATTCTCATGCCTTTTTTTTCAAAACGACTTAAAAGATAACAATTCTCTCTTATGCCGAAGTCGGATGCGCTGGACCTGACTTGTCAGGCGCTTAACGGCAGTGTGACGCATTTTCGCTCATATAAAGGACAACAACAGTTGCTTTCTGAGCGTTCGACGAAGAATAAATATGAGCCAAAGTATGTTGTGCTGCCATTAAGCGCCTGACAAGCCATGACATGTTTTTCCCCACCATGTAGGTCTCGGCATTTCGACTTCGGGAATTCATTGTTTTAAACCTTATAAGGGTTGTGATGGCTTCTGTAGCCTTTTGTGCTTCAAGTAAAAGTGAGAAGAATATACTGCAATAGGCAACATTACCGGCAACTCCATTCCCCCTTTCCCACTACCCTGTACCCCTGCTTTCAGCCTTGCAAAGACTGGCAGGCACTACAGAAAATGGCCATCCATCACAAACCAGACAATCTCATCTTAAATTTGTTGGGGGAAAATTTTTTCTAGGAAAGATAAAAGTGCCGGTGATGGAAATTGGTCTACTTCTTAACCAAAACTTTCAAATATGCCCCAGAGGTTCACGCTGGCATCTGACACCACCTTTACTCGCAGTTCAGTCTGATCTGCTCTTCCGAGGGAAAAAGACATTGGCAAGACAAGCTAATGAGCTGCGATCAATAAACTGAAAATTGCTGCCCTCCCTCCCCCTCCTTTTTGGTTTGTTTTAGAAAAAAAAAGGTTCTGGTAACTGTTCTTTCTTACGGGAATAAAGATGATAGGAGAGGCATTTGGCAGTGCACATTGAACACATCGCCTACTGTCAAGAACTTCCCTCACGCTTCGTTTGCATGGCTTTAACTACTACTACTACTACTACTACTACTACTACTACTACTACTACTACTACTACTACTACTACTACTACTACTACTACTACTCTGCTGCTGCTGCTACTGCTGCTGCTACTACTACTACTACTACTACTACTACTACTACTACTACTACTACTACTACTAACTACTACTACTACTTCACTGCTGTTGATGTGGATAAGTAATAGTTATGGTCACGATGACAACTTAAGGTAAACGAAAAGATGATAAATATATACGAATAAACGAATGAATAAAAAAACGGAATACATGAACACATGAACGAATGAATAAATGAAGGAAGGAAGGAAGGACGGAAGGAACAAAGAGACTAATAAAGAAAGCTACCTAACATGTGAAACCTAGCTGTTCATAATCACTCAGAGAAATGCACACAAAGAAACCCAAAAGCTTGCTATTTTGTTGAAGAGAAAAACAGAACTAACTGAATTCGCCTGTTAGCTTTGCCCCAGGCCCTCGCCTTTAGCCAAGCAGCGGATATGTGGGCAACGTTCAGAGGAAGCAATGACGTTGGAGGCAGCGGAAAGAAATGCAAAATAGGGTGACAGTGATGGCGGGAAACGGCACGTGGTACACCACGTTGTCAGACACAGAAGGAAGATGCACTCGGTTTCAAGTTTTATTTCACCCCGTTTTGTTTCGGGACATTTTTCTTGTTTTGAACGAGTTGTGGAATTGTTTTCTGCTCTTCTTGACTGTGTCTTGTATTCCATTGTTGGGGGGATGAATAGTTGTTTTACTCGTGATTTGGGTTTTCAGATGGATATTTTGCATTGTAACATTTGTTTGTTCTTTACACATTTGTAACTCTCAGATCTTTGTCTTCCATTAATTGTTTTAATCTGTTGTTTTGTATATAAAAGTCTTTTCTTTTTTTCTTTTCTTTCTTTCTTTCTTTTCTATTTATGTATTTATTTTTTACTAAATTGTCATCACTTTTACTGGTTTGTTACCCCTTTGTATGGCCCAGCTTAACACTCTGGGGGTCACCCATAATGTGCACTATGACTCACTCATCCCACCTGAGAATCACTGTGAGATTGAAATTGCTCACTGCATGAGAGGTTTGCGAGTATGGCTGTTTTTAGGTACCTCGCTATATAGGCAGCCATACCCCGACTTAAGATGATTTTTTCTCATGTAAAGGAGAGTGCCGGTTGTTGTTATGTTAAGAGCTTGTTATGGCTGAAGGCAATCTCAACACAACATTTTACAACATAACAGCATGTTAGTGTAGGCCTTGGAAATTAGCTGATATCAAGAACTGATGAAGCTTGTCATGGCTGAAGGCAATCTGAACACAAAAGTTTACAACATAACAACATTGTAGTGTAGACCTTGGCAATGAGATGACATCCATAACTGACACAGCTTTTGGCCTGGGCCAAGCGAGTTCATTTATTTGTATTACGTAATCAGTATTTTGCAAGGCAAGTTATTATTGACTTATAAGCAGGTTTTACAAAGTCAAACAAAAATCAGTGTACTTAGCAGCTCACAAACAGTATTTACAACTTGATTTCATAATTTTACAAATAGTCCAAAACCAATTTCCACTTCACCACAGGAATACATTGATTCCATTACATTCAGAGTATTAACATCATTTTCATGAAACAAATCTTAGACAAAAATTGATTATTCAAATAACTTTGAAAGTATGTTTTGAGAATGATATGAGGGTTCTTCATGTTAACTAAATCTTGTTCCAAGGTTTTTTGAATGAGTTAAACTCTTATTCAAACCAAAGACATAATTTTGGTGGGATAAATTAGCCCGCAGAGACATGGCATGTGACACTGCCGAGCCATTTCATGCCATTCCTTTGTCTTACGCTCACTTTCAGTCAAACTGGCCAAGTTTCAGAACTCCTGCTGCTGAATTTAGTAGAGGGATTGTAAAAACAGCCAGACCCCAAACAAAGAACAAAGATCCATAGATTAATGTGCACTGTTTCCCTTCAGAATGGTCAATGGCCGTTGGAAACGTTGCTAAACCCGGAGAAATGACCGCTAGATTTTTGTGACGTGAGTGTTTTATGTGTCCCGTTATTCAGCGATCGTTCTGTTCGCTCTGACCTTTATTGTCTTTGATGGCAGGACATATAAACATGCGTGTTTAGTGTTTGTGTCTGTTTGTCTGTCCTTGTTTGTTTGTTTGTTTGTTTCTCTATCTGTTCGACTCCAGTGTGTGTGTGTGTGTGTGTGTGAGCGAGAGAGCGAGAGCGCGCACGTGCGTGCATCCATGCACTTGTCTATGATTATATCTTGTACATACATATGTAAGCTATAACCTGGATGCCTCATGATGTGAAAGAACAGAGAGAGAGAGAGAGAGAGAGAGAGAGAGAGAGAGAGAGAGAGAGAGAGAGAGAGAGAGAGAGAGAGAGAGAGAGAGAGAGACGGTGACAATGACAATATTTTATTGTAATAAGCTGTTAAAGCCCATTTACAAGGGGACAGTGGGAAGGGGACTGGGCACAAAATACGTATTTTCAGAAATACAGATGTATCATTTCTACAGCCCAAATGGTCGACATGGCATGGATTCCACGACATGGTGAAGTGTTTTACATTACGATTCAGATGAATTGGTGCCTAACACTTTCACCCATTGCAAATGGGGAAAGGGGGGGGGGGTAACAACAACCACAAACATCATTTTAAACACCGAGTCTGTGACAGGGCTTCCGTGTCCCTACATTCCGTCTGATCCGGTAACTCGTGCTCTTTCCAACACGTGAAAAACCTAACTTACAATATGCCTAACGTCCTGTTTTGCTCTCTCTCTCTCTCTCTCTCTCTCTCTCTCTCTCACACACACACATATGCACACACATATGCATACACACACGCACACACGCGCGCACGCACACACACACGCACGAACACACACACACGCACGCACAAACACACGCACGCACGCAACACACACACACGCACGCACATACACAACACACACATACACACACGCGCGCACGCACGCACAAGAGGGTGCGCATGCACACACACACACTCACACACGCACATACACAGGCAACCACAGTCACTTCTAACCCAGAAAAAATCTGATAGCATCCATCATAACATGTAAAACATCCAGTCCAGCACTAATTCTGTCTTTGATTCTGTCACGACCGGCAGGTGTCCACAGCTGCAGCTTGGAATAAATGTCTTTTTCCTCCTGAGTCATTTGCCTGATGTTCTTTTTTGCAAACCAAAAGTAATCAGCAGGGTTGTAAGTGTCATCTGTCCAGATAAACTGAAAAATCATATCTTCACTTTCACAAATGATAGTGTCAGGTGTTTCATCAGAGGTATACACATGAAGAAGTCGTTGTTTCTAGAAACGTCCCTGAGATTTCTCTGTAGGGATCTGTTTCTCAGCCCACCCACATAGTTCTTTATAGTATCTCCACTGTAGCCTGCATCCCGAATCTGATCTAGATATTTGTCACAGTCCTCCCCCTCCATCGTAATGTCAGGTACAGGCACCTCAACCAGGTCAATTCCACCTTGTTGTTCAGCCACTGTGTCAGCTTCCAACACTGTGACAGCACCTGATGCACGGCGATAATCATGTGTGGGAAGCAGTGATTGTGAAGGCATGTGGTTTGGAGAGGCTGGGGTGTTGGTGTGTGAGACAGACTGGGTGATGGGGGGTGTTGGCATAAACAAACTTGGCGAAGTTTCGAATGGGAACAATGCACTTGCCTTGTCTTCTTGCCTTTCCTCTGTCTGTCTCCTCTCCTCTGCCCGCCTCCTCTCCTCTGCCTGTCTCCTCTCCTCTGTCCTTCGTGGGTCCCTGTTGGTCTGACTGGGCGGCTTTCTGCGGAAGTACACAGGTGTTTGTTGACCCGCCATATTCCCATCACTTGAGCCAGCCTTCAGTCGCAGCACAACAGTCGTTTGCTCGCCTTCTCCACAGACCTTCCATGAGGTGATGCAGTGTTGTTGCAGCAGGGCACCTAGCGTCACTTCCAGTGTTGTTGGTAACCTGACAACTGGCATGGTGCTGGTTTATTTGGCAATTTAAACACAAAATTTACGCAGCAAAATTTCGCCCTGCCTATATCCAAGGGAGATCACCCCGAGACCGAGAGAAAGAGAGAGAGAGAGAGAGAGAGAGAGAGAGAGAGAGAGAGAGAGAGAGAGAGAGAGAGAGAGAGAGAGAGATCTTGAACGGTCGACCAGTGATTGTCTTGCTGTGTGTTTCATGCCAGAACTGACCATTCAATGCCATGGATGCCTCATGATGTGGACAGAACAGACATCAGACAGGCAGGCATACATCACAGGCCATGGGAGCGGGCACACATCACAGGCCATGGGAGCGGGCACACATCACAGGCCATGGGAGCGGCATACATCACAGGCCATTTAATTTCCCGGTCACTCATGTATGCACCAGAACAGTCGTCTGCTCGTTGAACAACTTCTTCAGCTGCTATCACCATCCCTCGTGGGGATGTCGGGCTTTGTTGTTGTTTTATGTTGTATGTTTAAAGTCTGTTCACATTTAGTAATATTAGAGAGAAGAGAGAGAGTGAGAGAGACAGAGAGAGAGAGAGAGAGAGAGAGAGAGAGAGAGAGAGAGAGAGAGAGAGAGAAGAGAGAGAAGAGAGAGAGAGAGAGAGAGAGAGAGAGAGAGAGAGAGAGAGAGAGAGAGAGACAATGACAAAATCTTTTATTTCGAGGATATTGAATAAGCACTCATGTGCTTTTTTACATCCAGTCCCCGCCCTTAGATATAAATATATATATAAATATATATATGATAATACAATAAAAATAATCCCAATACTAATACACTCACACAGTAAACGAAGAGAGAGAGAGAGTGAGAGAGAGAGAGAGAGAGAGAGAGAGAGAGAGAGACATAGAGACAGAGAGACAGAGAGACACAAAGAGAGAAACAGATAACAGACAGACAGACAGATAGACAGACAGACAGACAGACAGACAGAGAGGTTCAGAGATCCTGGATCCTGTCAGTATAAATAGCATCCCCACCTTCTAGAAATTCTGTGCCAGCCATTTCCTCTTTTCAATCATTCTTGTTGTTTCTGCCTTGTTCCTTTTTTTCTTGTCACCTCTCTCTTGTTTATTTTCTGCCTTCTCGGTCTAATCTCCTATTTTTTTCCAGAAAAATTAAAAGATACAATTCTATCTTACGCCAAAGTCGGAAGCGCAGGGCCTGACTTATCAGGCGCTTAACGGCACCGTGGCGCATTTTCGCTCATATGACAGACAACAATAGTTGTTGTCTGAACGGCATCATATACTGGCCTCACATAACATTAAACTAAAGCATGGAAGGGTAAGAAAAGTAAATGAGTAACGAGGGGAAGGGTGAAGGAGTATGAAGACTGGAGATGGAAGGGTGAAGGGGTATGAAGACTGGAGATGGAAGGGTGAAGGGGTATGAAGACTGGAGATGGAAGGGTGAAGGGGTATGAAGACTGGAGATGGAAGGGTGAAGGGGTATGAAGACTGGAGATGGAAGGGTGAAGGGGTATGAAGACTGGAGATGGAAGGGTGAAGGGGTATGAAGACTGGAGATGGAAGGGTGAAGGGGTATGAAGACTGGAGATGGAAGGGTGAAGGGGTATGAAGACTGGAGATGGAAGGGTGAAGGGGTATGAAGACTGGAGATGGAAGGGTGAAGGGGTATGAAGACTGGAGATGGAAGGGTGAAGGGGTATGAAGACTGGAGATGGAAGGGTGAAGGGGTATGAAGACTGGAGATGGAAGGGTGAAGGGGTATGAAGACTGGAGATGGAAGGGTGAAGGGGTATGAAGACTGGAGATTGAAGGGTGAAGGGGCATGAAGACTGGAGATTGAAGGGGGAGGGGTAGCCTGGCGGTTAGAGCTTTGTGCATTGCGCCCGTGATCTGCTGATCCGAGTTCGAATCCTGTTCAAGGGGAATTTTCCCTCTAGAGTTAACATCAGTGCCGACACCACTCCCCTCCAAAGTTCTTCGGATGAGACTGTAAACCGAGGCCCTGCGTGCAGACGCACGCAGAACATCTTGCACACACGTTATAACCTGTCCCGCTTTTTGAAAGACCAGGCCATTGTGTTCCAGTGGGATCGGATGACTATATTTTCAAAACCGCACAAACACGGGGACTGGATGTTGAATAAGCACATGGATGCTTATTCTGTCATCCTTGAAGTTCAAGAATAAAATAGAGATAAAATAGGATTTATAAAAGTGAAATAGTAGTCAATTATGCTGCAAAAGTATGTTACATGTGTTTGTGTATGTTTACGTGCTCGCGCGCGCGCGCGCGCGCGCGCGTGTGTGTGTGTGTGTGTGTGTGTGTGTGTGAGAGAGACAATGACAATGACAATGACAATGTTTAATGAATTTAGGCCTCTGCCCATTTTCATGGGGTACATAAATGTCTACAGACACATGAATGCATATATCAAGAAAAGTGACACCAATGAAAAGTGAAAGAAACCACATATGAATAAATGACATCAAGATTTGCAAAATTCTATGTATACTGGAGACTGAGTTTACTGTCTCTGAGTTTGAAGGCTTTGTACAAAAACCATGCTAATTGTCGGATTATTGACACATTCTGAGTGGCCATAAGACTCACATACTTTGCTTTCTGAAAATGAATGGGAATGAGAGAGAGAGAGAGAGAGAGAGAGAGAGAGAGAGAGAGAGAGAGAGAGAGAGAGAGAGAGAGAGAGAGAGAGAACTTGACCAGTCCAGCAGTGATTGTCATGCTGTGTGTGTTTCATCCCAAAGCTGACCATTCAATGCTATTTCCGAAGACACACACACACACTGAGCTGGATGTCCAAGCCAAGGTCATCGTTTAGGTGTTTCAATCAGTCTTTAAAGCTAAAAACTATTGCGCAAACTTAATGCTCTTTTCTGCTCTGGTTTAAAACTGTCTCTTCCAACTGTTCTTTCTGTCTGTAGCTGTGCTAACTACCGAGAGATCCTTCCATGCCAGAAAACTTGTGGTGTCTTCTTGTTGTTCATGTTGCCAGTGGAATGTCTACTTGGTTCACCTATTTGCCATGAATCAGAAGAGGTTTGTCCTGTTATAACATAATCCCTTCTTTTGCCTCATACGTGGTGTATATATTAATGTTTGTCCGTCGTGTTCGACGATGACCTCAAAAACAGCAGCGGAGGCAGCTGCTGTTTCGGAAATTGTGCATCAATTTGATTATAGTGGAGATGCCTTGCCCACAGTACATCCCCACTCTCTCGGCCAAGTGGGCATAAGGACAGTCAGCGTGCAGTACACAAGGACTGCGCAAATCAAGCCTCCTAGTCAGAGAGTCATAGTCGATCACTAAAGACTAAGCTGTACCCCTCAATAGTTTAATCAAGAACTGTGATAAATCCCAGGCACTGAAGGCAAATCTTAATCATCCCCCGTGATTCTACTTGGTGTTTTTCTTCTAGCTGTCGTCGATTCTTTGATTTAGTCAGTGAATGTTGCAGATATATTAGCAGCTCAGGGCATACAGTAATTGAGACTGTGGTAGCCAGTGCTGTAGTAGCAATGTATGTTGAAAAGAAGTTTATGGCCAAGAATGTTTATGGGTGATATTGACGATGACGTTGATGATTGTTGTTGTTGTTGTTAATATATCATCATCATCATCATCATCATCATCATCATCATCATCATCATCATCATCATCATCATCATCATCCTGGTCGTCGTCATCACCACCATCATCATTATCACCACCACCATCACCATCACCGTTATCATCTGCATCTGTATATTCATATATATATATATATATATATATATATATATATATATATATATATATATATATATATATATATATATATATATATATATATATATATATATATATAAAGTTGGCTACCAACACTATACGTACATAGCTCTCGGACAGACGCAAATTTCGGAAAGAGAATACGTAGTAAAGGCAAAGAGAAGTTGATGCCATGACCAGTCAGACAGAACTAACGACAAGCTATGGCACACAGTACCTTCATGTTTCAGTAGACTGGCACTGACAAGTTTCTGACATTTCATGTCATTTTATTTCATACCACTTTAAGTAACGGTAGATTTCTCTAAATGAAATTCGACTCTCTCCCCCGGTAAGCTGAGCGCCGCAAGAACACGCCACCCATTATGATTTTCTCTCCGTCTGCAACTGTTTGGTTTTCCCTATCAGAGTGCTTTTTTTTCACACAATTTTGCCAGGAGAAACTCTCTTGTTGCCGTGCGTTTTTAGGGCACTAAATAATATTGTGTAACATGACAGCAAACATTTTGGGTAAACCCTCATAACCCATCAACCTATGCAGTGCAACATTTAAAAAACCCATATAGCCAAGTCTAAAGCGAGAAAGGTTTTTTTCTTCCATTTTTTTTTCCACCAAGGTTTTACCCATTGTTTTTGTCCCCCCCAAAAGGGGAGCAGACAAGGGTTGAAGAAACTCCATTTTGTTTGGAGCAGATGATTTTAAAAATTTTTGGTTTGTTTTTTTCTTAGCTCAAATTGTCAAGGGCTATGATTATTATATTTCTTTCTTTCTTTCTTTTTTTTTGGCAAAAAACCCTATGAGGGATAATTAGATATATATTCCTTTCTTACTTATTCTTTTCTCGTACAAATTTCATGGGGGCGTGAATTTTTTAAATATTTTTAGTTTTTTTTTTTTGCACAAATTGTCAAAGGGCTTATAAATTACATAATTTTTTTTGCTTTTTCTTTTGTGTGTGCACAATTTTTGGGTTTCGAGGGGCTGATGATTAGATAATTTCTTTTCTTTCTTCCTTTTTGGCACAAAATTTCATGAGGCTGCTGTTTATTATATATCTTTTCTTTGGCAGAAATTGTCACGAGGGCTTAATATATTATATCTTTGTTTTCTTTCTGCCCTTTTTTTGTTTGTTGCACAAATTGTCATGAGGCTGATGAATATTAATATTTTTAAAAATTATTATTCATTGCTCCAAATTGCATGAGGCTGATGATATAGTTTTATTATTTTCTTTTCTTCTTTCCCAAATTTGTTGAGGCTGATATTTTAAATTTTCTTTTTCGTTTCCGGCTCTTGTCCCTGCCAAGTCCCCAAGAACAAATTCTGAATGGAGATTTGATTTTTGTCCAGAGTGGAAAACGAACTGGACCTTAAATTGATCGAAGCCCAATTCTTCTCTCAACCAAGTTTTGACTGCAAACCAAAAAAAAAGAAAAGCTGTTTGCATAGACGATGGGGAAAAGAGCCGTGCTTTGTGCGCGCGCGCGCGCGCGCGTTGTGGTGTTGTGTGTGTGTGTGTGTGTGTGTGTGTGTGTGTGTGTGTGTTTGTGTGTGTGGTGTGTGGTGTGTTTGTGTTGTGTTGGGTGTTGTGGTGTGTTGTGTGTGTGTGTGTGTGTGCTAGTGTGTTGTGTGGTGTGTTGTGTGTGTGGTGTGTGGTTTTTTGGGGTGTGTGTGTGTTTGTGTTTGTGTTGGGGTGTGTGTGTGTGTGTTTTGTGTTGTGTTTGTGTTGTGTTGTGGTGTGTGTGTGTGTGTTGTGTGGTGTGTGTGTTTTGTGTGTGTGTGTGTGTGTGTGTGTGTGTGTGTGTGTTTGTGATATCTTCAGTTAACGTCTATTCACATTTAGTGATTTTAGCAGTGTTTGTGTTGTGTGTGTGTGTGTGTTGTGTGTTTGTGTGTGGGGTGTTGTTTTGGTGTGTGGTGTGTTGGTGAGTGTGTGTTATGTTTATGGTTATGTTTATATTATTTTGTGTTGTGTTGTGTTGTGGATGTTGTTCTTTTGATTAAACGTCTTTTCACTACAGTTATTTTTGAACGAAAGTGTGTTGTGTGTGTGGGGTGTGTGTGTGTGTGTGTGTTGCGTGTGTTTTGGTCCTGTTTGGTTTGCTTTTAAAGCAGCAAACACATTTCCTAAATGTGGCATTCTTTTCCCCCCTGCAACTTAGAATAGGATTGTGGAAGAAGGCTAGGGGGGGGGGGGGATGGCGGGGGGTGGGGGGGGGGGGGGGCGTGATGACAGCTGGTTGATGCTGAGCGAAGGGAAAGGGTAGGATGAGAGTGTGGAGGTGGAGGGGAGGGAGTGTGGGTAAAAAGTACAATCCTCCCCATTGATACTCAAAAAGATTTCAACAATGATTTTAAATTGTTTTGCAACAAGCGTCACAGGGGGCAAAAACCCTAATAAACCAATATATATATAATATATAAATATATATAAATATATTATATATAATATATAATATATAATAAAATATATATATATATATATATAATATATATATCCCATACATACATATATATATATATATTTGTGTTGTATGTATATATGAAATTTTATGTTATGTATGTGATTGAGAGTGTGTATCTATGTATCTATGATATTTGTATTACTATCTAGTTGTATCTATCTATGTATTCTGTATCTATGTATCTAATGTATCTATCTATCTATCATCAATCTATGTATGATTATTATCTACCTCCCTAAATATATTTTTACTATAAATTATAATATAAATATATAGATATATAAAAGATATATACATACATACATACATACATACATACATACATACATACATACATACATACATACATACATGTAAAGCCACAACAAAACCATCACATCCAAACAAAAAAACACACTAAGAAAGCGTAGGACTGCCTGGTCAGAAAAACACACACCAACAAACAAAAAAACTGGAAAAACACAGATGAAATTTGAAGCCCTGCATACAAATGGCCGCCAGGTGTGATATACGTCACCGGAAGTGGAGGCCCTGACGCTAATTACTCGTCTGCACAGATTGTGTCTTGAATGGCGGAATGCAAAAATAGGTGGAGGGGGGAGGGGGGGGGGGATTGAGAAAGCTGCATAAGACCAGATGGAAGGAAGCAGAGGATGGATTTCAAGCACGTGACAGGATCCCAAATATGGAGACCGGAAGACTGTTGATCTGCCAGTGGAGGAAGAGGACAGAGATGGCATGAGGAGCAAGGGGGGAAAAGAAAGAGGAGGGGTGGGGGTATCTTTTAAGGAGGGTGGGGCAGGATGGGGACTATCTTTCCTTGTGTAATTTTGTCTGTCCACCTCCATGTAAATTGCAGCTGTCACGTGGTGATGACCATCTATGACGTCAAGCAGTCTCTGGCTGCCTTTCAAAATGTAACTGCTGACGATTGATTGCAGACAAAATGGCGTCTCTCTCTTTTGGACATTGTCAGTTTCAAAAAAGAAATGGTGAGCATTGAGAATGAATTGTTGCTGCACGTCAAAATACATGGAGGAGTGTTAGTATGGTAGATCTATCTATCTATCTATCTATCTATCTATCTATCTATCTATCTATCTATCTATCTATCTATCTATCTATCTATCTATCTATCTATCTATCTATCTATCTATCTATCTATCTATCTATCTATCTATCTATCTATCTATCTATCTATCTATCTATCTATCTATCTATCTATCTATCTATCTATCTATCTATCTATCTATCTATGTATGTATGTATGTATGTATTATGTATGTATGTTGTATGTATGTATGTTATGTATGTTTTGTATGTATGTATGTATGTATGTATGTATGTATGTATGTATGTATGCATGTATGTATGTATGAATATATATATATAACACAGACGGACATATTAAAAAATATATCAAGATATTTACATTCTGCAAGACAAAGCCAAGACAAAAAGAAAGAGTGCATAGTCACAAGTGACTGATATCTGTGAAGTATTGTAAAAAAACAAAACCCCAACCGCGCTATAACACACGTATCAGCACTAGGCTCTATTTTTTCTCTTTTTTGTTCCTTGGCCAGATGTCTGACGTTCACCAATGGTGAGATTTTGCGTATGCGACTGTTTGGGCACTTTTAGGTAGCTGCATTCCGACTTTTGGGATGACGTATAAATATTAACCTGTGTACAGGCACTAAAAAAGTCATCAGTTCCTATCCCACACAATGACCTACCCCTGGGAAAGGCGGAACAGGTTTTGATGTGTGCGTGAGGTGTTCTGCGTGCGTTTGCACAGATTAAACCTCAGTTTATAGTTTCATCCGAAGGAATTTCTGTGGGCGTGGATTCGGTACTGATACTAAGTCCAGGGGGAAAAATCCTTTTGCAGGGGTGCCTCAGTGGTGGCTCGAACCCAGGCCGTCATTTTAAGAGCTCAATGCATTAACCACGAAGGTATCCTGCCCTCACTGAGCTCTATCAACAGCAAAGTGTTGTCAGAAAAAGAATAGTGTACGACAGTCGAAAACACTAGAAACAAGTTGACATAAACATAAAGGCGTGGGACTACAGTGAAGCAATAGTCACACAGAAATTATCAGAAAATAATGAAGATGAGGAAGCAACAGAGTAGCAGCAGCAGCAGCAGCAACAGCACCAAGAGGTAAAATATAACACAACTCTATAACAACACTAATGAACAGTCACAGAAAACTGCAATAACCCTAGTAGCACAATTATTGCAAACTTGTATTAACTACTAATGCACAATCATAACAGGACTAACAACATTGCTTCAGATATGACTGAAAGTCTGTAATAACACTGACGCACATCGACAGACAGTGCAGGCTACTGAGGCAGACTCATACAGAAAATAAAACTAATCCGAAGCACAGTATAAACAGGATCACAATTAAAGAAAGAGCTAGAGATGCAATGCAGTATGACAGCACTCATCTGCAGCTCGACTAGTCCTAAGAAAGAAACAATCTGAAAACATCACTTCTCTTATGCCATCTCTTAACTGGCTGTCTGTCTGACAAAGAGTGAAATACAAGATTTAAAGCCTTCTGTTTCAAATGTCTCCACAAATCTGCACCCTCTTATCTCTGTAACTGTCTTCACCTGTACACTCCGTCCCGTTCCCTTCGTTCAGCCGCAGATACTTTGTGCTTTTGAACAACCAGATTCAAACAAACTATTGTTGGCCGTCGCTCTCTGTTTCTGGTCCATCCACATGGAATGACCTCTCTCTTCCACTTCACCAAAAGCCTTCATTTGATACTTTCAAATCTTGCCTCAAAACGCGCTTATTTTCTACTTGAGATCTTCCCCTGTTATCTGTTCCTACTTTTCAATAGCTACCTTCACTTCCACCACCCCACCAAGCATGTTGCGTGCACACATGTGCGTGTGTATAAATTAAACATTTGTTAATCATAATATTTGTGGACGGTTGCATGCGTGTCAATGATTTGAGTGCAAGCGCTTCGATTTGTTTACAAGATTTAGCGCTATATAGACTTCATACATACGTACTAAGGGCAGGTCAGAGACTCCCTCTGCTACTGGTAACCATGTAACCCAGTACCACCTGCCACATGTGGGGAGTAAACCCAACCAAAAAATCCGACCTGGAGAGGGATGGGCTCCGCCAGGTTTGATTTGCCCAAGATACACCAATGACAAAGACAGCCAGAATCTCCATACCGGATCGGTCGTCGCCCGGGTTACCAAGGACCGCGCCTTCTGTTGCTCATCAGGACAGATGTCGAAAGTATGCTACTGATGTAAAACGCAGCAAAATTCGTGCCAGAAACAACACCATCATTGGCGCATGGAATGTACGGACACTAAGAGCTGCAGGCAAAGTGGAAGAACTGACACATGAGATGTCCAGATATCAATGGCACATCCTTGAGCTCTGCGAAGTCAGGTGGAAAAACATGGGAGAAACAACGACCCAGGAAGACCACAAATTATACTACAGTGGAAAACAGGATAAACATGAACACGGCGTGGGGTTTCTCGTTCACAAAGACACCGTGAACACCGTCATGAGCTGTCAGCCTGTGTCCAGCAGACTTATTACCATCCGCCTGAGAGCAACCCCCTTTAACATAACTATAGTACAGGCATACGCCCCTACATCAGACTGCACAGATGAAGCCGTAGAAGAATTTTATGACCAGCTACAAGAGGTTCTGAATCAAACACCCAAGAAAGACATCCTCGTTGTGCAAGGCGACTGGAACGCCAAGGTAGGAGAAGATGCATGGAAAGACTGGGAGGGCGTTTGTGGGCCATTTTGTAATAAACCAATCAAATGAAAGAGGCTTGAGGACTCCTGGAGTTTGCCAGTAACAACCACCTCCAGTTAGTGAATACACTTGGCCCACACAAGAAATCCAGAAAATGGACATGGCATAGCCCAAAAATGGAGAACACCACAACCAAATAGTTTTACATCATGGTGAAAAGACGGTTTCAGTCTAGCGTTAAAATCGCACAGACACGAAGTTTTTCAGGAGCAGACATAGGGAGTGATCATGATCTTGTGATGATGACTTTCCGACTACGTCTAAAGAAATCCAAGCGGAACAACATCAGGATCAAATTTGACCTCGAGAAGCTGAAGGACCCAGAGGTATTAGAAATTTTTCAAGCAAGGATAGGTGGAAAGTTTGCAGCACTCACTGTGATAGATCAGACATAGATCCCACTGACGAATAGTTTCAATACAGCAGTGACTGAAACAGCAAACGAGCTTCTTGGCAAACGCCCGACCAGTCAAAAAACCATGGGTCACACCTAACATCCTACAACTATGCGACAAGCGTAGAGAGTTGAAGAAAAAGAAAAATGAAACAAAAGAAAGGGCAGAACAATATAGTGCAGTCAACAAAAGAATCAGGAAGTCCATGACGGAGGCAAAAGAGAAATGGATCGGTGAACAGTGCCAAGACATTGAAGAGAACATCAAGAAAAAACAATAGCAAGAAAGCATATCAGTGGTGAAAGACCTGACTAGCACGAAACAGAGAAAAGGTTTAACAATCCAAGACAAAAATGGGAAGTGTCTCACTGACGACCAGGATATTCTGAAACAGATGGACAGTATACTGCTCCGACCTGTATAACTATAGAACCGCAGGAGATCCAGAAGTCCTTAATGTACCCGACAGCAAAGACACAGACAGTCACCCTATCCTCCCAGAAGAAGTGGAAACAGCAGTCAGATCGCTGAAAAAGGGGAAGTCAGCAGGGGTGACAACATTCCAGCTGAGCTGGTCCAAGCTGGAGGGGAAGCCATGATCAGCGCCCTACTAAGAATCTGCAACAAGATCTGGCAGACAGGAAAATGGCCAACACCATGGACGCAGTCACTCATCATCACCCTCCCCAAGAAAGGAATCTACAACAATGCCATTTAAATTACCGCACAATCAGCCTCATATGTCACCCAAGCAAGGTCATGCTGCAGATAATATTGAATAGACTGAAGCCACAAGCGAGACCATCATTGCTGAGGAACAAAGCAGGTTTCAGAGCAGGGCGCAGCACAACAGAACAGATATTCAACCCCAGAATACTATGTGGCGGTACCTTCAACATCAACCAGACCTTTACCACGTATTTATCGATTTTAAGAAGGATTTGGACAGGGTGGTGGCATGCAGCTTTGTGGGAACCATGAATTTGTACCAGCATCAATGCAAACCTGATCAGAGTCATCAACAGCTGTTACAGCGAGGTGGCACCAGTGCAGTGTACTACAACAACAACATTTTGGGGAATGGTTTCGAACAACAAATTGGAGTAAGGCAGGGCTGTTTTACTCTCAACCACTCTTTTCAAATCTTCCTTGAGAGAATCATGGCTGATGCACTGGAACATCATGAAGGATCAGTCAGCATTGGTGGCAGAATCGATCACAAACCTCCGCTTCGCAGATGACATTGATGGAATAGCAGGATCAGAAAAAGAGCTTGCCAGCCTAACAGAACACTTGGATAAGGCCTCCAAAACATACGGCATGGAAATCAGTGCAGAGAAGACCAAATTGATGACTAATAACACCAACGGCATTAGCACTGATATCAGGGTTAATGACCAGAAGCTGGAAACAGTTCAAAGCTTCAAGTACCTGGGAGCCATTGTATCCGACCAGGGATCCAAGCCAGAAGTAGTATGCAGGACTGCACAGACAATAACAGCTTTGTCAAACTAAACACCATCTGGAGAGATAAAAATATCTCACTTATCTCCAAGATCAGACTAATGCGCTCCCTTGTCATATCCATATTTCTGTATGCCTGTGAATCATGGACCCTGACTGCAGATTTGGAGAGAAGAGTACAGGCAGTGGAGATGAGATGCTTTCGGAGACTCCTTGGCATCTCCTACAAAGACCACATAAGCAACGAAAGCGTGCATAACAGAATCCAGCAAACCATTGGACCCTATGAGAACCTTCTAACGATCGTGAAAAAGCGTAAACTTAAGTGGTATGGGCATGTCACAAGATCCCAAGGAATTACAAAGACAGTTTTGCAAGGCACTGTCCAAGGAGGAAGAAGAAGAGGCAGACCAAGGAAGAGCTGGGAGGATAACATCAGTGAATGGACAGGCCTAGAACTCAACAAAACCCTGAGAAAGGCAGAACAGAGAGAGGAATGGAGGGAACTGGTTGCTGAGTCTTTGAGGGTGCCCCCACGGTCGTCAGACTACGGGACAGATAGATAGATAGATAGACATACGTACTACTACTACTACTACTACTACTACTACTACTACTACTACTACTACTACTACTACTACTACTACTACTACTACTACTACTACTACTACTACGAATAAGAATACGAATAAGAATAAGAATAACAAAAACAATGATAATCATGATAATCATGATCATCATCATGATCATCATCATCACGATCATCATCATCACGATCATCATCATCATCATCATCATCATCATCATCATCATCATCATCATCATCATCATCATCATCATCATCATCATCATCATCACCACCATCATCATTCATGCTGCACCTTTATCGCTGACTGATTTCTGAAGAAATCTTCAAAGAGAGAAGACTCCAGGAACTGAAAAGGTGTTAGAAAGGCTGGCCTGTAGGTAGTTGTACTTGCAGACTGGTATAAACTCAGTATGACTCCACGACTACATGTCACTCCTATCTACAGAAAGGGTGAAGAGGTGATGCTATGCGTGTATAGAATCAGAAGAGGCAAACATCATTACAGATAAAAAAAATGGGAAGGAAATGGATCGACAGTCACATAATTCAACTCATTAAGATGAAGGAACAGTTGTTGTTGAACAAAATGGCAGAAGAACTGCTATAGATAAACTTGAAAATATTATATATCTATCTAAAAAAAATCATGTCATCTGAGCGCTTTGATTTGTTGCTAGCGCTATATAAATTCCATACATTATTATTATTATTATTATTATTATTATTATTATTATTATTTATCTGGAACATTCAGCAAACCCTCTCTCTGTCTCCCTCCCCCCCTCTCTCTCTCTCTTTCTCCCTCTTTGCTTTAAAGCAGTTTTTAGGCTTAGATAGACGTACACCCAATGATCTTGTTTATAGTGAAACCAATAGATACACTCTCTCTGTTAATGCTGCTGTAAGATGTATTAGATATTAGATTAAGATTCTGCATATGGATGAGTTTAGGTTACTTTTTAAGTATTACAAGATGCTTCATGATCTAGATGTCAAGGGGAAAAACACCTCGGTTTCACAGATACGTACCTGTTTATGCCAACTTGGCTTTGGGTTTGTTTGGCTCAATCAAGGTGTCGGGAATTGTAGAGAGTTTATCAACGTTTTCAGGCAAAGATTGAATGACTGCCGTTGGCAGCAGTGGAGTTGTCATATACATAGTAGTGAAAGATTTCAAATGTACAGACAATTTATAGGTTCGCACGATGTTTTCATCAGCTCTTAAAACAGCAATAGTCACACCTCTACTGAAAAAGCACGACCTCGATCCCAACATTCTGAAGAATTATAGGCCTGTCTCAAACTTACCCTTTATCTCTAAAGTACTAGAAAAATGTTGTTCTCAAAAAGCTCAACAGTCACCTTCATTCCAATGATCTTCTTCCCACTTTTCAGTCTGCCTATCGCCCCAACCACAGCACCGAAACCACCCTAGTCCATACTTTAGATACACTTCTACTTGCTTCTGATGCAGGAAAAATCTCCCTCCTCACTCTTCTTGACTTATCTGCAGCCTTTGATACCATAGATCACTCAATTCTTCTTTCTCGCCTCCAAAATACGTTTGGTATTAATGGCACAGCCCTCACCTGGTTTACTTCATACCTCACAGACCGGTTCCAGAAAGTTATTGTAAACAAAATTCAATCAAAACCTGTCAAAATGGAATGTGGAGTCCCGCAGGGATCAGTCCTGGGCCCTGTTCTCTTTACTCTATACACTGCTCCACTCTCACATATAATAAACAACCACCCTATTGATCATCATTTCTATGCCGATGATACTCAACTTCAGTGCAGCGATACTGTTGAAAACTTGCCTTCCCTCTTGACAAATATGTCCTACTGCCTTCAAGACATTCAAAACTGGATGACTCAGAACAAGTTACAACTTAATGCCGATAAAACCGAAGCCATGCTCATAGGACCCAACATAAACTTTCCTCTATCACAAAAACTTCAATAGAATTCGGCAATACGTCAGTTCCTTTGTCCAACTCTGTGAAGTATTTAGGAGTAGTTCTTGACAACACACTCTCTATGAAAAAATTCATCACCCAGACCTGCCAGTCTTGCTACTATCAATTACGGCGCGTAAGCGCGATTCGCAAAATATCTATCCACTGATGCAACTTCCAAGCTTGTCACATCTCTTATTCTTTCACGTTTAGACTACTGTAATTCTCTTTTGGCTGGCCTACCAGCATCATCTATCCACTCTCTTCAACGCATACAAAACTCTGCAGCTCGACTGGTCCTAAGAAAGAAAAAATCTGAACACATCACTCCTCTTCTGCGATCTCTTCACTGGTTGCCTGTCTCACAAAGACTGCAGTATAAAATCAATACCCTCTGTTTCAAATGTCTCCACAAATCTGCACCCTCTTATCTCTGTAACTGTCTTCACCTGTACACTCCATTCCCTTCGTTCAGCCGCAGATACTTTGTGCTTTCGAACACCCAGATTCAAACCAAACCACTGTTGGCCGTCGCTCCTTCTCTGTTTCTGGTCCATCCACCTGGAATGACCTCCCTCTTTCACTTCGTCAAAAGCCTTCACTTGATTCCTTCAAATCCACGCCTCAAAACACACTTATTTCCTACCTGAGACTTTCCACCCACATATCTGTCCCTAATTTTCAACAGCATCTTTCACCGTCTAAGTGTTGTTCCGTGTGTGTGTGTGTGTGTGTGTGTGTGTGTGTGTGTGTGTGTGTGTGTGTGTGTGTGTGTGTGCGTGCGTGTGCGTGCGTAGTTGGGGGCGCATGGATTTCTCATTAGTTTAAGGAGGTTCATCCTGTAAATGATTTGGGGCAAGCGCT
>CM054155.1:7069164-7096664 GCA_028751875.1 Rapana venosa
TCTCCTTATTCAATTTCAAGCTCTTATCTATTCCTGCCCACATTTGTATGTTGAGAAAATTCAGAAATAGCTTCGGAAAGAAGAAGGAGAGAGAGAAAGAGTGTCTGTGTTTGTGTCCTTCAGAGAATCATTAAAGGAGGACAATTTGCATTGATGGTCATTTTTTCTTGCCCAGATTTCACGACCACTTAAGATGAGATTGCCAGGTTCAGAATGGATGGCTATTTCAGGATTGCAGGCATGCTGGTTTCTGCAGTGTTGAGGAGAAAGAAAGGAGGACTGGAAGGATGTCGTAACCGGCAGCACACCATCGGGAGTGCTGTTTGCATCCCCAAAAGCTGCGTATGTTTTTATTCATTGATTCCAGAAAAATCTAGAGCTTTTATGGACCCAATTACTGAAACATTGGCTAAGATTTTTAAAACTGCGATTTATGATGATTCTGATTTCAGTTTGCGGCTGCCATTTATTTGTATTTTCAAATAAGGAAGAGTGAAAAGGTAACAGATTTGGCAAAGCAAACTCGATGAGATATATTATTATTTATTAAAAGAAAGAGGATGATTTGTCTTAATGATAGGACATTAGGTGTTAACATCACAACTTCATCAAGGGAGCGCGTCTCACTCATAATTCTGTCTAACTGCTTTGGCAGAAGAATAAGTTGATTATTGCGTGTGGTGCATAAAAACTCTCATACAAATATAGAAAACAAGACACTTTCGATGAGTTTGAAACCACAAATTCAGCAAGTTTGGCAGCTGTTCAATCGTTTGGATAAGGCAAATAACAAAAAAAAAATCTTCAAAAAGACAGTATGCAAATAAATCTATTTTGAACTTGTTTATATACTCCTAGCAACATATCGGAACGGGATAGCTCAGTGGTCAGAGCACTCGCTTTCCCCAGATAAATTTAAGCTACATCGAGCGTGGTTACCACTTGGATGGGTGACCGTTTGCGCGCCTTGGCTTCAGTACAGTCCCCCAGTTCACCCAGCTGTCAATGGGTTACCTGCCTCCATTAGGGTCAGGGAAGGTAAGCCGTGAGGGAAGGAGATGGACGGCCCCAGCCTTAAAATATGCTGGCTTCTAGAGAGTGAGGTCTTTGGATGCCTCACATCCCTACGACCACATAGGTTATGGGACTCCTTTATCTTTAACACCAGGTGAGAAATAAGGCTAGAAACAGTATCTGCAGTCCATCTGATTGCCCAGTCTTTGTCTAAAGCCAAAGGGCGCAGCAATCTTTCTCAAGCAACTTTAACTGTTTTCAGTATTAGGAAAGACAAGATTCTATCAAAGGAGATGCTATATTGCTATGCTGCATACATCAGCTGTGGACAGACGTGAACTACAACAAGCTTTCCATACACAGAGAGGTCGAATAAGCTAGTTTGAAGAATGAAGAAGCATGTCTAGAAAAGAACGGCAGAACAGATAGGACAGTCTGCCAGGGACAAAAACCCGTAAGGATATTAGCTTTTTCACTTTTAAAGGCAGTTCTCTTGTGATGTTAGAGGTTGGTTGGCATTAGCAAATTAATGCATTCTCATGACTCAAAATACCTGCAGTATTAAATGGGACAATACACATAGCAATCATTGGCGTTGCAGAGGTTTGACTACACGTGTTGTGTCTATGAAAGAATGGCAAACAGTGTTGTGGATGTGATGAAGCTTTACTTTGTAAACGACTAGTTGCTGGTCAAGAGTTCACGATAGTGCCAAGTATGAACCATGGCCACATGGCACAACGCTGATATTGAACCGTAAACCAAACTAGCTCACAATCACTCAGTGATACATCATTATGATCCTATGTACTTAAAATGCTTAATTCGAGGCTTTCACAGCAGAGCTATTTTCGTTGTCTGCAGAAGGCTCGATGAGTTGTATCGTAAATCAAAGGAGATCTCTGTTATTACAGGAGTCTCCCGTCCAATCCAAAATAGATATCACTCGCTATTCAATTCGCCTCGTTTGCGCCATTTTGTGTTTGTTATGGCTGCTTGGTGATAAATTCATTGCCGTTGTTGTCATGTTATCTATTTCTTTGTGCCGTGGCTTTTATCAGCGTAATGTGGAATCAATAAAGCCATAAATTTATCATCAAGCAGCACTGCCAGCAGTTAAATCTATGAACAAAATTATGGCTGAAAAAAAAGAAGTTACGGATGGTGGTAATGGCAGCAGTGATGATGATGATAATAAAGGCGACGACGAAACGATCGATGAGATAATGATGATGACGATATAGGATGGTGATGATGATGACTACGACACGATGATGAATTGAGATTGAGAGGACGGGAATGATGATGATGAAGATGATGATGGTGCATGATTGCCATTGCTGTTGTAATTCGCTCATTCTTCTTCCTTCATGTCCAGGGCCCCTGTTGCAGACATCAGCGATCATGGCCTTCCATTCCTCTCTTGGTCAGTTCGCCTGATGATTCATGTTGGTATTCTTTCCTCGTTTGCGTACGAATCAGACTGTCTGTGTATTTGTGCGTTTCTTCCTCTGACTTTGGTACCCATACAAATCTTTCCACACAATATTTGCTTTTTTATTCCATCAGCTCTGTTTATGTGCCCCAAAAATTGTAGTTGACTTTTTTTCTGATGGTTTTGAGTAGGGATCTTTTGTACCCGGCCATTTCCATTACTTCTTCGTTTGACTTCTTTTCAGTCCATGATATTCTCATAATTCTTCTGTTTTCCTCATTACTAGATCTATTATCGTAATGAATAATCACCATCATCATCACCATCACCATCATCATCATCATCATCATACGTCGTCCGCGATCCCGTCTTCATCGTTGCGTCGTCGTCGTCATCGTCATCGTCCATCGTCACCGCCACCATCACCACTGCCACCATTGCCTACTACCACCGCTCCACCCATCACACTCCCCCCCCACCCCCCCCGCCACATACAAACCAACTGTGAATGTTTATGTCATATGTAACATCTCTTGGCACGGCAAGAAACTACTTCTGCAGAAGATTATAATAATATTGAAAGACAGAAAGAAACCAAGCCTTTAGACAGTAGGGTTAAACAGGGGAAGGGATAGCCTGGTGGTTAGAGTGATGCGCATTGCACTTGTGATCTGCTGACCCGGGTTCGATTCTCGTTCAAGAGAATTTTTCCTCTGGAGTTAACATCAGTGCCGACACCACTCTTTCCAAAAGTCCTCCTGATGAGATTATAAACCAAAGGCCCTGTGTGTAACCAGGACGCAGAACACCTTGCGCACAGGTATAACCCTTACCTCGCTTCGGAAGAGAGGGCATTGGGTGTAATGTAGGAATGATGACAACATTTACAAAACTGCATACATACGGGGACTGGATGTAAAAAGCAATTGCTTGCTTAATCCCTTTATCCTCGAAATAAAAGAATGAATAAATAAATAATAACAAATAGATAAACAAATAACCTGAAGACATGCTGCGCCATAAAGCGGGGCTGTTTTCGGGTCGCTTTGCAGTGTGGCTTTGATCCTGAGCTAGAGCTCCGAGGTTTCTCCTTGGTGACATGGCTGCGTATGCGAATGCAATGGTAACTACATCTATCTATCTATCTATCTATCTATCTATCTATCTATCTATCTATCTATCTATCTATCTATCTATCTATCTATCTATCTATCTATCTATCTATCTATCTATCTATCTATCTATCTATCTATCTATCTATCTATCTTTCTATCTATCTATCCATCTATCCATCCATCCATCCATCAATTCATCCAGTCATCCCATCCATTCTATCTAATCTACTCTATCTATCTATCTATCTATCTATTCCTATACTATCTAGCTATCTATCTATCTATCTTACTATCTTCTAACTATCTATCTAGCTATCTAGCTATCTATCTAACTATCTATCTATCTATCTATCTATCTATCTATCTATCTATCTATCTACCATCTATCCATCCCTCATCCATACCATTTCATCCATAGCTTCTATATTTCTATTATCTATTATCTATTCTATCTATCTATCATCTATCTATCTATCTAATCTATCTATCTACTACCTAACCTAACCTAACCTACCTACCACCATAACTACCAACCTACCTCCGTACCTATCTTATCTATCTACCTACCTACCTACCTACCTACCTCTCTGTCTCTCTACTCTATTCTCTATCCTATCTATCTATCTATCATCTCTCTATCTATCTAGCTATCTATCTATCTATCTATCTTCTATCTAATCTATCTATCACGCTATCTATGTTAGTATGTAATGTATGATGTATGTATGTATGTATGTCTGTTATGTATGTAAGTAGGATGAATGTAGTATGTATGTATGTATGATATGTATGTATGTATGTATGTGTGTGTGTGTCAGTTTGTCTGCTGTCTGTCTTCTGTCTGTCCTCTCTCTCTCTCGTCTCTCTCTCATATAATAATATATATACTGAACTTAATAAATTTCAATACAAATGCAAATCCAGTAAAACCCCAATCCAGTACATTATCCCAGTCTGTAGAAAACAAACTGCTTCCCCTTCAACACTGTCCCCCACAGTTTCATCAAGCCATGTGATTCCTCCCTTAGAAGGAGCACAGACAGTGGGGAGGGAAGGAAGGAAGGAACTTGGATGTGGGGGAGGGGGAAGGGGAGGGGAGGGTAGGGGAGGGGAGGGATAATGATGATTAAAACTTCACTCAGTGTGCCTGGCTGAAGGTGTCTTCTCTCCAGAGGTCACTGAAGAGCGAAATCATCCAGGTGCTATTTGTTTCATTTTTTCTATCTTTAATGCAGAGAGGACAGCGATCTTCATCCTATTGATTTCAACCCTTGAGCTTCCCTCCACAGTGGTTTTTACTTTACTCAAAACTGCAATATGAATATGGAGGAAAAGGGGAAATATTGTTTGTTTGCATCGTATTTAAGATTGTTTTATATGAAGCAATCAAGTTTCTATCCTGTGGTATTTCGTTATTTTTTTGCCAAACAGGTTTTGTGGTGTAATGGTGGGGGTAGGAAATGTCCTAACTCATAACATGCCAACCAACGCCATAGCCAAGAGATTAAGACCATTCGACTTTAATCCCATGGGTCCATGAAGTCATGGGTTTGAATCTTGGTGGTGTCAAGTGAATTAAAGGGTGGGGATTTTTATGATCTCCTAGGTCAACTTGAAATGCAGACCTGCCAGTGCCTTAATTAACTTTTTGTATATAGATATGCGTGCTGAAGATCAAATATGCAGGTTAAAGAACCCGCAATTGATGTCAGCTTTTGGTGGGTTCTGGAAACACGAACACACCCAGAAAACAGCAATCGTCATGCTGGGCAACAACAGTCACATTCCAAAAAATTATACCAGCAATGAACCTCAGAGCTCTAGCTAAGGAACAACCCCCCCCCCCCAAAAGAATTCAATGCAATACAATGCAAAACAATGCAATACATACACTACAATACCATATACACTAATGCAATTAACAACACTGTATCTACAATACAACTCAAAATCAAACAATACAATCCAGTACAAACCTACACAAGCAACTTATCCCAGTCGGAAAACTGAAACTTTTCCCCTTAGTACACTGTTCCCTTCCCGCCCCCCCTTCACCCAGTTTCAGTCCACCGGTGTGATTTTTCCTCCCTTAGGAAGGAGCACACAGACAGAGGGAAGGAAATTTATGATGGGGGGAGGGGAGGGGAGGGGAGTGGAGGGGAGAGGGAGGGAAGTTTAATGATGAATTAAAAACCTCACTCAATGTGCCCACTGAAGGTGTCTCTCTCGCAGAGGTCGCTGAAGAGTGAAATCATCCAGGGGGGCCTATTTGTTTAGGTTTTTTTTGTTTGCTTTACTTTAAATAAGCCAGGAGAGGATAGCTATCTCTTCATCCTATGTGATTTCAACCCTTTAGCTTCTATGCACAAAGTCGTTTTTTTTTAATTGAAGATCAAAAAACTAAAACTGCAATATGAATATGGAGAAAAGGGGAAATCATTGTTTGTTTTGTTGCATCGTATTTAAGAATTGTTTAAACGAAGCAAGCAAGATTCTTCAACCTGCCTCGGTATGTTTCGTTTATTTTTTCCTAGTCAGGTTTTTGTCTGCAGCATAGAATGAGATTGTCAGATGCATGATGAATGAGCTGTTAGCTGCATCAGCGCTGATGAAGAAGAATGGAAGTGAAAGTGTGGCTGGTGGGGTGGTGTGAAGATGGGGTAGGAAATGTAATAACTCATAACATGCCAACGAACGCAATAGCCGAGAGATTAAGATCATTGGAATTTAATACCATTTGTCCATGAAGTCATGGGTTTGAATCTTGGTGGCGTCTACTGAATTAAAGATGGGGATATTTTTGATCCCCCAGTATACCCCCAGGTCCAAACTTCAAATGAACTTCAAATGCAGAACCTGCCAGTGCCTTAAATAAGAATTTTTGCATATACTTATATGTATAGCTGAAATCAAAATATGCAGGTTAAAACCCCGAATTGGATTTCAGCTTTTGGAGGTTCTGGAAACAGGAACACACCCAGCATACCCAGCACAGTCAGAAATCAGCAAACCGTCATGCCTGGGCAACAACAGTCACATTCCCCCCCAAAATATTAACCGACAAATGAACCTCAGAAGCTCTAAGCTAAAGGAACAAAAAAAAAGAAACAAAAAAACCCAAAGCAAGAATTCAATGCAAAACAATGCAAAACTAATGCAATACATAACACTAACAATACCGATACTACTAATCAAATATACAACACAGTGTAATCACAATTCACTCAATACAATACAAATCAAATCAGTACAACCAACACAATGCATACTTATCCCAGTCTTTAAAACTGAAACAGTTCCCCCTTGTACTCTGTTCTCCAGAGTTCAGCGCAGTTGAGATTCCTCCTTAGAAGAGCACAGAGACAGAGGGAGAGAATTTATGTGAGGGGAGGGGAGTGGAGGGGAGGGGAGGGAAGGTTAATGATGATTAAAACTTCACTCAGTGTGCCCAACTGAAGGTGTCTTCTCTCCAGAGGTCACTGAAGAGCGAAATCATCCAGGGGCTATTTGTTTCATTTTTTCTATCTTTAATGCAGAGAGGATAGCGATCTTCATCCTATTGATTTCAACCCTTGAGCTTCTCTCCACAGTCGATTTTAATTGACTCAAAACTGCAAAATGGGATAAGGAGGAAAGATAAAGCATTGTTTCTTTGTTTGCACTCTAATTTAATATTTGTCTTAAATGAAGCCTAGCAAGTTTCTATCCTGTGTATTTATCATTTTTATCCCCAGCAAAGGCTGTCCCCACAACTTAAAATGAGATTGCTGATTCATGATGGATGAACCTGCTGGCCACTTCCAGGCTGATGAAGAAGAATGGGTGCATGAGTGGGTGGGGGGAATGATGTGAAGGCAGGGAGGGAGAATTCATGCCTGAACTCATAGCACCCCCTGGGCATGTTTTGTTACTTAAGGGTGTGTAACAGTTTCATATTTCTGAAATAGTTTCAGGGTTATGCTGCTTGTTTCTGCTCAAAATGCCCATTATATTGTGAGATTTATTTATGTAAATAGAAAGAACAGTAAAGCTAGTGGAAATTACTGAGTAACTGTAGGGGCAAGTGAGTGTGAGTGTGTGTGTTGAGAGAGAAGAGAGAGAGAGAGAGAGAGAGAGAGGAGAGAGAGATGATGAGAGAGAGAGAGCGAGTGAGAGAAGAGAGAGAGAGAGAGAGGAAGAGAAGAAGAGAGGAGAAGATAATGACAATGACAAATGTGTATTGAATAAAGCATTACGCCCATTTACAAGGGGGACAGCGGGAGAGGGACAGGCCAGGAACACAGATTTTAGAAAAACAACAAGGTAAACAATACAGACCAGCCCCAATGGAACTTTCATGCCATGGAATCCATACTGGTTTTTATAAATGATTCAAATTATTACTATTTAATCTAATCATATACTGTTAGCAAAATACATATGCTGAGAGAGAGAGAGAGAGAGAGAGAAGAGAGAGAGATTAGAAAATAGATAGAGATAGATAATAGATAATAATAGATAGCGAGAGAGCGAGAGAAGAGAGAGAGAGAGAGAGAGAGAGAGAGAGAGAGAGAGAGAGATAGAGAGAGAGAGAGAGAGAGAGAGAGAGAGAGAGCGGAGAGAGAGGAGAGAGAGAGAGAGAGAGAGAGAAAATTCAATAACTCCTTCATTCCTCTTTTTAACAAGTCTAGAATTTGAAGAGTTATGTTTCCAATCATAAAAACTTTCAAATGTATGAAAGAACTCCAACTCAAGGAAGATATTCAAATACTTAATCTTGGGATCATTTCATGAAATAACCATGTGCAACACAACAAGGGGGCTGCACACTACTTGAAGAAGACCTTCTCGTAATGGTGTATAACCACCAGCATCCCAACTAAAGTGCCCTGGTAACTGACTAAAGTCCGCCAGGGGAAAGAGCAGACAGCATCACTCAGTGTGAGCCAAGAAAGCTTTGCCAAGATCCAGGCATTGGCACACGACTGCCACAAGAGGATGAAATGGAGTTTTCGTCAGTGTGTGATCTCCACAACCACTGTCTACTAATATTTATTTGCGGATGTAGAGTAAGTGACGGGGTTTGAACTTCTCCCGTGCATACACTTCGCCTTCTTCGCGTATAAACGTAGAATTTAACCGCTTAATTTAGAGGCCACATCTCCTCCGTTTCTGATCATACTTGTGGCTCAAAAGATTGTCACAGAGACGAAGATAGTCATCTCCACACTATTACAATTAATATGAAGATATTAGAAAAAGATTCTACAACAATGATGCCAAAAGAACCATTTTACACTGTTTTTAAGCTCGTGCTTACAACAGATAACTGAAAATATTGTCTGTCACAATACCATATCGTACCGATATCCAGTCCTACCACAGATGATAAAAATAACAGTCTTAAATTATGAATACCATGTTCATAGTTTATATTTCAGGTCAGGCGCCACACTCTTGAAATTAGAAATCGCACAATGCCGACATGATAATGCAGACAGCACGAGTTGGCAGGAAGGCAGCAGAGACAGCACTCAAGGAAATGAAAGAGATGGTTTAAGGCGCCACAGGCCTGCCAAAAGAATGAGCCGGCAGGATAATAGAAAGTACCATCTACCAGAAAAAGGCACACACGTAGACTTACAGCAATTTGCAGTATGTTCATGAGTTTTCCGTTAGTACCCCTAAGCTAGCTGATAACACGCTGTTTTATACCACACAATCTCCAGTACATGCTGTTCTTAATATCACATTGATCTGTTAGTAAACTTGCTTTCGTGACTGTCGCGTACAATGAATAAGTTGTAGATAGTGTCCTACTTTTGCAGATTAATCGCTGCTTTAAAAAGCCATGTTTTCTCTGCCCTCTTTGTATGAACCACAGGAAAGGAATGTGCATTGTCAGCATTGATTAGAAGCCGGGGCCGGTGGTCCGTATAAAAATAGCATTCCCACCTCATGGAAAATTTCTGTACTAGAAGTTTCCCTCTTCTCCATCCTCTCTTTGTTTGCCGCCTTTTAGTTTTTTCTTCTTTCACCTCCTTTTTGAGTTATTTTTCCTATTTCTGGGTCCACCCCCTGCCCTTTTTTCTAGAAAGACATAAAAGATAACAAATCGATCCCACCCAAAGTCGTATGTGCTGGGTCCTGACTTGTCTTGCACTAATCAGGGCATGCACAACTTAAGTATGTTTCCTCATTTGACAACAACAATAACGTCCTGAGCATTCGACGAATGACGAAGAAGAAGCCACCATGTTGCCTGAATTGAACCACCTGTTAAGAAAATTCTTTCTGGATTTTATCATTACCTCAGAGACAAAGTGTGAAATTCTTTACAAACATGTCATCTGTGTTGTATACCTCAATGTGTGAACATTCAGGAAACATGTTCACATTCTGATCTGTTTTGTTGCAAACTTCAAATTGTGACATTTCGCAAACCTGACACGTTCTTGAATCCTGTGTTGTATACCTCAAGTGTGACTTTCTGGAAACAATTACATTCTGAATCTTTGTTGCATACCTCAAAGTGTGACATCCCTGCAAATCTGTCACGTTCTGATTCTCGTGTATAACCCATGTTTTGCCAACTACCAAAGACTAAGAGGGACAAAGATTGCTTTCATTCAACTGAAGTGGAAAAACACCACAAAATTAACTGAGAAAAAGAAAAGCCAAATCCCGATTTGTCCATAATTCAAATTAATTCCCATTATATTAAATGAGCGCGGACCTTAAGAATCTAGTACACTTGGAGACATGAATAAGTTTGTTATGTTTTCCTTGTCCTTATTTGTCACAGCTTCTTTGTTTGCTTGATTGTTTTAGATGGAAGAATACGGTTATTGGCTACCCTGTTTGTCCCGTTAGTCTGCCTGTCTTGTTTGCTTGCTTCTGTTTACTTCTTAACTATTAGACTCTAATATCGGTGTGTGTGTTGTGTGTTTTGTCCTGTGTGCCTGCATGTGTGTACACAAGTGGTGGGGGGTTGGGTTGTTGGTGTGTGTTTGTTGTTTGTTGGTGTGCCTGCATGTGTGTGTACATGTTTGTTTATTGTATGTTTTTGTCTGTGTGTATGCATGTTGTGTTTACGTGGAGGTTGTTTGTGTGTGTATGGTGTATGTTTGTCTGTATGTGTGCATGCACGCACACACATGTGTATGCGATATGAATGCATGCCTGTGCATGCTCGCATACAAATGTATGTGTGTTTGTGCACGCATGCACGCACACACGCAAATGTGCATGCTTGTGTATGCCCATGGACACGCAAAATCATGTATGCAGGCATGCACACATGTGCACTCTAGTTATATTGTCCTATGATTAATATCCAGCCACAACTGGCGGCTTGTGGAGTCAAAAAGAGCAGACACAGAGGAGGCATATAACTCACATACTCCGGAGGTCCGAATCATACCTGATATTGAGACAGAACATTTATCTTATTGTGCAGTGTCTGCTGCATCCATTTTCCCATCTGCTGGCGCAACGTGAAATCGAACTGAAGATGGGAGAGATAAAGGGATTGCTTTTTAAAAACAAGAGCTGTAAACCAGTGTTGATGCGCGTGATTGTCCGTGTTACTATGTATTCGTGATGTGTGTGATTGTGTTGTGTTTGTGTGTGTGTGCTTTGCGTGTGTTTTGTGTGTGTGTGTGTGTGTGTGTGTGTGTGTGTGTGTGTGTGTGTGTGTGTGTGTGTGTGTTGCGTGTGAGAGAGAGAGAACTCTGAACTCTGAACTCTGAAATGATTTAATGTACATTGGCCTTGGACCACAATACATTTGTTGGGCCCAGGATGGAACAGTGAGTTAATTCATATCACTGGCAAAACAAATGCACAAACAAATAATGATTTATGACTGATTAAAGAGGAAATACACACAAATATAGATATCGAACTCATACAAAAAGACGATGTCAGTAACAATTTATGACTGAATACAGAAGAAAATTACATGATTATAAACCTTAAATCAACCATAACCCAATCATAGAGAGAAGATGCTATCTAAAAAGAAAAATCATCCATAATGAGTATATCAAATCGTAGCAGTTTTTCAATAAAGTGTTTGAGAGAGAGAGAGTGAGAAACTCCCTCTGAAACTCTGAAATGATTTAATTGCACATTGGCCTTAGGCCACAATACAATATAGAAAATAAAATAGCAGCACCTATCTATATTCTACAATCATTGGTTACCTGAAAATCATATACATCTCATACCTACTACGGTTCAAATTTTAAGGATAGTTGTCAAATCACAGTTTTCATTTCACATATACTGAAATGATCAGTCATAGACATTAATATAAAAGGGGGAGATACAGAAAATCATGATCATGTTATGCCACGAATTCTTGATAATACGCGATATAAACAAAGGTGAAAATGTTTACGTGGTTTAACAGACGTACATCATAGGATTGATTACCTTGTAGACTTAAAGTATTTTCTTCCGCCTATTGCTTGCATGAAACACAAATCTAGATAAATTGTATCTGTGGATAGGATCAGTGGCTCTAAGTAACATGTGCAGAGGAAGTTCTTTTGACTCTTTTAGAAATTTGACCCTTAAAATCTTCAAACGTAGCACAAAATAACACAAAATGTTTTCATTTTCGATCTGATTTTTACAAAATGGACAGAATTTATCATGAATAGATTCGCTATAGCGATGTACATTGTTATTCAGTGGGAGTACATTAAACCCTTTCAACTGCGTGATGGCAACACGAAAACAATAATTTTCCATATCTAGAACATAACTTTCTTTTACGAATACAGTCTTAAATGATCTATATGGTTGAAAATCTATCTCAATCTCTTATAGTTCCTGACCATTCTTGAATAAACATATCGATGAGCCTCTGTTTAAATATGCTTAAAACTTTTTCACATCCCCAACACCCTGCTGCAACCAAACAATGTTAAATCCAGTTAAGCATAAGATTTCTCTTATTTTCGAAACCCAGCACATTTTTTCCGAAATTATCTAGCTGCAACAGCATTTGATACGCCTTATATGGTAACCGTTCATTATTCATTTGTAGTAATTTAAACCAATATCTTATACAGGCAGTGTATGAATTTACATAAAGAGGATATCTACACAAATCTCCATATATCATTTTGTTTGGTGTTTTGGTTGGTACACCTAAAAACCTTTTACATGCCATCGTGTGGACTTTTTCTATATGTTCTAACTGGTTTATTCCCCATACTTCAGCAGCATATAGCAATATTGGCTGTATTTTTTTTTATCAAAAATGTTGAAAAAAGTATTTACTGTCATCTCTTTATATTTCCGAAAAACTCTATTAAGCTGAACTACTGCCTTTTTCCCTTTTGTTACTAGATGCTGTGTACCATTTTTCGCACTGATCATAGTTGTGAACCTGAACCCTAAATAGCAATAATTGCTTACTACCTCTAAGCACTTACCATCATAGAACCATTTCTCATGTTTACCCAAAAAACCCCCTTTTCTAAATACCATAACTTTTGTTTTATCTATGTCTACATCTAACTTTATCTTATTACAGCAAGTTTTTACAACATTTAACTGATTCTGAAGACCACTCGGTGTTGTTGATATCAATGCCACATCATCTGAAAATAACAAGATGAATAATTCCATAATATCTGGAAATAACTGTACCCCATGTTTACCCCTTTCGTTAATTTGATCTGCTAACTGGTTTACAAATAGTGAAAACAGTGTCGGGCTAAGAACACAGCCTTGCCTTACCCCAATGGGACAATCAAACATTTCGGTTAATTCAAAATTTGCTCGAACGCACGATTTTAATGACCTGTACATAGCTTGTAGTGCAGCAAAGAATTTACCCTGTACACCTTGATCTTGAATGCACTGCATGAGTTTGTTATGCTGGACAGAATCAAAGGCTTTTCTGAAATCTACAAAAGCAACATAGATTTTCTTTCCTTTTTTTGTTTATTGGCTCTGAATAACTCATATAGTGTAAATATCTGATCAACTGTTGAATATTTTCTTCGAAATCCTGCTTGACATTCTGAAATTAAGTTGTTGCTCTCTAACCAAGTGTATAGTCGTGTATTAAGTATTGAAGTATAGCATTTGGATATAATACTTAAGAGAGATATTCCCCTGTAGTTATCTACATCATTTAGGTTTCCTTTTTTATGCAATGGTATAGAGAGAGAGAGAGAGAGAGAGAGAGAGAGAGAGAGAGAGAGAGAGAGAGAGAGAGAGAGAGAGAGAGAGAGAGAGAGAGAGGAAGAGGCAGAAACAGAGGCATAGAGAGAAAAAAGGAGAGATATACAGATGCAGAGACAGAGACAGAGAGACAGAGATAGACATGCAGAAACAGAGACAGTCAGAGAATGAAAGAGAGAGAGAGAGGAGAGAGAGAGAGAGAGAGAGAGAGAGAGAGAGAGAGAGAGAGACTCAATGGTCCACTTGAGGTTTACATCTTGTCTGGTTCATCCCAGGTCGATAGTTTTCAGCCAGTCCTTAACAGATCCCATGAGCCAAGCGTCCAAACAAAAGCCTTACTTAGCCTGTCTCCAATCCTTCCTCTTTCAATCAGAATGTACCGCAAAAAACCTTTCCTTTTTAAATCGACACATACAAGCCATTCTTTGCCATTTTCTCTGAATCCGTCAATTCTCATTTTCGTCTGATGTTTGTGATAACTACTGAGAAATCACAGTCAGCAAAAAGTGTTAAGAAACGTGGCATGGTTAAGTCGTTAGTGTCAAACTGAACAATTAAGAAATGTGGATTGTCAAAACAGATTAAAGAAAGGGTTTTATGGACGTTGGATCCCAACCACCGTGATTGCTAATTGTAAAAGAGCCAAGAAAACTGTTTCTGCCTGACTGGTTGATGGAAAAGAAGAGAGAGAGAGAGAGAGAGAGAAGAGAGAGAGAGAGAAGAGAGAGGGATAATTTTCTTTCATCTCACTTTGTTTTGCTGTGCATTGACCCATCCGTACATGGGTAAGGCAGCTTCTAACCAGAACTAGAAGACAGAATTAGATAAATGTTTCCATATACCGCGCTTGTTTTCTTTTTTCTTGTTGTTCTTGTTGTTCTTGTTCTTCTTTCTTCTTGTTCTTCTTGTTCTTCTTGTTCTTGTTCTTCTTGTTCTTGCTTGTTCTTGTTTTTCTTGTTGTTGTTGTTCTTGTTCTTCCTCTTCTTAGTACCCCTAAGCTAGCTGATAACACACTGTTTTTATACCACACAATCTCCAGTTCATGCTGTTCTTAATATCACATTGATCTGTTAGTAAGACTTCTTTTTCGTGACTGTCGCGTACAATGAATAAGTGGTAGATAGTGTCCTACTTTTGCAGAAGAATAGCTGCGTTAAAAAGCCATGTTTTGTCTCTGGCCTGTCTTAGTATGACCCACAGGAAAGGAAGTGCATTGTCAGCATTGTTAGAAGCCGGGGCAGGTGTCCGTATAAATAGTATTCTCACCTCATGGAAATTCTGTACTAGAAATTCCCTCTTCTCCATCCCTCTCTTTGTTTGTCGCCTTTTGTTTTTCTTCCGTTCACCTCCTTTTTGATTATTTTCTACTTTCTGGGTCCATCCCCCTGCCTTTTTTCTAGAAAGACTTAAAAGATAACAATTCTATCCCACGCCAAAGTCGGATGTGCTGGGTCTGACTTGTCTGGCACTTTAGGGCAGCACAACTTAAGTATGTTTCCTCATTTGACACACAACAATAATTGCTATCTGAGCGTGCGACGATGACGAAGAAGAAGCCATCATGTTGCCTGGTATTGAACCAACTGTGAAGAAATCGTTCTGGATTTGTCATACCTCAGAGACAAAGTGTGACATTCTTCAAACATGTCATCTGTGTTGTATACCTCAATGTGTGACATTCTGGAAACATGTCACATTCTGATTGTTTGTTGCATACCTCAAAGTGTGACATTCTGCAAACCTGTCACGTTCTGAATCTGTGTTGTATACCTCAATGTGTGACTTTCTGGAAACATGTTACATTCTGATTCTTTGTTGCATACCTCAAAGTGTGACATTCTGTAAACCTGTCACGTTCTGAATCTGTGTTGTATACCTCAAAGTGTGACATTCTGCAAACCTGTCACGTTCTGAATCTGTGTTGTATACCTCAATGTGTGACATTCTGGAAACATGTCACATTCTGGCTCTTTGTTGCATACCTCAAAGTGTGACATCCTGCAAACCTGTCACGTTCTGATTCCTCGTTGTATACCCATGTTTTGCCAACTACCAAAGACTAAGAGGGACAAAGTTGCTTTCATTCAACTGAAGTGTAAAAACAGCCACAAAATTAACTAGAAACAGGAAAAGCAATCCCGATTTGTCCATAAATTCAAATTTTTCCCATTAATTTTAAATTGAGCGCGGGCCATTAAGAATCTATGTAAACTTGCGACATTGCGGAATAAGTTGTGTGAGTGTTTTCTTTGTCTTAGTTGTCAGCAACTTCTTTGTTTGCTTGATTGTTTTCGATAGAAGAATACGGTTATGTGTCTACACTGTTTGTCCGTTAGTCTGTCTGTCTGTGTTTGCTTGCTTCTGTTTTTGTCTGTACTTTAGGCTCTATCTGTGTTTGTGTTGCGTGTTGTGTCTGTGTGTGTACATGTGTTTGTGTTTGTGTGTGTATGTGTGTGTTTGTGTGTGCTTGTGTCTGCATGTGTGTGTACGTGTGTGTGTGTGTTTGTATGTGTGTTTGTGTCTGTGTGTATGCATGTGTGTACGTGTGTGTGTGTTTGTGTGTGTATGTGTATGTTTGTATGTGTGTGTGTGCATGCATGCAAACACATGCGTATGCGATATGAATGCATGCTTACATACAAGTGTGTGTGTGTGTTTGTGCACGCACGCACGCACGCACACACGCACACACGTGTATGTGCATGCATGTGTATGCCCATGGACACGCGAAATCATGTATGCAGGCAGACACACATGTGCACTAGTTAAATGTATCCTATGATTAATATGCCAGCCACAATTAGGCGGCTGTAGAAGTCAAAAGAGCAGACACAGAGAGGCATAACTCACAGACTCCGGGAGGTCCTGATCATCCCGATATTGACAGGAACATTTATCTGATTGTGCAGTGGCTGCTGCATCCATTTTCCTCATCAGATGGCGCAACGTGAAATCGAACTGAAGTTTGGGAGAGATATGAGAGATTGCTTTTAAAAACAAGAGCTGAAAACCAGTGTTGATGCGCGTGATTGTCCGTGTTTAACTATGTATTCGTGATGTGTGTGTGTGTGTGTGTGTGTGTGTGTGTGTGTGTGTGTGTGTGTGTGTGTGTGTGAGTGAGTGAGTGAGAGAGAGAGGCAGAAACAGAGGCATAGACAGAGAAAGAGAGAAATAGACAAAGACAGAGGCAGAGACAGAGACAGAGAGACAGAGATAGACAGGCAGTAACAGAGACAGAGAGAGAGAGTGACACAGAGAGATAGAGAGACAGCCAGAGAGACAGAGACAGAGAGACACGCAGAGACCGAGAGCAGAGTGTGTGTGTGTGTGTGTGTGAGAGAAAGAGAGAGAGGAGAGAGAGAGAGGAGAGAGAGGGAGGGAGAGAGAGAGAGAGAGAGAGCAAGAGAGAGAGAGAGAGAGAGAGAGAGAGACTCAATGGTCCACTTGAGGTTTACATCTTGTCTGGTTCATCGCAGGTCGATAGTTTTCAGCCAGTCCTTAACAGATCCCATTAGCCAAGCGTCCAAACAAAAGCCTTACTTAGCCTGTCTCCAATCCTTCCTCTTTCAATCAGAATGTACCGCAAAAAACCTTTCCTTTTTAAATCGACACATACAAGCCATTCTTTGCCATTTTCTCTGAATCCGTCAATTCTCAATTTTCCTCTGATGCTTGTGATAACTACTGAGAAATCATAGTCAGCAAAAAGTGATAAGAAACGTGGCATGGTTAAGTCGTTAGTGTCAAACTGAACAATCAAGAAATGTGGATTGTCAAACAGATTAAAGAAAGGGTTTTATGGACGTTGGATCCCAACCACCGTGATTGCTAATTGTAAAAGAGGCAAGAAAACTGTTTCTGCCTGACTGGTTGTTGGAAAGACAGAGAGAGAGAGAGGAGAGAGAGAGAGAGAGAGAGATGAAGAGAGAGAAGAGAGAGAGAGAGAGAGAGAGAGAGAGAGAGAGAGAGAGAGAGAGAGAGAGAGAGAGGAAAGAGAGAGAGAGAGAGAGAGAGGAGAGAGAGAGAGCGAGAGAGAGAGAGAGTTGAGAGGAGAGAGAGAGAGAGAGGAGATGAGAGAGAGAGATGAGAAGATAGAGAGAGAGAGAGAGAGAGAGAGTGAGTGAGAGAACTCGAACTCGAACTCGAATATTTTAATGAGGGTAATTGGATAAGCCAGAGGCTTTTTTACACCAGGCCCTCATGGGGGAAAAAGTGAAACAAACATGAATAAACCAATTGATCAACAAACAAGATAATGTCAAAAAGCAAAGAAATGAATCATTCAAATTGCCATTCAATTATTGACTAAAGTCATGAAATCAATTAAAGACCACAGAAGTAAACCAATCGAATAAATAAACAAAACCAATTAAACACTGACAAACTCCCATTCTTGACACCAGCTTCCCCTAAACAGATAACCCTCCCCCAAAAATCAACACACACACACTCACACACACGCACGCACGCGCGCACGCACGCACAAACACACACACACACATACACACACTATGCGTACATATGCACGGAAACGCAACTACACGTGCGAGCTTGCACAAATCACACAGAGAGAGAGAGAGAGAGAGAGGAGAGAGAATGAGAGAGAGGAGAGAGAGAGAGGAGAGAGAGAGAGGGTTAATTTTCTTTCATCTCACTTTGTTTCGCTATGAGGAGAGAGAGAGAGAGAGAGAGAGAGAGAGGATAGAGAGAGAGAGAGAACTCTGAACTCTGAAATGATTTAATGTACATTGGCCTTGGACCACAATACATTTGTTGGGCTTGGGATGGAACAATGGGTTCATTCATATCATTGGCAAAGCAAATGCACAAACAAGTAATGATTTGTAAAGGATTAAGAAGAAAAACACAAACATATACATAACCAAATCATGCAAAAAGATTATGTCAGTAACAATTTATGACTGAATAAAGAAGAAAAACACCATTTATTCTATTTCTTGATTATAAACCTTAAATCAACCATAATCCAATCATAGAAAGAAGATGCTGTCTAAGAAAAATCATTCATATGAGTATATCAAATCGTAGCAGTTTTTCAATAAAGCATTTGAGCCAACATTGTTTTCCTTTTGTTAATAGAATGAAAAATGTATCTAGACAAACTATATTTGTACTTATCATTTCTTACTTTGAACATATCTGGCAATGGTACATTGATACATTTGCTTAAAAACTTTTCTCTTAAGTTTGAGTACATGTAACATTCCAATAGAAAGTGGGCTTCATTTTCAATTTTCGTTTTACAAAATGGACATAATTTATCTCGGATATTATCACTATATCTATACACATTATTGTTAAGAGGTAAAACATTAAATCTTGCTTGTGTAATTGCTACACGAAAGCAGTAGACATCTATAGAGTTTAAATACTGCTCTTTTACAAAAATACTTTTAAACGATCTATACACATCATACCTCTCTTTATCTCGTACAGTCCCATTCCATTCTTGAATAAACATATCCACTAATCTTTGTTTAAACATACCTAAGAAAACTTTTACATCCCCGACACTTTGCTGCATCCAAACAATGTTAAAACCCGTTTCACACAAAATTTCTCTTATTTTTGAAATCCAGCAATATTTACCATTGCTGTCTAGCTCTAACTGCATGTAGCAAGCATGATATGGTATTCTACTTTGATCCATTTGCAATAGTTTGAACCAATACTTGATGGTGCGTGTACAGGAATTGACATAAAGTGGATATCTGCCTAAATCGCCATAAACCATCTTAATGGGTGTTCTTACAGGTACTCTTAAAAATCTTTTGCATGCCATCAAATGAATTTTCTCAATATGCTCTAGTCTGTTTGTTCCCCATATTTCCGAGGAATACAACAATATTGCCTGAATCTTAGTGTCGAAAATCTTGAAAAAAGTACTAACGTTCATTTCTTTATACCTATGAAAGACTTTGTTCAACTGAACCACTGCCTTCTTTCCTTTAGTGACTAAATGTTCTGTACCCAACTTACAGCTCATCTTTGTTGAAAAACTAAAACCTAGATAGCAATACTGATTCACAACTTCTAACCGAATACCATTGAAACTAAAGTAATGGTATTTTAGGCAGGGGGATTTCTTTCAAAACAGGAACAATGGAGAGAGAGAGAGAGAGAGAGAGGAGAGGAGAGAGGAGAGAGAGAGAGAGAGAGAGAGAGAGAGAGAGAGAGAGGAGAGAGAGGAGAGAGAGAGAGAGAAGAGAGAGAGAGAGAGAGAGAGAGAGAGAGAGAGAGGAGGAGAGAGAGAGAGAGAGAGGGTTAATTTTCTTTCATCTCACTTTGTTTCGCTATGTATCGACCCATGCGTGCATGGGTAAGGCAGCTTCAGAACTAGAAGACAGAATTAGATAAATGTCTCCACATACCGCGTTTGTTTTCTTCTTTCTTCTTGTTCTTTTTGTTCTTGTTGTTCATTGTTCTTCTTGTTCTTCCATGTTCTTCTTCTTCTTTGTTGTTGTTGTTGTTCTTGTTGTTGTTGTTGTTGTTGGTTGTTGTTGTTCTTGTTCTTCTTCATGAATTTTGTTGACTTTTTCAAGGTAGAATTTCCACAATTTTTGTCGGTTGTCTATGTTTTCTGTTTTTTGTGTGTTTGTGGTTAACTGGGTTCCAGTTTGTTTTCTTTTTGTGCAGAATTGTAAAAAGACCTGTAGTGTGCCTAATTCTTTACCCATTAAACATTCAATCAATCTTCTTTTTTTCCATAGAACGCTCAGATTGTGGAGACAGCAACTATGGCTGTTCGTCACATCAGCGACAGTTACCCCGTGGGGATGCCGGAGGCCTTTCAGTATAAATAACATCCCCACCTTCTGAAAATTATGTGCTAGATATTCCTTTTTCTATCACTCTCTTTGTTTCTGCCTTGTTCCTTTTCTTTCTGTCACCTCCTTCTTGTTTATTTTCTGCCTTCTTGATACATTCTCCTGCCTTTTTTTTTTTTAACCCAGAAAGGCTTAAAAGATAACAATTCTCTCTTATACCAAAGTCGGATGCGCTGGACCTGACTTGTCAGGCGCTAATCGGCAGTGTGACGCATTTTTGCTCATATAACGGACAACAATAGTTGCTTTCTGAGCGTTTAAAGAAGAAGAAATATAAGCCAAAGTGTGTTGTGCTGCCATTAAGCGCCTGACAAGTCATGACATGTCTTTCCCCACCATGAAGGTCTCGGCATTTCGACTTCGGGAATTCATTGTTTTAAACCTCATAAGGGTTGTGATGGCTTCTGTAGCCTTTTGCGCTTCAAGTAAAAGTGAGAAGAATATGCTGCACTAGGCAACATGTCACGTTCTGATTCTTCGTTGTATACCCATGTTTTGCCAACTACCAAAGACTAAGAGGGACAAAGTTGCTTTCATTCAACTTAAGTGTAAAAACAGCCACAAAATTAACTAGAAACAGGAAAAGCAATCCCGATTTGTCCATAAATTCAAATTCTTCCCATTAATTTTAAACTGAGCGCGGGCCATTAAGAATCTATGTAAACTTGTAGACATTGCGGAATAAGTTGTGTGAGTGTTTTCTTTGTTTTATTTGTCAGCAACTTCTTTGTTTGCTTGATTGTTTTAGATAGAAGAATACGGTTATGTGTCTACACTGTTTGTCCGTTAGTCTGTCTGTCTGTGTTTGCTTGCTTCTGTTTTTGTCTGTACTTTAGACTCTATCTGGTGTGTGTGTGTGTGTTTGTGTGTGTTGTGTGTGGTGTGTGTGTGTGTGTGTGTGTGTGTGTGTGTTGTGTGTTTGTGTCTTTTGTGCCTGCATGTGTGTGTACATGTGGGTGTGTTTCGTGTGTGTTTGTGTCCTGCATGTGTGCGTACGTGTGTGTGTGTTTTTTGTGTGTGTTTGTGTGTTTTTTGTGTTTGTGTGTGTTTGTGTCTGTGTTTCTGCATGTGTGTGTACGTGTGTGTGTGTTTGTGTGTGCATGTGTGTGTTTGTATGTGTGTGTGTGAATGCACGCACACACATGTGTATGCGATATGAATAATAATAATAATAATAATAAATGGGACTTATATAGCGCTATATCTTGCAAAGACAAATCAAAGCGCATGCATTCGACCTAATCTTACACAGTCATACAACCAATGACAAATATTCAATAGTTCAAACAGATATTACAAACATGGTACTGCAGACCAGTTTGGAGCGAATGTTATGGACGTTTTCAGAAAAGAATGCAGAAAATATAGAAGGAAGTTCAGAATGCATGCCTGTGCATGCTCGCATACAAGTGTGTGTGTGTGTGTGTGTGTGTGTGTGTGTGTGTGTTTGTGCACGCACACACGTGTATGTGTATGTGTGTGTATGCCAATGGACACGCGAAATCATGTATGCAGGCAGACACACATGTGCACTCGTTAAATGTATCCTATGATTAATACGCCAACCACAATCAGGCGGCTGTGGAGGTCAAAAGAGCAGACACAGAGAGGCATAACTCACAGACTCCGGGAGGTCCTGATTATCCCGATATTGACAGGAACATTTATCTGATTGTGCAGTGGCTGCGCACCTTTTTTCCCTCATCGCTGGGCAACGTGAAATCGAATGAATTGGGTGAATAGGAGGATTGCTTTTAAAAAAAAGAGTTGTAAACCGTGTTGTTTTGCGCGTGATTGTCCGTGTAACTTGTATTCGTGATGTGTGTTTTTGTGTTTGTGTTTGTGTTGTGGTTTGTTGTGTGTTGTGGTGTGTGGTTTGTGTGTGTGTGCGTGCGTGGTTTGTGTGTGTGTGTGTGTGTGTGTGTTGAGTAAAGTGGTGAGAGGAGAGGAGAAACGAGGCATAGACAGGAAAGAGAGAGAAGACAAATACAGAGGCAGAACAAGACAGAGAAAGAGATAACGGGCCCAGTAACAGGACAGAAGAGAGAGTGACAAGGAGATAGAGATACACCCAAAGAGGACAGAGCAAGAACAGAGAGAGACAGAGACGGAGCAGGGCAGAGGCGGGAGCGAGAGGGGAAAGGAGAGAGAGAGGAGAGGAGAGAGAGGAGGAGAGAGAGAGGAAAAGAGGTGGAAGGGGACTAAAACGGTCCACGGGTTTCATCTTGTCGGTTCATTCCAGGTCGTGTTTCCCCCCTCCAAAAACAGTTCCCAGGGCCCCGGCCCAAAAAAAAAGCCTACTTCCCTGCCCCAATCCTTCTCTTTCAATCAGAATGCCGCAAGAAACCTTTCCTTTTAAAAATCGACACATACAAGCCATTCTTTCCATTTCCTCGAATCCGTCAATTCTCTTTTCCTTGATGCTTGTGATAACACTGAGAAAAACACAGCAGCAAAAAGTGATAAAAAACGTGGCATGGTTAAAACGTTAGTTTCAAAATGAAACAATCAAGGAATGTGGAGTGTCAAAACAGATTAAAGAAAGGGTTTTATGGGTGTTGGATCCCAACACCGTGATTGCTAATTGTAAAAGAGGCAAGAAACTGTTTCTCCCTGAGGTTGTTGGAAAGACCAGAGAGAGAGAGAGGGGAGAGAGAGAGAGAGAGAGAGGAGAGGAGAGAGAGAGAGGAGAGAGAGAGAGAGAGAGGAGAGAGAGAGGGAGAGAGAGAGAGAGAGGAGATGAGAGAGAGGAGAGAGGAGAGATGAGAGAGAGAGAGGGGAGAGAGAGAGAGAGGGAGAGAGAGAGGAGCAGAGAGAGAGGAGAGACAAGAGAGAGAGAGGGGAGGGAGGGAAAGAGAGAGAGAGAGAGAGAGGAGAGGGGAGAGAGAGAGAGGAGAGGAGAGAGGAGAGAGAGAGTGAGAGGGAGGGGATAATTTTCTTTCATCTCAATTTGTTTCGCTATGCATCGACCATCGTTACATGGGTAAGGCAGCTTCTAACCAAAAACTAGAAGACAGAATTAGAAAAATGTCTCCACATACCACGTTTGTTTTCTTCTTCTTCTTGTTCTCGTTGTTCGTCTTGTTCTTCTTGTTGTTGTTCTTGTTCTTCCTGTTGTTGTTTTTGTTGTTGTTGTTGCTGTTGTTGTTGTTGTTGTTGTTGTTGTTGTTTCTTCTTCTTTTTTCTTCTTCTTCTTCTTTTCTTCTTCTTCTTTTTCTTTTTTCTTCTTCTTGTTCTTTCTTTTGTTCTCGTTCTTCTTGTTCTTCTTGTTTTTGGGTTCTTGTTCTTCTTGTTGTTCTTCTTGTTCTTGTTGGTCTTCTTCTTCTTAATGAATTTTATTGATTTGTTCAAGGTAGAATGTCCCCAATTTTTGTCGGTTGTTTATGCTTTCTGTTTTTGTTTTCTTTTGTGGTTAACTAGTTCCAGTTTGATTTCGTTTTGGGCAAAATTGTAAAAAAGACCTTTATTGTACCGTATTCTTTACCCATTAAAGATTCAATCAATCTTTTTTTTTTTCGTAGAACGCTCACAATGTGGAGACAGCAACTATGGCTGTTTGTCACATCAGCGAAAGCTAACCCGTGGGGATGCCGGAGGCCTGTCAGTATAAATAACATCCCCACCTTCTGAAAATGATGTGCTAGATATTCCCCTTTTCTATCACTCTCTTTGTTTCTGTCTTGTTCCTTTTCTTTCTGTCACCTCCTTCTTGTCTATTTTCTGCCTTCTTGGTCCATTCTGCTGCCTTTTTTTTGCCAGAAAGACATAAAAGATAACAATTCTCTCTTATGCCAAAGTCGGATGCGCTGGACCTGACTTGTCAGGCGCTTAACGGCAGTGTGACGCATTTTTGCTCATATAACGAACAACAATAGTTGCTTTCTGAGCGTTCGACGAAGAAGAAATATAAGCCAAAGTGTGTTGTGCTGCCATTAAGCGCCTGACAAGCCATGACATGTTTTTCCCCCACCATGAAGGTCTCGGCATTTCGACTTCGGGAATTCATTGTTTTAAACCTTATAAGAGTTGTGATGGCTTCTGTAGCCTTTTGTGCTTCAAGTAAAAGTGAGAAGAATATGCTGCACTAGGCAACATTACCGGCAACTCCATTCCCCCTCCCCCACTACCCTGTACCCTGTTTTCATCCTTGCAAAGACTGGCAGGCACTACAGAAAATGGCCATCCATCACAAACCAGACAATCTAATCTTAAATTTGTTGGGGAACATTTTTTTTCAAGGTAATTTAAAAGTGCCGCTGATAAAAATTTGTCTGCTTCTTAACCAAAACTTTCAAAAATACCCCAGAGGTTCACGCTGGCATCTTACACCATCTTTACTTGCAGTTCAGTCTGATCTGCTCTTCCGAGGGAGAAAAGACATTGGCAAGACAAGCTAATGAGCTGCGATCAATAAACTGAAAATTGCTGCCCTCCTGCCCTTCCTTATTGGTTTGTTTTAGAAAAAAAAGGTTCTGGTAACTGTTCTTTCTTACGGGAATAAAGATGATAGGAGAGGCATTTGGCAGTGCAAATTGAACGCATCGCCTACTGTCAAGAACTTCCCTCATGCCTCGTTTGCATAGCTTTTTATTCAAGAACTACTACTACTACTACTACTACTACTACTACTACTACTACTACTACTACTACTACTACTACTACTACTACTACTACTACTACTACTACTACTAGGGAACGGGATAGCTCAGTGGTCAGAGCACTCACTTTCCTCTAGCTAAGGTTAAGCAGCATCCAGCGTGGTTACCACTTGGATGAGTGACCGTTTGCATGCCTTGGCTTCAGTACAGTCCCCCAGTTCACCCAGCTGTAAATGGGTACCTGCCTCTTCAGGGTCGGCGAAGGTAAAGCATAAGGGAGAGGAGATGGGCGCAGCCCTCAATAAGCTGGCCCCTTGAGAAGTTGAGGTCTCTGATGCCTCACTCCCTTACGACCACATAGGTTATGGGACACCTTTACTACTACTACTACTACTACTACTACTACTACTACTACTACTACTACTACTATACTACTACTACTACTACTACTAGTACTACTACTTTTACTATACTACTACTATACTACTACTACTACTACTACTACGCTGCTGCTGCTACTGCTGCTGCTGCTGCTACTACTACTACTACTAACCTGCTGCTACTGCTGCTGCTTCTGCTACTATTACTACTACTAACCTGCTGCTACTGCTGCTGCTGCTACTGCTGCTGCTACTACTACACTGCTGCTGACGAGGATAAGTAATAGTTATGGTCACAACGACAGCTTAAGGTAAGCGAAAAGATGATACATATATACAAATAAACGAATGAATATAAAACGGAATACATGAAAACATGAATGAATGAATGAAGGAAGGAAGGACGGAAGGAATAAATAGATTAATAAACAAGGCTACATAACACGTAAAACCTAGTTGTTCATATTCACTCAGAGAAATGCACACTTGCTATTTTGTTGAAGAGAAAAACAAAACCGGCTAAATTCGCCTGTTAGCTTTGCCCCCGGCAAACCCTGCATAACCAGATAGGCCCCAACAGGCCCTCACCTTAGCCAAGCAGCGGATATGTGGGCAACGTTCAGAGAAAGCAATGAAGTTGGAGGCAGCGGAAAGAAATGCAAAATAGCGTGACAGTGATGGCGGGAAACGGCACGTGATACACCACGTTGTCAGACACAGAAGGAAGATGCACTCGGTTTCAAGTTTTATTTCACCCCGTTTTGTTTCGGGACATTTTTCTTGTTTTGAACGAGTTGTGGATTTTTAAAAAATAGTCTTCTTGGCTCCATTCTTGGGGTGTAGGGGGTGGGGGTGAATAGTTGTTTTACTCGTGATTTGGGTTTTCAGATGGATATTTTGCATTGTAAAATTTGTTTGTTCTTTACACATTTGTAACTCTCAGATCTTTGTCTTCCATTAATTGTTTTAATCTGTTGTTTTGTAATGCATATAAAAGTATTTTCTTTCTTTTCTTTCTTTACTTTTCTTTCTTTTTATTTATTTATTTTTTAAAATACTAAATTGTCATCACCTTTACTGGTTTATTACCCCTTCGAATGGCCCAGCTTAACACTGGGGGTCACCCAGAATGTGCACTCTGACTCGCTCATCCCACCTGGGAATCACCGTGAGATTGAAACTGCACACTGCATGAGAGGTTTGCGAGTATGGCTGTTTTTAGGTACCTCGCTTTATAGGCAGCCATACTCCGACTTAAGATGATTGTTTTCTCCTGTAAAGGAGAGTGCAGGTTGTTGTTATGTTAAGAGCTTGTTATGGCTGAAGGCAATCTCGACACATAACTTTACAACATAACAACATTCTAGTGTAGGCCTTGGCAATGAGCTGGCATAAAAAAAATGACACAGCTTTTGGCCTGTGCCAAGCGAGTTCATTTATTTGTATTATGTAATCAGTATTTTGCAAGGCAAGTTATTATTGACTTATAAGCAGGTTTTACAAAGTCAAAAAAAAATCAGTGTACTTTGCAGCTCGCAAACAGTGTTTACAACTTGATTTCATAATTTTACAAATCGTCCAAAACCAATTTCCACTTCACCACAGGAATACATTGATCCCATTACATTCAGAGTATTAACATCATTTTCATGAAACAAATCTTAGACAAGAATTGATTATTCAAATAACTTTGCAAAGTATGTTTTGAGAATCATATCATGATTGTTTATATTCTTCATGCTAACTAAATCTTGTTCCAAACTTTTTTGAATGAGTCAAACTCTTATTCAAACCAAAGACATAATTTTGGTGGGATAAGTTAGCCCGCAGAGAAATGGCATGTGACACTGCCGAGCCATTTCATGCCATTCCTTTGTCTTACGCTCACTTTCAGTCAAACTGGCCAAGTTTCAGAACTCCTGCTG
>CM054155.1:7099164-7109164 GCA_028751875.1 Rapana venosa
TTAGAGCTTTGTGCATTGCGCCCGTGATCTGCTGATCCGAGTTTGAATGCTGTTCAAGGGGAATTTTCCCTCTAGAGTTAACATCAGTGCCGACTCCACTCCCCCCTTAAGTTCTTCGTATGAGACTATAAACCGAGGCCCTGCGTACCGACGCACACAGAACATCTTGCACACACGTTATTACCTGTCCCGCTTTTTGAAAGACCAGGCCATTGTGTTCCAGTGGGAACGGATGACTATATTTTCAAAGCCGCACAAACACGGGGACTGGGGAACACGGGGAAGCACATGAATGCTTATTCTGTCATCCTTGAAGTTCAAGAATAAAAAAGAGATAAAATAGGATATATAAAAGTGAAAGAATAGTCAATTATGCTGAAAAAGTATGTTACATGTGTTTGTGTATGTTTACGTGCGCGCGCGCGCGCGCGCGCGCGCGTGTGTGTGTGAGTGAGTGAGAGAGAGAGAGAGAGAGAGAGAGAGAGAGAGAGAGAGAGAGAGAGAGAGAGAGAGAGAGAGAGGGAGCTTGACAAGTCCACCAGTGATTGTCATGCTGTGTGTGTTTCATAAAAAAACTGACCATTCAATGCCATTTCTTGAGACACACACTGAGCAGGATGTCCAAGCCAAGGTCATCGTTTAGGTGTTTCAATCTGTCTTTAAAGCCAAAAACTATTGCGCAAACTTAATGCCCTTTTCTGCTCTGGTTTAAAACTGTCTCTTCCAACTGTTGTTTCTGTCTGTAGCTGTGCTAACTACCGAGAGATCCTTCCATGCCAGAAAACTTGTGGTGTCCTCTTGTTGTTTATGTCAGTCGTTAAAGGCAGGGAGCTCAGGGTGTCAAGCCATTTGGAGAAAGAACTTTGTGGAAGTGGTTCGCGGAGCTTGTGACGGCTGACTCTGAACAATGACACAGATGATTCTGCATGGGGAGGAAAACAAGGGTAGGAAGCGGCTCCTTGTATTTCATCCCGTTTATGTCAGAGCTTTGAACTATCTCACAGCTAACCGCTGCTATTCGAATATCTGTAGGATGCCTGTAGAAATTCTCCATCCCTGTTGTTATTCTGTAGAAGTAGAGCTACAAAACAGTCATCAAATGTTGGTCTTTAGAAAGAAGTGATTTATAAACTATGTGCTTTCTGGCATGAGCATTCTCTGTGGCTGTCAAAGACTGCACTCGACTCCACTGTTTCCATCGCCGCTGTGTTCGGCAGGAGCTCCCCATAATGCCACCAGGGTTGGCCATCTTTCTCTGTCTCTGCTGGGTTCTACCATCTCTTGCAGCCCTCCTCCCAGACCACTGACCTCAGTGATGTTGGCAATGTAGGATGTGGCGGTCTGCCTCTTTTCCTTCTGCCCTCAACCTTACCTTGGAGAACTGTCGTCATCAGATTTGTCTGCGTGTTTCTGTTTGCATGACCAGCATATCTCTGTCTGTACTTATCAGTTTCAGCCAACATTTGTCTTTGAACTGAGGGTTCATGAAGACTTTGTTCTTCTGTCTGACCATTTGACTCTTAGAAGTCGCTTATAGAACCCCATTTTGGCTGCGTCATTTTCTCTTTCCAATATTCCTAGTGTCCAGGCTTCTGACAACTATATCAAAAGAGGCCATCATAGTGTTTTGACAATTCTAATTTTGAGAACTTTTGGATGTGCCTGTGTCTGTCATCATCAGTTGCTTGGCCATACAGATGCTATCCTTGTGGTTTGAGTTCTTTTTCTTCCAACCTAAAAGCAAACCACACTACTGCAACACTCTTTGTTGTGTTTGAGAGATAATGACTGATAAAAATAAACTAGAGCAATAGCTCTGTGTTTGTGTGCTGTTAATGTCACAATCCAAATGGAAGACAGCAGGGAGTATCAAATTACGTCGAAGAAAAATGCTAAGGAAACAGGTCACATAGTTTTGCTAGCAGGGTCTGAAGTGCATCAGCAGTGACCTTGACTGATTAATTGAAAATATTCTTTATTTAAAAAGAAATTCTTCTATTTCGAGGATAATGGAATAAGCACTTCGTGTGCATTTTTAACATCCAGTCCCCATGTGTACGCAGTTTTGTAAATTTTGTCATCCATTCCCACCGGCACACTACTCTTCCGAAAAGCGGAACGGGTTTTAACATGTGCACAAGATGTTCTGCGTGCGTTCCTACACGGCACTTCGGTTTATAGTCTCATCCGATGGACTTTTAAGGGGCGTGTAGTTGGCACTGATGTTAAACTCCAGAAGAAAAATTCTCTTGAATGAGATTCGAACCGGGGTCAGCAGATCACGAGCACAATGCGCATCACTCTAACCACCAGGCTATGCCGTTCCCCCAAGCAGGAAGTGTCTTATTCTGTTTTGTCCACTTTGTATCATTTTATCCAGCCTCTGGCATCAACTTTTTAATGAAGTCTATAGAGGTTGCATTTGTCTTTCATGTCTTGTCTGAAAGACAAATGCAACCTCCATAGACCTCATTAAAAAAAAGTTGATGCCAGAGGCTGGATAAAATGATACAAAGTGGACAAAACAGAATAAGACACTTCCTGCTTGGGGGAACGGCATAGCCTGGTGGTTAGAGTGATGCGCATTGTGCTCGTGATCAGTGAGCAGTGGCCAACAGAATGGACACAATCACTCATCATACCCCTGCCCAAGAAGGGGAATTTACGCCATGCCAAAACTATAGAACAATCAGCCTCATCAGCCACACCAGCAAGATCATGCTCAAACTTATTTTGAATTGACTCAAGAAGGAGGCAGAAGAACACCTTGCAGAGGAACAAGCTGGGTTCAGGGCAGGCAGGAGCACAATCGAACAGATTTTTAACTGCCACATCCTGATGGAAAAACATCTTCAACATCAGAGAGACCTGTTCCACAACTTCATCGACTTCAAGAAGGCTTTCGACAGAGTATGGCACGAAGGCCTGTGGCAGGTCCTCAGAATGTTTGGCATTGAAGAAGGACTAGTGCAAACCATTCAAGCACTATACAACACCGCAAGCAGTGCAGTCCTTCTGAACAATCAGGTCGGAGACTACTTCAAAACCACAGATGGGGTCCGACAAGGATGCCTGTTATCTCCAGTCCTGTTTAATCTGTTCTTGGAAAACATTATGAGAGAGACCCTCCATGAATTCCACTCTACCATCTCCATTGGCGGCAGACCCCTCAACAACTTGCGGTTTGCCGATGACATTGAGCTCATGGGCGGAAGTAACACAGAGCTGCAAGATCTTACGACCAGACTTGAGAACAGAGCTGGAGCATATGGGATGGAGGTGAGCACGGAGAAAAGTAAAGTACTTGTGAACAGCACGAGCAACGCCACTGCTAAAATTTACATGAACGGTCAACAACTGGAGGAGGTAGATGCTTTTAAATACCTTGGCGCCACACTCACAAAGGACGGGCGATCGACGACAGAAATCAAAGTCAGACTAGTCATGGCAACATCTTCCATGACAAAACTCACCACCATATGGAAAAGTAAAGAGATCAGTTTCCCAATCAAACTAAAGCTCTACAAAGCCCTAATTCAGACTATCCTGCTGTAGGAAAGTGAAACCTGGACACTGACTGCTGAAACAGCAAAGCGAATCCAGTTTTCTTCATCGAACGCTCAGACAGCACCTATTGTTGTCTGTTATATGAGCGAATCCAGTCATTTGAAAAAAAATGCCATAGAAAACTGCTGGGCATATCCTGGAGAGAACGAAAGACCAATGAATTTGTCAAGAGTCAAATAACACGGCTGGCAGGTCCACAGGAACCTCTTCTCACCATCGTCAAGAAGAAAAAGCTGACATGGTTCGGCCACGTCACCCGCCAAAACACTCTGCCAAAAACAGTACTGCAGGGAACACTCGAAGGTGGCAGAAAGAGGGGAAGACAGAACAAGTCATGGATGGACAACATCAGAGAATGGACCAGGATGAATGACTCGGCACTACTGCGCAGAGCCGAGGACCGAGATGGATGGAGGAGGCTTACCACGGCATCGTCTTTCGTGTCTCCTCCACGACCGCCAAGGTCACGGGACTGATGATGATGATGATGATGATGATGATGATGATGATAGAGGTTGGTCTTCCTGTTGCTATTTTTTTTAGAGGGAAATGCCATAGAACAGCCATCACATGTTGGTCATTTTTGTCTTTGAGAGATGGTGGCTCATGACATATAAGCTGTACACACACATATGCACACATACATACATACACACAAACATACATACATACACACATACACACACATACACACACACGCACACACACTCACACACACACACTCTCTCTTTCTTCTCTCTCTCTCTCTCCTCTCTCTCTCTCTCTCTCTCTCTCTCTTCTCTCTCTTCTCTCTCTCTCCAACACACACAAAGTCTCGAAAGCGAACTGTGCAAGGCGTAGCCTGTGAACTGGGTGCATGCTGGGCATATCCGTGTTACCGATATCATCTTGCACTGCTGCGAAAGATGGATGGGTGTTAACGCATGCTAAGAGAAATGCAACGCATGAATTTTTACACAGAATCGTCACTATAGTTTTATCCAAAAGCCCCCTAGGGGACTACAACCAGTGCCAGAGTTAGCTTCATGACAAAATTCTCTGGAAGAGATGTTGGTTGCAATCTCCTCTGAAGTGATAGAAGACTGGTTTTCCACCCTGTCTCCACAAAGCTTTACCATTGATGGTATGTCAAATCCAGTGTAGAGGAATCCATTTGCATTGCACTCATTTTTCTAGACTAGTCCTTGTGTTAAAAATTTTTTTAAAATAATTTTATTCTTTTATATCGAGGATAATTGACAATGGAATAATGTGTGTGTGTATGTGTGTGTACGTGCGCGCCCGTGTGTGTGTTTGTCCGTCGTGTTCGACGATGACCTCCAAAACAGCAGAGGAGGCAGCTGCTGTTTCGGAAACTGGGCAGAAATTTGACTATAGTGAAGATGCCTTGCCCACAGTACATCCCCACTCTCTCGGCCAAGTGGGCATAAGGACAGTCAGCGTTGGAGATGTTCTCCAAAGGTCAACTAGCCCCCAGGGCTGCAGCACATAAGGACTGTGCAAGTCAAGCCTCCTAGTCAGAGAGTCATAGTCGATCAGTAAAGACTAAGCTGTAAAGTGGAATTCCATGAGTGGGAAAGCCACTGGTCATACAGCCTCTCACTTAGCTGTTGCCCCCAGCGTCAATGGTTTAATCAAGAACTGTGATAAAATGAATTAAGTTCACTGCAATAAAAAACCAGAATAAGTTATTTGCAAAACTCTACCATAACATTGTTATGTTTTCTTCTGATATTGACCAGCATAATGCAAACACTAAAACGGCCAGATTTAATCGATCCACTGCTAGCTGTCGCTCCTTCCTTATTTCAGTCCCAGCCATTTGGAATGACCTCCCTCTCCTCCTTTGTCGAAAGCCTGCATCGGCCACTTTTTAAAATCCAGCCTCACAACACACTATTTCAAACTAAGATCTTTCCCCGCCGTTACCCCTAAGATCGGTCACTACTTTGAATAGCGTAAAAATGTGGTATTTAAGCAAGCGCGCGCGCGTGTGTATGTGTGTGTGTGTGTGTGTGTGTGTGTGTGTGTGTGTGTGTGTGTGTGAATTCAAATGAACTGATATTGTTTGTAAATGGTTGCATGTGAAAAAAGTAATTTGAATACAAACGGTTCGATTTGTTTGTCACAAGGTATAGTGCTATCCAAAATTCCATACAATATCAAAACTACATTAAAACCGTTCTATTTGTGTTGGTGTGTAGGGAATTCGAGGAGACATAGCTAGGGGAACACAGCAGTGTGTTTCTGTCGCTGTGATTATTCCTGGATACGAAGATGAGGGCGTTGAAGAGAAGATTAATCCAAACAAAGAAAATATAAATCTTGTGCTGTTTTTTTCCACCTGACATACCGATGAAAAGAATTTCACCTGAATATGTCCATTTAACACACGTGGAAGAACCCATGGCAACAACAAAGTTATCCCTGGTAAAATTCTGTACAAGAAAAGCCATTCTAGTCAGGAAAAACCTTCACACGCAGACAGGGCATCGCGTGCCTGTGGGAACGGATGACAACATTTACAAACATGCACACACACGAGGACTGGATGTTTAAAAAAGGACACGAGTGCTTATTACATTATCCTCGAAATAAAAGAATAAAGAAAAAAAGAAAAAAGAAAAAAAAAAGAATGGCTGGCGGTACTCTTGTGGCGACGGGCTCTCCCCACAGAAAGAACAGCCCGAGTTGCACGCAGAGAAATCTGCCGGGGACTTAAAGTGGTATACAGGGAGAGTGGAGAAATTGGCAGACTGTGCTGACCCATCTCAGATCCAGCCTCTCACTTTTTAGTGTGCAGGAAGGGCCAAGGAAGTTCTTCTCCTCCGCTGCCATTATTCAGAGGAGGAAGGAACTGTAGATAAAAGAAGAACTCTGAAATCTTGGCATTGCTGGTGCGAGAAGCGTGGTTCATGTTACTGGATGTATTATTTATATTCCTGCTTGAGCAAGTTTTGTTATTGTTGTGGTGGTGGTTTTTTTAAAATTTGTCTTGGCCAGGAATGAACTAACAGTAGTGTGTACCCTCTCTGTCTGTCTATCTGTCTGTCTCTCTGTCTGTCTCTGTTTGTCTTTTTGTCTGTGTGTAGTAGTAGTCGTAGTATTAGTAGTATTAGTGTAGTAGTAGTAGTAGTAGTAGTAGTAGTAGTATGTTCGGTTTAAAGTATTAACTTCGGTTTAAATGTGTGCGTATGTGTGTGCGCGCGCGCACGGGCGCACAGCTGCCCGTGAGTACACGTGGGTATCAGAAACAATAAGTAAAAAAAACCAAACCACACGCTGTTGACCAAATTCAAATTTAACATGATCATTAAAAGACAACGGCCTAATCTTTCAGACCAACCATTTCCATACGTGTCTTTCACCTCTCCCTTTGAGGTCAGAATTACCACAGACATAACGCGCTGTTTGTTTTTTCTCTCTTCATACTTACACAGCAAACTATCCTGAGCCTAAAAACTCGTCTTTTGGCTCTCTTCTCTATCTCTTAAAGCAGGAAACAGCGCTGTCAGCTTAATAGAAACGAAAGATTTCTGCAAACCAGGATCATTTGTGTTGTGTTGACTGAGCATAAAGCATTGACAAGAGGTAATGAGCCTAAGTGGACAGTTGACATGACAGAAGACAGGAAACGGAGAAAGAAAAAGAAAGAAAACTAATGCAATAAAACATGAACACTTAAAATGCAGAACACAAACACACACATAGAGACTCGTGCATATACACACAGACACACACAAACACACACACATCACATACACACACACACACACACACACACACACACCACACACACACACACCACAACACACACACACACACACACTCACACTCAACATACAGACCACACAGACACACACACACACACACACACACACACACACACAACACACACACACACACACACACACACACACCCCACACGCACACACACATACAGACCACACACACATACGCACACACACATAGAGCCCCTCTCACACACACACATACACGAGCGCACGCACGCACACACACACACACACACACACACACACACACACACGTGCGCGCGCGCACGCGCACACACACGCACGTACGGAAACACACACACACACACACACAAACATACACACATATACACACACATTTTTGGTTTTGGTCGAGTGTTTTTTTTTCTCTGTTTCTATTTTTCCTTTTGGAGTCAGTTTTATTGTTATGGTAATAATGTAGTTAGATATTATTGATCAAGTTGGTTTTGTTCTTAGGTAGATGGCTTGACGAAAAAGAGCAAATGGATTGCTTATTCAATGTACCGTCTGGAAAGAAAAAATTGACATGACTTGACCTGACTTGACACTCAAAAGCACATATCAGATCCAGATATTTCCTCGCTTTTTTTTCTAGGAAGCTTTCTTAGACATTTCTACCCGCCCGCCTGCCTGCCATTATTATGCTGAAGGCAAATACCACAATGGTCCTAAAGATGTTGGCCCTGCTAACTTCAGGAGAAAGTGGTCGATAAAATCAGAGCTATTATGGTTTTTTCCCTCGCTTGAACAATGTCCATCAACCTTTTTCTTTTAAAATCAAGGCTGGGGAAATTACTCCAGATTTTTTGAAAATACACCAGGTTTTGTGAGAAGCGTTTTCTGGACCACAGTATCTGATAATGTTTTGTTGATCACTCCTTAACCCAGGAAATGTTGAGGCCTCATGCGTCCTCTGTGTGTGTGTTTGTATGTGTGTGTGTGTGTGTGTGTGTGTGTGTGTGTGTGTGTGTGTGTGTGTGTGATGATTTAATAATAATAATAATAATAATAATAAATGGAATTTGTATAGCGCTCTATCTTGCAAAGACAAATCAGATTCCAATTCACAGCAAACAAGGCAGAATGGCTTCACTTTCTAAGGGAAAGATCTGGTCTAGACATTTTCCGTTCTTCCTCTGTAGGTAAAACCAGCACTAAGATAACACTACAACACACTACACATTCCTCTGCGGGGTGGACCAGCCCAGTGGTTAGAGCATTGCACTCCTGATCTGACAGTCTGGGGTTGAACCACCTGGAGGCTCCTTTTAGGAACTTTTAACCTGGAGTTAACATCAGTACTGACTCCACTCCACCCAAATGTCCTTCGGATGAGACTTTTAACCAAATCTTTTTGTGGGGAATAAAACGCAGAAGATCTTGTGCCCATGTTAAAAGCTCGTTTCGCCTTGACGAAGAGTTTACCATTTCGTTCCGGTAGGAACATATAAAAAAGGTAAAGGTAACGGTGTCCCATAACCTATAAGGTCGTAGGGGAGAGAGGCGTCAGAGACCTCACTTCTCTAGGGCCAGCATATTGAGGGCGGCGCCCATCTCCTCCTCCCTCGCTACTTTACCTTCCCTGACCCTAAAGAGGGCAGGTACCCATTTACAGCTGGGTGAACTGGGGGAACTGTACTGAAGCCAAGGCGCACAAACGGTCACCCATCCAACTGGTAACCACGCTCGACGCTGCTTAACTTGGCTGGGGGAAAGCGAGTGCTCCGACCACTGAGCTATCCCGTCTCCAGGAACATATGACAAAATTTAAAAAAATCATAAGTGTGGTATTTAGACACTATCCCCGAAGTCGGAATAAGGCTACCTTATTGGTGAGCTGTTGTTGTTGTTGTCTTCGAGTTTACATCTGGTCACTCTCAATGCTATTAGACGGGAAAAAATATAATTGAGGGGTGTGCGAGAATTGAGGTGGTGGTGGAGGTCCAACTGAAAAATGTGCGGGGGAAAAGTAGTCTGATCATGAAAGATACCGTGCAAAGCAAAATGTACAATAAGCAAAGAACAAAACAAAAAACCCCAAGCAAAACAAAAATTTAAAAAGTCATTAACGTTAATGAAACTATAATAAATGAATGTTCTATAGGGCTATGCCACAGACTTTTTGCAATATCAAATGCCAAATTCAAATTATTGAATATGCTTCTAAGGGAGTTTTCAGAAAATTGGGGTAAAAAAGCTTTTGTATTCTTACATTCAAATATCATATAAGTATTAGAGATATTCTCACCACATAAACATTTACCGTTTCTACTGAATTTGGTTACGAATGCATTAAGCTTTGTTCTATAAAACAAACTGTTCACTCTTCTCGCTGTGGAGATATTTGAGCAAGCCTTAGAATGGCTCACGACTCTTGCATTATCAGTATTGATGACATATCTCGTTAGAAATCTCTCTTTTAGGTGATACGTTTCTGTGACCTTTCTCCATGATGTTTGTTCTAATAAGTGGTAGCCCTATTGTAATGATGAAGAGGGCTACCACTTATCATTGGTGGGTAAAAACGGTCACATACGCAAAATGCCATCATTGGAAAACCTCGCAGCTTAAGCCAAGGAAAAAAAGAAAAATAGTATTGTCCTCTCCTTGCAGTTGCTGGTAAACACAATGATCGAGAA
>CM054155.1:7126664-7154164 GCA_028751875.1 Rapana venosa
TTCTTCAGCATCACTTTCTTCAGCAACACTTTCTTCAGCATCAACACTTTCTTCAGCATCACTTTCTTCAGCAACACTTTCTTCAGCAACACTTTCTTCACTTTCTTAAGCAACACTTTCTTCAGCAACACTTTCTTCAGCAACACTTACTTCAGCAACACTTTCTACAGCAACACTTTCTTCACTTTCTTCAGCAACACTTTCTACAGCAACACTTTCTACAGCAACACTTACTTCAGCAACACTTTCTACAGCAACACTTTCTTTAGCAACGCTTTCTTCAGCAACACTTTCTTCACTTTCTTCAGCATCACTTTCTTCAGCATCACTTTCTTCAGGAGCCATTCCGCTGCCTTTGGCAAACGCTACAAGGTGAGCGTCATCTTCCAGCTGTATGCAGGAACACGGGCCCCAAAGCAGCTGATGTCCAAGATCTGGATATTACCCCTGAATTATCCATAGCCAAAAAAAAAGTAATGGGTGGCGCTGGTCTTGTGGCGACGCGCTATTTAGAGCAGCCCGAATTTAACGCAGAGAAATCAGCCGTGACTTAAAAAAGTGGTGTGTGGAAATGAAAAAGATAAAGAGAAAACATTCAGCACTGTAGGGAAAAGAAATAATCTGCTTTCAGTTTTTGCGTGTGTGTGTCATGTTAATTTGTTGATTTGTGGAAAATTCAGTATAGAGTGGAAATAAATCTAAGTATAATGGTAGGCGCAACCTCAAAGTTATTATTTTCCTGAACTCACAACACTATTAAAATCTTGCACACACGTTAAATCCTGTTCCGCTGTTCGTAAGAGTAGGCTATTGTGTGCCGGTGGAAACAGATGACAGAATTTACAAACCGCATACACACGGGGACTAGATGTAAAAAGGCACTTAAGTGCTTAATACATTATCCTCGATATAGAAAAGAAAAAAAAGAAAAAAAGAGGTTTTGTTGTGTTTATTCAAACCATTCACGTATATCAGGCAATAAAATACACATACATGCCTATAATCATAAACAATACAATATATTTTCCATTACATATTTTCAACCAATTGCACAATCACCCTTACAACGTATCTGCAGACGGACGTACAATCCAGTGTTTCTTCTCAGGACACAAACGGCCACGCCAACAATTTAGTTCATGAGTTCATTATACTCCAAACATAAGTCGACATTAAGTGTTTTAAATTTCAACTGTTCATGGACGGTAATGATAAACTCATCGTAGCCATGAAACTGAACGCTCCCCTATGGGGATGCCGGGGCTTTTTTTTTTTTTAAAGAATAAAAGCATACCCACTTTTTGGAAATTGGAAATTGGAAATTCTGTGCTCGATATTTTCCCTATGCTATCACTCCCTTTGTTTCTGCCCTTTTTCTTAACCCCCCCACCCCTCTCTCTGTCTGTCTGTCTCTGTCTGTCTGCTGTCTGTCTGTCTGTCTCTCTCTCCCCTTCCCCCCCTCTCTCTCCGATCTCAAAGCTGATGATAGTGTAGATGATGAAAAGATGATGTTGATGATGATGACGTAGATGATGAAAGTAATGATGGTGATACTGATATCCGTGCTGCAGATGCTTACGTAGATAACGAGATGCTGATGGCGATGATTATGTAGATGCTGAAGAGGATGATGGGGGGTGATGATAACTAGCAGCGATTGAGTGTGATTCTGTGTACTTGCAGAATTGGATATTGCGAAATCGATACAGACATTTTTTTCTGCTGTTTACCCTCCCACAGCTCCAAACATGTTTTGAATAGCGGCCCAAGGCCGAAGTACATTAAAACTGTTCATTGTTCATTGTTCGTTATTCTCTCTCTCTCTCTCTCTCTCTCTCTCTCTCTCTCTCTCTCTCTCTCTCTCTCTCTCTCTCTCTCTCTCTCTCTCTCTCTCTCGGTTGTTTTCTGCTTACCCAGCCCGTTCTCTCGCCTTTTTCAAGCAAATGTGAAATATTTTATTGTGAACTGTTTATTGAGCTGCCCTGAAGTCGGAATATGTCGGCTGAGGCCAGCAGGCAGACCTCCTGCATTGTCAAAAACGCAGGAGAAGACCAAGTACAACGCATTATACCCAATATCGCCAAAGAAAGACAGAAACAAACAGAAGTAACAAACAAACAAACAAAAGTAACAAACAAACAAAAGTACAAACAAACAACTGAACGCGACATAGTAAAGCAACATATAAAAAAAGTGCAGAGATGATACTACTCTTAACAATAATTTCACATCAGTTTTAATACTGAAGTTAAATAAAACGTGACGCGGGTAGTGATAGTGATGATGTAGGTCACTGCTTAATTAAAAATAGCAGACTAGAGGGAGACAGACGGCAGTTTGTGTTTCTTAATTATTGAAGCATATTGGCAATTAATCCTAAAAATTACACACATATAAACATACCCCCCCACATAAATACACACGCGCGCGCGCACGCGACACACACAATGCGCACATACAGCACGAAAGCACATACGCATGCACGCATACATGGGTATACACACATGTCAACGTACACATGTTTATAGCATGCCATACATTAAGAACAATATCAACTATTATGAAGCACTAGAACTATCACACTAAGGCCCTTGCATTCTTTGTTTTACAAGATCCAGCGCTATATGAATTACATACATTACTATGATATACTACTACTACTACTACTACTACCACTACCACTACCACTACTACTACTATTACTAAAAACAACATCATCATCATCATCGTCGTCGTCATCATCATTGTTAACAAATACACTCAGTATACAAAATGCACGCCTATTTTTTATGAATTCGAAAACTCCACCATCTTTAAATAAAAACAAATGATAACAGAGAAACAGTAATGGATCTTAAGTCATACATAGAAACATTTATCACAGGAAGTAGTATAATTCAATCTTAAACACACACACACTCACACACAAAACACACACACACACACACAGGTGCAGGCAATTCCATTAGACACACATGGACAGGCTGGTAGAGCAGAGGCAAGCAAATCACCAATTACCTCACCAAAGGACACGTTTTTGGCACCACCAGAAGAAAAATCAACAGGAAACTTACTGTCTAATCTTCCTGTGCTACACGTCATCTCAGCACACACTTGCTCAGACCTCATGGAAACCAGCACCTTTCCCCTAACTGCAGTCCATTTGGAGCAACATCAGCGACAAAAATGGCGCTGGCAAGAGAAGATAATTGGCAACTCGGCTGTCAGTAATTGCCGCCCTTTCACGACGTGGGGGTAAAGAGCTTTTATGGTTGGCTATGTTTGGTCAGGGAGAAGACATCAAGGAGGGGGGGGGGGGGGGGGGGGGGGGGGGGGGGGGGGGGGGGGGTTGCCATCAAGCAGCTGTGTAACAGGAAAAAACTACAGGGAGTGTACAATTTTCTTTTTTCTATTTAAGTTATCAGTCCTTGATTAGGTCGTGTTTGTTTAAGATGTATGGTATTTTGGTGTTTGAGTGAATTTTTTAAACTGAAAATTGTTATCTAGAATGAAATGATGGTGTACAGATGTTGATAAAGCATTACAACCACGAATGCCTTTATCACTAACTTCATCTGCAGAGATGTTATAATTCTGTAGTGCAACAGCGGGAAGTTTAATAATTCTGAAGACAAACAACTATGCTACAGTGTTTTGACTTGATTAGATTTAATATGGGTATTTTTTTCTTTTTTTGTGTCTGTTCTTTGTGTTATGATTTTATGTGCAGTAAACATTTTCTAAATTTGAGTTGTTAGAGAGAAATAATGTGAGTGGAAAATAAAGCTGTATGGTTATGTATTGACATTATCTATCGATCGATCGATCGATCGATCTATGGATATATCAGTCTGTTGGTCTTTCTATGAGTCTGTGCGAGTTTTTTGGTTGATGTGTTCTACACTATTCAGTGTGTTTATACACAGCAACAAAGACAAGAGCTGTTTCCTTTCTTGTGTGGAGGGTTGTCTTTTTCCGCTTGTTTTCACACTGCTCGTCCCTGAAAACTGACAGCTAACATCAAAACTATGGGCAGTTAGTTAGAAGTCAGGATAAAAATGAGAATCATCTCTACATCAACAATACTGAAACCCCTTCCTCCGGATGAACTGACAAAAGTACAGCCAGGCTAAAGACTGAAGAGAAGGAATCGTAGTGTACTGGTACCTAACATCCATTTGTTATTTTCTGTGATTACACAGTTAGGCTGAAGAAGAAAGAGAAAGAATCGTACTGTATGGTACCTAAATCCATATGTTGTTTTCTGTGATTTCACCGGAAATGGAGGAGAGACAAACTGCCTCCATGAGAATTTTTGCTGATGTTTGTGCAGGAAAAGAGGAAGCGGAAAGAGGGGGCCATGTTTTGTTTAAGCAGACAAGAGATAATCAGGCTTTTTTCCTACCCAGTCTCCACTTGAAAGGTCATTCTGACTGTCTAATTAGACCAACATCTGACAATCCGATTGACTGGAGGCAAAAAAACCACGAATTAAAAAAGAAAATAAAATAATTAAAAAAAAAATCTTTTTATTTACTGTATTGCTGTTATGTTGTTCCAAACTAACACCATTTTATTTAAACCACATTATTCTACCTAGAATATGCAAATGGATCTGCAAATGTAAAAGGTAAAGGTAAAGGATTCTCATAACCTATAAGGTCGTAGGGGATCGAGGCGTCAGAGACCTCACTTCTCTAGGGCCAGCATATTGAGGGCGGCGCCCATCTCCTCTCCCTCGCTGCTTTACCTTCCCTGACCCTAAAGAGGGCAGGTACCCATTTACAGCTGGGTGAACTGGGGGAACTGTACTGAAGCCAAGGCGCGCAAAACGGCCACCCATCCAACTGGTAACCACGCTCGACGCTGCTTAACTTGGCTGGGGGAAAGCGAGTGCTCCGACCACTGAGTAACAACATGTAAAACCCCGTTCTAATCATTAACTTCTTCCTGTCACTTTAGAACAGTTCTTCAGAACACATACAATGCAACATCGTCCAGGACACTACAATCTTGCAGAAAATGGAACTTGAAAAGACAATAATTGGCTCTCTCAAAATATATTCCACTTGTTGCCTAAAATGGCACAGGCAAGAGAAGATAATTGGCAGCTTCACCGGCCATGAGTTCAGGTTCGTGTGGACAGATCACAGAGAGAGAGAGAGAGAGAGAGAGAGAGAGAGAGAGAGAGAGACCGAGCTTATTGTTGTGAAAGGAACACGAATGGTAATGGTGCTGGGGTCACTGCAATGACGGACGGTTGGGTGAGCAACAGGCTGCTTGCTTTGTTCACCTTCCTGCTTGTTCGTTGTTTATGATATTATGTCATGTCTTAAAAGTATTGTTTTTTGTTAGATAGCACAATGTTTGTATTGCATTGTATACCACTTTAAGTCACGGCAGATTTCTCTGCGTGTAATTCAGGTTGCTCCCTGGGGAGAGTTTGTCGCCACAAGAGCAGCGCCACCCATTATTTTTTTCTTTTTTCCTGTCTGCAACTGTATTTGTTTTCCTATCAGAGTGGCTTTTTCTACATAATTTTGCCAGGGACAGCTCTCTTTTTGCCGTGGGTTCTTTTATGTGCACTAACTATTTATGTTACACAGGACCTCGGTTTATCGTCTCATTCGAAAGACTAGCACCTAGACCACCACTCATGGTCTAATGGGTGGGGGAAAACTTTCGGGCCTAAACGTGATTCGAACCACCGCACACTTCCAACCCGGAGTTTTCGTTTTCTAAGCAGGCGCGTTACCTCTAGACCACCGATCCACTTGGAAATAGCCAAAGAATACTATAAAAATCAGTCAAAATGTGTGTGTGTGTGTGTGTGTGGGGGGGGGGGGGGGGGTTGCGCTTGTGTGTGTTTACATTTGAATTTGTAAAAACTATTAATTGTGTGCGTGTGTGTGTTTACATTTGAATTTTTAAAAATCTATTGATTGTAACTGGCTGCCTGTGAAAGACTAGGATGAATGAAAACGCTTTGATTTGTTTTTTGCAAGATATAGCGCTGTATAAATTCCATGTGTTATTATTATTATTATTATTATTATTAAAATAAGATGCAGCATTGAAGCTCGTTTTTTGGGTTTTCGTAATAATAATAATAATAATAATATTACTACTACTACTACTACTACTACTACTACTACTACTACTACTACTACTACTACTAATGTATGGAATTTATATAGCGCTGAATCTTGAAAAGTAAACAAATCAAAGCGCTTGCATTCAAATCATTCACACGCATGCAACCATCCATAAATATCAAGATAAACAAATATCAAATTTATGTACACAAAACACTTAGGTGGGGGTGGTGGAGGTGAAGGCAGCTATTGACAAGTAGGAACAGACAACAGGGGAAGATATCAAATAGAGTATAAAGAGCGTTTTGAGGGTAGATTTGAAAGAATCAAATGAAGGCTTTTGGCGAAGTGGAAGAGGGAGGTCGTTCCATGTGGAGGGACCGGAAACAGAGAAAGAGCGACGGCCAACAGTGGTTTGTTTAAATCTGGGTGTTCGAAAGCACAACGTATCTACAGCTGAAGAAGGGAACGGGACGGAGTGTACAGGTGAAGACAGTTACAGAGATAAGAAGGTGCAGATTTGTGGAGACATCACAACATGAAACTGGATTAGGATGCAGTCAGCTTCACAATTTTCTAATGTTTGTATAGTGCTTACCGCTGTGAATTTAATGATGACAAGTGCGTGACATGACATGATGACAAATGCAAGAAAATGTCATGATAACACAAAATAGGTACATGGCATTTTTATTTTATTTTGATTTTTTATACTTGGAATCTATCTATTCACCATAATTATATCTATCTGTCTATCTGTTTGTCTGTCGTTTCTGTCTCTGCATCACTTTATCAATAAGGCAGCTAATTTATCTCATATACATACTCCAGTGGAGAGAGAGAGCGAGAGAGAGAGAGAAAGAGAGAGAACTCGAACTCGAATATTTCGAACTCGAATATTTTAATGAGGGTATTTGGATAAGCCAGAGGCTTCTTTACACCAGGCTCTCATGGGGGAAAAGTGAAACAAACATGAATAAACCAACTGATCAACAAACAAGATAATGTCAAAAAGCAAAGAAATGAATCATTCAAATTGCCATTCAATTATTGACTGAAGTCATGAGAGAGAGAAAGAAAAGAGAAGAGAGAGAGAGAGAGGAGAGAGAGAGAGGAGAGAGAGAGAGAGAGAGAGAGAGAGAGAGAGAGAGAGAGAGAGGAGAAGAGAGAGGAGAAGAGAGAGGAGAGAGAGAGAGAGAGAGAGGAGAGAGAGAGAGAGAGAGAGAGGAGAGAGAGAGAGAGAGAGAGACAGACAGACAGAGAGACAGACAGAGACAGACAGAGAGAAAGAGAGAGATATGAACATCTTCTCTCAGTCGATTATTTTACGGATCAGAAAGGAGGGTCCAGCTATTTTCTGGCATGCTTACGTGCTTCCATGACTGCTTGTGTTTTTCTTTGCTTCTTTCCCAGCCTTACATGACGTGACATTCCTGTCGTGATGTTCTCGCAACGCTCATTCCGACCTCTTCACCCCAGCTAGAATTATCTGCACTCGTCGCGTCGCATTTTTGGGGCCAGAAGTCCACATGCGCTAATCAATGTTAGGTCGCCATGAGGCCACCCGCCAGAAGAACCCGGCGCTGCTGCTGGGATACTTTGTGGTGGTCAGTGGTCCTTGCTCTGAGCTGGCAAACGCAGAACACCACCTAGTAAGACCCCCCTTCCCCTCCCTGCCTTCTGACGACAGACAGTACCAGCTTTGTTGGAGGCCACTCTGTGTGTGTGTGTGTGTGTGTGTGTGTGTGTGTGTGTGTGTGTGAGGGAGAGAGAGAGAGAGAGAGAGAGAGAGAGAGAGAGAGGAGAGAGAGAGTGTGTGTGTGTGTGTGTGTGTGTGTGTGTGCGCGAGACCAGAGTAACAGGAGCCACCCAATGAGAAACGATTCTATTTTATTGCAGAATGGTATTTGGTGATGTGGTGGTGTAATATTTATTTATTTATTTGTTGTTTTATTTCGAGGATGTGCTTTAAAAAAAAATCTTGTCCCCCGTGTATATGCAGTTTTGTAAATGTTGTCATCCGTTCCCACCAGCACACAATGGACTACTCTTCCAAAAAGCGGAATGGGTTTTAAAGTGTACGCAAGATGTTCTGCATGCGTTCGAACACGGAACCTCGATTTAAAGTCTCATCCGAAGGACTTTTAGGGAGAGTGGAGTCGGCACTGATGTTAACTCCAGAAGAAAAATCCTCTTGAACGAGAATCGAACCCGGGTCAGCAGATCACGAATATGACGCTTTAAAATGACGACACTTAAAAACTGATGATGTTGTGACATTGCGTCTGTTATGAGGCGACTAGACAGGATTATATCCTGCGCCTCCTATCATGATTATATCCCGGCGTCAACTGGGCCTGAGAGAAATTAACAGACACCTTGGTCATATCAGTCAAGTATTTGAGCAGCTTTCCCCCCAAAAGACATGCTTAAAAGAGACAATGCTAGATTGTGTAGTCCCAGTTTTCCCAACAATCCAATACCCAACTCACTCCTTCGGATGAGACTATAAACCCAGGTCCCGCGTGCAAACGCACGCAAAACATCTTGCGCACACGTTAAAACCTATTCCGCTTTTCGGAAGAGAAGGCCATTGTGTGCCGGTGGGAACGGATAACAAAATTGACAAAACTGCTTACACACGGGAACTGGGTGTAAAAAAAAAGCACATGAATGCTTATTCCGTTATCCTCGAAATAAAGGAATAAAAGAATAAATAAAAATTAAAAAAAAACCTAAGAGCAGGCCGGAGTCCGAAATAAAACCCTGTGACTTTGAGGGGATTTGAACCGGCAACCTTCAAGCCGAGAACCACACACACGCTAGTCATTGCATACTTTATGGCGGGTGGGTGCTTTCTTGGTTTCTCCTATACTTTAAAAAAAAAACCCCACCAACGGAACACACAAAGCTTGCAGTAAATCATTTTAAAACTATTCCTCCTGTCTCTATGTTAGAAGTTCAGGACACAACTCTTTGTTGTCCCATTTCAAAGCAGCATCACAAAGTTTAGTCAAATTGAATGCAGCATCCAGTTTCACAAAAGATTGCATCAGTCTGGAGAAGAAAGAGAGAGAGAGAGAGGAGAGAGAGAGAGATGAGAGAGAGAGAGAGAGATGAGGAGAGAGAGAGAGAGAGAGGGGGGGAGAGAGGGGAGAGAGAGAGAGAGAGAGAGAGGGGGGGGGGGAGAGATCGAGAGAGAGAGAGAGGGAGAGAAAGAGAGAGAGAGCGAGAAAGAGAGAGAGAGAAGTTTATTGCAAACCCACAGAGGCAACAGTGGACAGACTCAGGCTACAGATCTAACAGAAAGCAGCATGCATAGCCCGGCACAAAAATTCAAGGAAGGAATGAGAGTGTACTGGAAATATTTTGTAATCCTTCGCAGTGTCGAAGAGATAGCCGGAGAGACAAATAAGTTCTTTTTGTGCGAATGTTAGGATCAGAAATGAAGAAAAAAACAGGGAAAAGTTGGTTCCACTGTCTTCTCAAGGCCTATGCTATAATGGTGATATGTTTTAGCAAGTTATGTTGAAGTTGTGTTTCCACATGAACAGCGCTTTTCATAACCGCATTTAAGAAAAAAAAAAGGTCTATGAAGCTGGAGTATGAACGTCTATATAGCAAGTTACTTGTAAACAGCCACTGGAAAACTTGAACACACGTGAACTTGTGAGCCAGTGTGTAGTGACAGTCCCACAGTAATCCCAGGGTGGGCAGGGGGAATCAGAGTGCACATTCTGGGTGACTCCTAGCATGTTAAGCTGGGGAACGCACACAAAACAAGAAAAGCAACAACAAAAACAACATCAACAACAACTTTATCTTCAAGGAAACAGAACGAGCATGCTCAGTTGTTTTCTTTGCATTCAAACTTTTTTTTTTTTTTGGGGGGGGGGGAGGGGTTGATTTCATTCTTTTCTTTTGAGGATAATGGAATAAACACTCATGTGCTTTTTTACGCCCAGTCGCCGTGTGTATACAGTTTTGTACATTTTGTCATCCGTTCCCACAGGCACACAATGGCCTATTCTTCCGAAAAGCTGAACGGGTTTTAACGTGTGCGCAAGATGTTTCTGTGAGCGTTCATACACGGGATTTCGGTTTATTGTCTCATCCGAAGAACTTTTTGAGGAAATGGAGTCGGCACTGCTGTTAACTCCAGAGGAAAAAAATAAATCCTCTTGAACAGGATTCGAACCCGGGCCAGCAGATCACGAGCGCAATGATGCGCATCACTCTAACCACCAAGCTATCTCTTCTGACAACGTGGGGAAGATAGCAAGTTGAGAGAAGGAAGAAAAGGAGCCATTATTCAGTCTGAGCTGCCCACTTGTCCTCACCAGCAGAGCAGTGAGAGGAAGGGAGGTGCACTGACCATCTGCCGCCAACCCTCACTTTCCTGCACTTCTTCTGGCCACAAATGGACAGATATATCCCACTTGACTCAGGAAATGACCTGGGCAAGAGCAGATAATTGGCCCTCTTCTGGCAGTGATTGCTGTTCTTGGGCGTCCAACACGTGTCGCCAGCTCAGGAGTTAGACGTGTTTTTCTATGAAATCGATTTTGTTGGTGTGTGTTTTTTTTTTTATAGCAAAACTTATGTTTTTAGAATTGGCTTGTAAGTTTTTCTGCACAAACTCCTGGAGATACTTTCATTGCACTTCCCTACCCACAAACACATTTTATTCATTCTCTCTCCTCCTTTGCCTGTGTTAACAATCTCCAAAGTTTATAAAGCAGTCAGATAGATAGGCTAGGAGAAACATTCAACTGACACTATTACTTTTAGAAAAACAACAACAACTAATAAGCAAATGGTATCCTCTTTTTAATTTACATTTTAAAGCAGTTCTCTTTCCTTGGATATTGCAAGATACTTCCGACGGTTTCGGCTGCTTGCTATAATTATTCTGATGACAGAAATCTGTCTGTTTGGTTCCAGTCTTTCTGGTGTGCATCCTAGTCAGTCTAAAAAGAGAGCTTCAGTGTTTGTTGATGAATACGTACAAACATGTTAACATGTTCTTAGTCACATTGTGCTCTTAGAGACTAGACATCTGACAATTCAATAACAGATTGTATTGTAGAGTTTATGTTCCACTTTATTTAGGTAGATTTCTTGGCGTGAAATTCGGGCTACTCTTCCCGGGGAAAGCGCGTCGCCACAAGAGCAGCGCCACTGCACTCATTCTTTTTTTTATATTCCTGTTTGCACTGTATTTTTCCCCTATCAGAGTGGCCTTTTTGTTGCTATGGATTCTTTTACGTGCGCTAAAAAATTATGTGTTACACACACGACCTCGGTTTATCGTATCATCCGAAAGACTAACACCCAGACCCTCACTCACGGTCTAGTGGATGGGGAAAAAGTTTCTGGCCCAAAACGGGGATCAAACCACCACACTCTTCGAGCCGAACTTTTTGCTTTGCGTTACCTCTAGGTGCGTTACCTCTAGACCACCGATTCACTAGCCTCGACACTATAGCTGAATAAAGTCAAGCGCATTGTCATTATGGTATCTAGGACCGTTTTGCTTTGTCCAAACAACAGAATATAACTAGAGCAGCACATTTCTATTTGTCATCTCCTCAAATTCACTGCACAAAACCTACCCAGGCCACATGCTCTGCAGTAATCCCTAAAACGCACACATGCGCCATTTTGGTACAAGAAATGGGGTTGGCAAGAGGAGATAATTGGCAGCTGCGCTGGCCATGATTGCTTCCCCTTGAGAAGATGACAGTGAAAGGCGTACATGATTGGCCAGTTTCAGCTCAAGAAGGTTAAAAAGAAAGAATAATAAAAAAGGAAAAATACCCGACAAATCCAGTCAAGATAAGAGGAATATTCTAATCTGCTGGCCATAAGGGATGGAGATGGGTGAAGTGTCTTCATTATTGGTGGCAATATCAGAATGCTCTCTATGTGTTTCTCTGTCTCTGTCTGTCTGTCTGTCTGTCTCTCTCTCTCTCTCACACACACACATCTTGCATACACATTAAAACCCGTTTTGCTTTGCTGAAGAGTGGGCCATTATGTACCGTTGGGAACGGATGACAACATTTACAAAAACTGCATTCACACGGGGACTGGATGTAGGAAAGCACATGAGTGCTTATTCCATTTCTCCTCGAAATGAAATAATAAAGAAATAAATCACGCACACAGAGCTTTTACGTTGTATCAAATGTGACTATTACACAACAGTAATTGGTGTCTAAATTCTGACTTTTCATTTTGTAAATTGATTTTCATTGTATCAGCAAAATGTGCCATACCTTAAAAATAAGACTACTGTCACAAAGCTGTAAAATACTTATACTTAAGTACATTTATTCAGAGTGTTCAAATTCTATCAACACGAGTTTCATTTTATACGATGTATTGTTTTAAAGATATGCAAAGCTAACAGGAAAGACACATAATGCAACTGCTCCACTTAATATCTCCTTTCTGTCTCCTGTCTGTTCTTTCGTCTGTTTATTTGTCTGCCTATCTATCCATCTGCTAGCCATCTGCGCTGTCTGCCTGTCTATCTGTTTGTCTGTAGGTTTCTATATCCATCCATCCATCCATTCTTTCTTCCTTCCTTCCTTCCGTCTGTCCATCCATCCACCCATTACTCTCTCTCTTTCTCACCAGCTCATTTGTCTCTTTTTCTTTAGACACATGTATGTCTGTACGTCTGTACGTCTGTCTGTCTGTCTGCCTGTTTGTATGTATGTATATGTATGTATGTATGTCAGTATGTGTGCAGAGAAAGAGAGAGAGACACAGAGACAGAGAGACACAGACAGACAGACAGACAGACAGACAGAGACAGAGAGACACAGACAGACAGACAGAGGCGGAGAGAGGGAGAGGGAGCGAGAGCATTTCAATCCATATTTCCATTGACAAAAGCCAACAACAACAACAACAAACCCTTTGATGTCTTAATCACCCGATTGGTCCACAATTTCCTTTTGTTACAGGATACCCAGAACTGACGACACTCTCTTTCGTGGTTTTCAAAGCTTGCGACATTCTGAGTGACCTCAAACGTTCGCATGCTCTTGCCACTCTCTACAAAACAATTCTGAAGCCGCATGTTGTGCTGTGACATTTTGAAAGCGTGTTGTTGGCCGCAGTGCAGACAAAATGGGATGAAGCATCTGGTTTCAGCAGAAGAGGAGACCAAGAAGTCTTTGTTTTTTCTTCATCTTGTTTACATACACTAGGTTTAAACCCAGCTTCGATGTGCAACGGGAAGCAATAGTAGACACAAGCAGAAAATAGGAGGAGGGGTGGGGTGGGGGGTGGGGGATGGGGGGCTCGAGGGGAGTAGGGGTGGGGGTGGGGGTGTATCCATGTACTTACGTCGGTGTTTAATCTTTGAAGGAAAAAAAGTATGCTCATGAATGTGTGCGTGTGTGTGTTGTGTGTGTGTGTGTGTGTGTGTGTGTGTGTGTGTGTGTGTGTGTGTGTGTGTTGTGTGTGTGTGTGTGTGTATGTATGTATGTATGTGTGTGTATGTATGTATATGTGTGTATGTATGTATGTATGTATGAGTTTGTGTGTATGTATGTGTGTATGTGTGTGTGTGAATGAGAGAGAGAGATTTAAATGTTTTAAAATATTAAAAAAAAAATTATATCGAGGATATTGGAATAAGCTCTTATGTACTTTTTACATCCAGTCCCCGTGTGTATGCGGTTTTGTAAATTTTTGTCATCTGTTCCCACCGGCACACAATGACCTACTCTTACGAAAAGCGGAACAGGATTTAACATGTGGGCAAGATGTTCTGCGGGCGTTCGCACACGGAGAGAGAGAGACAGAGACAGAGAGAGAGAGAGACAGAGAGAGAGAGCGGGCTTCCTTGGGTTTGGGGATATCATTCTTATCTGTAATAAGTATGTGCAAAGGAACACAGCACAAATGCGGTGTTGAGAAACAGACTAGCGAAATATTGTCAGCTCCAAGAGTGTTTCTTTTTCAACAATGATTTATACTTTGAGTCCTTGGCTATACTTCAACTCAAAGAGTTTTAGCAAATCGATAGTTTTTACGCATTGCATATGATTTTTATGGATACACTGTTAAATAAAAGCTTTGTAAGCATGAGTTTGGTTTTCAATCGTGCGATTTCTGTTCCTTTTCTCAGAAAGTTCTCTTAAAAAATCATTACGCTTTAGTTTCTGCGATGTATGTGTGCTGCAAACCAACTGTATCATAAAAAAGAATTGTTGAATTCCGACATTGATTTCCTTGCATAGCATGCCAAAGGGCTGTAAGAGACTGGCAGACAGCAGTTTGATGTTGTAGTGCTCTGTCCCTCCTATTATCCTGCCATGCACCCGTGTTGCCTAAAGAGGCAGCCAACTTGAGCAACAACACGCGATCTGGCCAGTAGCCGTAATGGCGGTGACATTCCCTGTTCCTTATGATGCTTGTTGTTGTTGTTGCTGTTGTTGTTGTTGATGTTGTTGTTGTTGATGTTGTTGTTGTTGTTGTTCTTCTTCTTCTTCTTCTTCTTCTTCTTTGCAATTTTCTTCTTCTTTGCAATTCTTCTTCTTCTTTGCATATCTTCTTCTTCTTTGCATATCTTCTTCTTCTTCTTCTTTGAAATTTTTCTTCTTCTTTGTCGTCTTCGTCGAACACTCAGACAGCTATTGTGGTCTGCTATATGAGCGAAAATGCGTTGCGCTGCCGTTAAGCGCCTGTCCAGTCAGGCTTAGCGCCTCTGACTTCGGCTTGGGGAGAAGTGTACTCTTATGAGTACTTGAGGAGAAAACAATAAAACGCATTTTTGCTCATGTGACAGACAACAATAGTTGCCGTCTGAGCGTTTGACGAAGTAAAGATATATATATGTTAGTGTAAGTGCGTGTACACACAAACGTAGTAGTTGTTTGTACATCTTGCGCAAAATACTAACAGCCACAGCTATCCCCTAAGTCTCTTGAGAGAAAATCAAGCCTGTGTTGATCTGAAGATGGGTGTGATCTGATAAAAACGCCACAATCATCCACTCTGTGTGCAGCATGGTGATTAATGACCGCAATCATCGTCAGGTCATTTGTTTGGCTTCCCAGTCCACCTGTCTGTCACACAGCACTTAAGAGCTGAAGGGATGACTGTGAACACTTTGTCTGTTATGTGGCTGTTATGATGTGCCAATGCGTTGTCTTCTTCTTGTTATTGTTCTTCTCATTCTTGTTCTTGTTCTTCTTCTTGTTCTTGTTCTTCTTCTTCTTCTTCTTCTTCTTGTTCTTCTTCTTCTTGTTCTTCTTGTTCTTCTTGTTCTTCTTGTTCTTCTTCTTGTTCTTCTTGTTCTTCTTCTTCTTCTTGTTCTTGTTCTTCTTGTTCTTGTTCTTGTTCTTCTTCTTGTTCTTCTTCTTGTTCTTGTTCTTGTTCTTGTTGTTGTTCTTCTTCTTCTTTGACGAATGCCCAGACAGCAACTATTATTGTTTGTCATGATTATGAGAAAAATGTTTGCGTTGCCATTAAGCACCTGGAAAATCAGGCCCAGCACATCCAACTTCGGAGTGGGAGAGCATTGTTATCTATCTAAGTCTTCCTGGTATAAAAGGCAGGAGAATGGACCAAGAAGGCAGAAAATAGACAAAAAGGGGTGACGGGAAGAAAAGGAATAAGGAAGAACAAAGAAAGGGATAGAAAAGAGGGAAACCCAACGCGGAATTTTCAAAAGATAGGGGTACTGTTTATATGACAGGCTCCCCGGCATCCCCAGGGGAAGAAGTCTTTCTTTGGCTGGCCAGGTCTAGAGTGGTGTTGGTTATTGGTGGAAGCTAAGTGTCAAAGCATTATTTTGTCAGCACGTCGTAGTTCTGCTCTTAAGAGGATGTCTTCTTCAGCCCTGACACAGGCAGTCTGAACGAAATCATCTGCACACTCCTTTAACTGAAACATAATCTAAAGTTGGAGTGTGGCTTCTTTTTTATGGCGTGGGTTTTGAAAAACATTCATATATGCACAATGTTCTTCCAGTCTGCACATTAGTGTGGCCTGGCGGTGATTTCCATGTCTGATGACTGAGACAGAGTGTTTCCCCCCAAAAATACCACTGATGAGTGTATGGTATTCACAGCCCGTCCTTGGTCACTCTCTGTTGTTCACTGCTGGTCCATTTCTTTGCAACGTGTCCACTGTATGCAGTGACACACCAATAATACCACCTGTGACACTGACAGAGTACAGCTCTACAGATGTGACAGGAGAGAGAGTGAAACCAATCAAACGAATACAGAAAGTACAACTGCCATCAAGGAAGCAAGAAACAGCACCCCTGTGTCCAGCGAGGATTGCAAGATGTTGATGGAACATTTACAAAAAAACCCCTTGCAAACACAATGGACAGGGGCTTCTGGTCCATAAAGAAAGCAGCAAAAGACGGGAATCTTCCGGACACGCCCAGTGAACAGCCAGGAGTACAACCACACCGCTAATGCCGCTCTGTGTGTGACAGTTCCCCCTCCTTGCTACGATATTCGTCATCAGCCAGTTATCACCAGAGACATCCACACACATGTAGAACTATGTATCAACAATACCACGTTGTGGTTACCACTGGCGAAGAATCGTTGATATTGTACAATGTTTAGTTTTGTTGTTGAACCTTTCAATTTCGGGCCCCTTTCCCAAGTACCCGTTTGTGAATGGGATAAAAAAACCCACACCTTAATACAATAAATCATGTATCATTGTCTCATTGTCATTGTCAAGGTTTATATTCAATATATCATTTTTTGTTTCTTCACGGCTCACGGTCAGTCCCTAGTTCACCCTGTAAACTCACTATCCACAGCTATTCACAGTCCACTGTGTGTCTTATGCTTATTGTTTATCTACTGTTTACTTTTTTTTTTTAACCATGCAATGTCCATTCTATATCCTATGTTTAAAAACAAACCCAAACCCAGTGACTCTAGCATGACTGGAACCCGCTACCCTCCAGCTAGAATGTGTAACTTTATAACGCTAACCACCCACGGGGTCACGGTAGTTAATAATAATAATAATAATAATAATAATTATGATACTTGTATCCAACTTAATCAGAACGGGGGTTTCTTCCACAGCAGTGGTATCATTTCACTCTTTCCTTAAAGTCTGGTATTTGTGTGGGGCTTGCGTGACCACGCCTTTCGATGTGTACAGCATGTGCTATCAGCTTAGCCAGGCAACAAATTGCTTTTCTACATCACACACCATTCCCTAGCTGAGCCCCTCCCCCCTCATGGATTCCAGGGCACAAAAAGGGGGAGTTAACTAGCGCGCAACACGCGATCTTGGCAGGTAGTCAGTCGTTCTAGCTGAAGCCGTGCCTGTTTCTCTTGATGTCAGACCTTCTGTGGGTGAAGGGGGACAGAAAAGAGAGAGAGAGAGAGAGAGAGAGAGAGAGAGAGAGAGAGAGAGAGAGAGGAGAGAGGGGAGAGAGGAGGAGGAGAGGGAGGAGAGAGAGAGAGATGGAGAGAGAGAGAGAGAGAGAGGGGGAGAGAGAGAGGAGAGGGAGAGAGAGAGAGGGAGGAGGGAGAGAGGGAGAGAGAGGAGAGGAGAGAGAGAGGAGAGAGGGAGAGAGGGGGAGGAGGGAGGGAGAGAGAGAGGGAGAGAGGGGGAAGGAGAGAGGGAGAGAGAGAGATGGAGAGAGAGAGGGAGAGAGAGAGGGAGAAGAGAGATAGGGAGAGAGAGAGAGAGAAGGAGAGAGACAATGACAAATTCTTTTTCTTTTATTTCGAGGATAATGAATAAGCACACATGTGCTTTTTTACATCCAGTCCCCGCCCGTTAGGGATACATCTTAATAATAATAACCCAATACTTATACAGTCTCACAATAAAAACAAGGGGAAATAACCTTTTCAAAACAGCTCCCCCCCAACAAACCCTCCCCCACCCCCCCCCCCACCAAACAACCCTCCCCCCCCCCCCAAAGCAAGCAATTAAAGAAATCCTAAAAAATACCCCACCCTACCCCCACCCCCCAAAAAACCGTAACCAAAACAAACAAACAAACAACAAAGAGAAGAAAAAACCACAAACAACAAAAGATGATAAAAAAGAGAAAAACAGACAAACAACAACAACAAGAGCAAGAACAAACAACAAAGCCAGAAAAAATAACACAACCAATACTTTAATAAGTCATAAAGCTAAACATCTACACATTGTCAAATGGTACACATACTTGTTAACATAATTATAAGATATTGAAAATAGGGCACTCATTAAAAACTATAAGTACAGAGGCAAGTCAATAAAAGTATTGAAAATATAAAAATATGAATCCTTCATCAGGATATACTATGACTATAAGCAGGACGATAAAAAGGTGAGAGAGAGAGAGACAGAGACAGAGAAAACAGAGAGTGTGTGTGTGTATTTCAGAGTAATATCCAATATATAAATCCCAAAAACAGTATGCCATCCATCAACACTCATTTTAGATTATACTTGTTTCAAATTATTTGTCATGATAAAAATAAATTTAATACCATACATCCATACAATAAAAACGAGAAACAAACCAAGAAGAAATTTAAAACTATACAGTCGTTGAGGGAGAGAATATGAGTGGGTGAGTGGGTGAGTGAGTGTGTGTGTGTGTGTTGTGTTGTGTGTGTGTGTGTTTTTGTGTTTGTTTGAGCGTGTGTGTGGGGGTGTGGGGTGTGGGTGGGGTGTGTTTCAGGGATAATACTAAATATGTAATACTCACATAGCACACGATCAACACAAACACTTTTTAATTATGCTCCTGCAAATTGAATGTCATGGTATATAAAAATAAGTGCATACCATACACTCACATATAAAGAGGGGGGAGAAAGCCAATAAAAGTCATAAAAAGAATTCTACAATTGTAAGCAATAGAAACAAATTTTTTTTCCAGGTAATGAATAAGTATTCATGTTCTTTTTACATCCAGTCCCCGCCCATGGGGTCACATTTAAAAATGCGCTCAGTACTCATACTTTCAAGCAGAAGAAGCAAAGGAAAAAAAAACTTTTTTAAAGAAGAAAAAAACAAACAACATACAAACAAACAACAACCCAAGACGAGCAAAAGACAAAAACCTACCCCCAGAACCCCCCCCCCACCCACCACAAAAAAGACAACAACAACAACAAAAAGCAGACAAAAACACCTTCCAAATAAACAAACAAAAAACAAGAAAAAACAGCAACAAACAAAAACAAATGGAAAAAAAACACCATAAGACCAACAAAAAAACCCCACAAAAACAAACAAAACAAAAAACAACAAAAAAACAATTAAAAAAAAAAATAGCACCTTCCCCCCTTCACACTCACAACACACACACACACACACACACACACAACACACACACAAACACCACACACACACACACACACACACACGGCATACACCAAAACAAAAAACAAACAAGCGAAAAACCCAAACAAATTACAACAAGAAGAAAGTAACAACCACAGCAATAACAACACAGAAAGAGAGAGAGAGAGAGAGAGAGGAGAGAGAGAGAGGAGAGAGAGAGAGAGAGAGAGAGAGAGAGACGGAGAGAGAGAAGAGAGATAAGCCAGCTTATAGATCATAAATTGAACACCTTCATATTGTAGAATAGTACACATAGTTGTTACACGTGGTAATAAGATATTAAAATAGGAGATTCACTGGAGCTCAAGTACAGACAACAAGTCCAAAATAATATTGAAAATCGAAAGTATGAATATGCCCTTTATTAGAATACACAATAACAAATGGAAGGATGAGAGAGAGAGAGAGAAGAGAGAAGCGAGAGAGATGAGAGATGAGAGAGAGACGAGAGAAGAGAGGAGAGAGAGAGAGAGAGAGAGAGAATGAATTAATTGATATCGGTCTTAGGCCACAATACACAGAGAGAGAGAGAGAGAGAGAGAGTGGAGAGAGAGTGAGAGAGAGAGAAGAGAGAGAGAGAGGAGAGAGTGTGTGTGTGTGTGTGTGTGTGTGTGTGTGTTGTGTGTGTGTGTGTGTCAGAGATGGTACTAAATATATAATTCTCAAAACGTACACGATCACCTTTGACACTTATTTTGATTACTTAGACAAAAAATATGTTATGGTAAAAAATAATAATAATAAAATAAAAAAAAAAAAAATAATACTAATAATTAATAAATAAATAAAACCTCAATACCCATACTCTCACACAATAAAAACAAGGAAGAAAGAAAGAAAGAAAAACAAAAACAAAAACAACAACCAGCCAGATTTATAAGGTCATAGTGAGAGAGAGAGAGAGAGAGAGAGAGAGAGAGGAGAGAGAGAGAGAGAGAGAGAGAGAGAGAGAGAGAGAGAGAGAGAGAGAGTGTGTGTTTCAGTGATAACTCTAAAATATATAATTCTCAAGACAGTGCACATCACTGTCAACACCAATTTTGATTATACTCATGCAGATTATATGTCAAGATAATGAAATAAACTCAATACCCGTATACTCATACAATAAAAATAAGGAAGAGGAGAAAAAAGAGGGGGGGGGGGGGGATAAAAGCCAATTATATAAGGTCAGGGAGAGAGAGAGAGAGAGAGAGAGGAGAGAGAGAGAGTGTGTGTGTGTGTGTGCGTGTTTCAAGGATAATACTAAATATATAATTCTCGAGACAGCACAGGATCACCATCAATATTCTTTTCGAATATACTCGTACAAATTGAACGCCATGAAAAAGAAAAAGCCCAACGTCAATACACTCAAACAATAAGGAGAAAAAAAAATCGCGAGAGAGAGAGAGAGAGAGAGAGAGGAGAGAGAGAGAGAGAGGAGAGAGAGAGAGAGAGGAGAGAGAGAGAGGAGAGAGAGGGAGAGAGAGAGAGAGAGAAGGAGAGAGAGGGAGAGAGAGAGAGAGAGGGAGAGAGGGAGAGAGAGAGAGGGATATAGAGAGAGAGAGGGGAGAGAGAGAGAGGGAGAGAGAGAGAGAGCGATAGAGAGAGAGAGAGAAAGAGGAGAGACAGAGAGAGAGAGAATGAGAGAGAGAGGTAGATAAGAGAGAGAGAGAGAGAGAGAGATAGGGAGAGAGAGAGGGGGGAGAAGGAGAGAGAGAAGGAGAGAGAGAGGGAGAGAAGAGAGAGGAGAGAGGAGGGAGAGAGAGAGAGAGGGAGAGAGATAGGAGAGAGAGAGAGGGCGGAGAGAGACAGGGAGAGAGAGAGGGAGAGGGAGAGAGAGAGAGAATGAGAGAGAGAGGTAAAGAAAGAGAGAGAGAGAGAGAGAGAGAGAGAGAGAGAGAGAGAGATAGGGAGAGGAGAGTGGGGAGAGAGAGACAGGGAGAGAGAGGGGGGAGAAGGAGAGAGAGAGAGAGAGAGAGAGAGAGAGAGGAGAGAGAGAGAGAGAGAGAGAGAGAAGGAGAGAGAGAGGGAGAGAGGGAGAGGAGAGAGTGAGAGAGAGAAAGAAAGGGAGAGAGAGGGGGGGGGGTGAAGAGGGAGGGAGAGAGAGAAAGAGAGGGAGAGGAGAGAGAGAGTGAGGGAGAGAGGAGCTTAAGGGAGCTGCCCTTTATGGAAACAAGGAGGATGTGTGACACATAAGTAGGTTGTCACTGCTGGATATGTGTGTCACCCATTGGGAGGGGGGGGGGGGGGGGGGGTGCAGTTCTTTGTGACTGAAAAAAGGCATGATTTACCAGTTGCTTCGTTCACATATATGTGTGTGTGTGTGTGTGTGTGTGTGTGTGTGTGTGTGTGTGTGTGTGAGTGTCTAAATTTGAAATCTGTTATTTTTGTGTGTGAAGGTCGCAGGTGTGGTGAATGATTCGAAAGTAGCCTACAAAAGGAATATAAGGAAAGAAGAAAAGAGAATTGGATGAAAAGAGAAGAGAAGAGAAGAAGAGAGAAAAAAGAGAATACAAGAAAAGAGAAGAAAAAGAAAAGAAAACACAAGACAAGATCAGATGCTGCTAACCGTTTGTGGCTGTGAGGGATGTCAGAGAACAGTGATGTAAAGTAATAAATACTGTCAGAGTGATGAATTTGCCTGCAGTTCAAGAAAGCACTAAGGGCTGAATGATATCATCAATATTAATCTTTTACCATTAGAATATTTTTTTTATGATATTGTGCACTCACATAGTGTCTCTTTTCATCACACATACCCACACACCCACCCAACCACTCTTTCGCTCTCTCTGCATCCCTCACACACACACACACCACACACACACACCACACACACACACACACACACACACCACACACACACACACACACACACACACACACCCCACACACACACACACAACACACACAACACACACACACACACACATTGCGCGGGCGCAGAGATATACACTTTTAAATATATTTATAATTCTTACCTTGTCCATACTTTTCTTTTTTTCTTCTTTCCAATTTCCTGACCAAGTCTTAACCATTTCATGAAGCAAGTTAAGATGTCAATCTAACACTGCAATACAGCTCTTGCTTGGCTCCATTGAAGCTGGCCACGCACATTGCATGCCAAGAAGATAGCTAAGCTGTGCTGTGTAGAGGACTGGCTGCATTGCCCTGCCCTGCCCTGCCCTGCCCCTCTTTCCTCTTTTCCAAGGCCCTGTCACTCCCTGTGGCAGTTAACTAGCTCACAACACCCAGTTGTCAAGTGGCTATCAGGCTTCAACTGATTGTTGTTTCGTCCCACACACATTTTTTTCTTCTTCTGGATGTGGACTTAAAAGACGTTCACACACACACACTTACATACATACACACATGCATACATAATATATACACATATACATACATACATCATACATACATACATCATACATACACACATAATACATATATACATCATACATACATGCATACATACATACATCATACATAACACATACATACATACACACATTATAGATACATGCATACATACATACATACATACATACATACATACATACATACATACATCATACATACACACATCATACATACACACATACATACATACACACATCATACATACATCATACATACATGCATACTATACATACATACATACATACATACATACATACATACATACATCATGCATACACACATACATACATACACACATCATACATACATGCATACATACATACATACATCATACATACACACAAAATACATACATACATACATACATACATACATACATACATACATACATACATACATACATACATACATACATGCATACATACATGCATACATACATACATACACATACATGTCTCTAAACATATATCATTCTTAACTTGTCCACACTTTTCTATATTTCTTCTTTCCACTTTCCTGACCAATTCTTAACCACCTCATGTAGCAAGTTGAGATGTCAATCTAACACTGCAATACAGCTCTTGCTTGGCTCCATTGAAGCTGGCCACGCACATTGCATGCCAAGAAGATAGCTAAGCTGTGCTGTGTAGAGGACTGGCTGCATTGCCCTGCCCTACCCTGCCCTGCCCTGCCCTGCCCTGCCCCTCTTTCCTCTTTTCCACAGGCCCTGTCACTCCCCGTGGCAGTTAACTAGCTCACAACACGCAAGTTGTCAAATGGCTATCACACTTCTACCTTTTGTCCTTTCATCTCACATACCTTTCTTTACCTTCTGGGTGTGGACTCAGTAGATGTTCTCTCTCTCTCTCACATACACACATGCATTAAAATATATTTATAATTCTTATCATGTCCATACTTTTCTTTCTTTCTTCTTTTCACTTTCCTGACCAATTCTTAACCACCTCATGTAGCAAGTTGAGCTGTCAATCTAGCCTAGCAATGCAACTTTTGTTTGGCTCTATTGAAGCTGGCCACACACATTGCATGCCAAGGAGATAGCTAAGCTGTGCTGTGTAGAGGACTGGCTGCATTGCCCTGCCCTGCCCTGCCCTGCCCTGCCCTGCCCCTCTTTCCTTTTTTCCACAGGCCTTGTCATTCCCCGTGGCAGTTAACTAGCTCACAACATGTTAGTTGTAAAGTTGCTATCAGGCTTCTTACCTTTTGTAGTTTTATCTCACAGTTTATTTCCTTCTGGGTGAAGACGGATAAACATCTCTCTCTCTCTCTCTCATCAATGACTTGGAATGGTGCAGTTTTCTTTTCTTTTATTTTTTTCATACCACTTTTAAGTCATGGCAGATTTCTTTGCCTGAAATTCTTTGGGCTGCTCTCCCAGGAGGAGAGCATGTCGCCACAACAGCAGCGCCTGCCATTATTTTTTTTCTTTTTCCTGTCTACAACTGTATTTGTTTTTCTAGTAGAGTGGCTTTTTTCTACAGAATTTTGCCAGGGACAGTTCTCTTGTTGCCATGGGTGCTTTAAGCTGACCCCTGGAGAAACTGAGGTCTATGATGCATTGCTTCCCTTGGACAAGATAGGTTATGGGACACCTTTACCTTTTATTTACCTTAATGGTAAGAACGACGTTGTCTTTGTATAAAAGAGGGATGCATGGTATTGGTTAGAAAATTCAGAACAATATAATTTAATATGTTATTTGCATGAGGTAACAGTCTGACATGACATGCTACATCCCTAGTATGCATTCTGGTGGGTTAAATAAATATTGATGCAGCTCTATGCAAAACATTCATCCATTTTTGTTGTTTGTTTAATCAGAACAATTTGAATCTTGTTTTTTTTCTGTCTGTCTGTCTGTTTGTCTGTCTGTTTTGTTTTTTGTTGTTGTTTAATGTCTGTTCACTACTTGGTGATAAGGACACACCCGCATTCAAACCAACATCTATCTACCTATCTATCTATCTATCTATCTATCTATCTATCTATCTATCTATCTATCTATCTATCTATCTATCTATCTATCTATCTATCTATCTATCTATCTATATATCTATCTATCTATCTATCTATCTATTTATCTGTCTATCTGTCTATCTGTCTATCTATCTATCTATCTATCTATCTATCTATCTATCTATCTATCTATCTCTAATGTATGTATATTTATATTCTCACAACTGTCTACAACCGAAGCCATGCTCATAGGGACCCAACATAAACTTTCCTCTATCACAAAAACTTCAATAGAATTCGGCAATACGTCAGTTCCTTTGTCCAACTCTGTGAAGTATTTAGGAGTAGTTCTTGACAACACACTCTCTATGAAAAAATTCATCACCCTGACCTGGCAGTCTTGCTACTATCAATTACGGCGCGTAAGCGCGATTCGCAAGTATCTGTCCACTGATGCAACTTCCAAGCTTGTCACATCTCTTATTCTTTCACGTTTAGACTACTGTAATTCTCTTTTGGCTGGCCTACCAGCATCATTCTATCCACTCTCTTCAACGCATACAAAACTCTGCAGCTCGACTGGTCCTAAGAAAGAAAAAATCTGAACAAAATCACTCCTCTTCTGCGATCTCTTCATGGTTGCCTGTCTCAAAAAGACTGGAGTATAAATCAATACCCTCTGTTTCAAATGTCTCCACAAATCTGCACCCTCTTATCTCTGAAAACTGTCTTCACCTGTACACTCCATCCCGTTCCCTTCGTTCAGCCGCAGATACTTTGTGCTTTCGAACACCCAGATTCAAACAAACCACTGTTGGCCGTCGCTCCTTCTCTGTTTCTGGTCCATCCACCTGGAATGACCTCCCTCTTTCACTTTGTCAAAAGCCTTCACTTGATTCCTTCAAATCCAGCCTCAAAACACACTTATTTCCTACCTGAGACTTTCCCCCACATATCTGTCCCTAATTTTCAACAGAAATCTTTCACCTTCTAGTGTTGTTCCGTGTGTGTGTGTGTGTGTTGTGTGTGTGTGTGTGTGTGTGTGTGTGTGTGTGTGTGTGTGTGTGTGTGTGTGTGTGTGTGTGTGTGTGTGTGTGTGTGTGTGTGTGTGTGTGTGTGTGTGCGTGAGTGCGTGCGTGTGCGTGCGTAGTACGCGCGCATGGATTTGAAATCTGTTGCTTATTATGTTTAAGGAGAGTTGCATGCCTGTAAATGATTGAGTGCAAGCGCTTCGATTTGTTTGTTTTTTACAAGATTCAGCGCTATATAAATTCCATATATTCTTCTTATTATTATTACAATATAGGTCTTACTGGAAAAGAATATATAATCTCAGCAACTGATGTTATGAACTGCTGAGAGTCATATAAAACTTCTTGAACAGTGGCATATTTTTCATGAATATCTATTCCTCTCCTTTTAAACAGGTCAGTTAGGATTGAGCAATCAAACAATAAATGGTGGATTGAAAGAGATTGAGAACAGCAACATATCACATTTTTAGAATATTTGGTGTTCCATGGATTTAGCCTCATTTTATATATTAAAATTTCTACTTTCCGTGAGCAAGAAATGTTTTCAAAGTGTGTTTTCTTCATTTTGGAATGCATACAATTCATCAATTTAGCATTAATTTCATGCGAGGACGATGTAAGATTGGAATCAAATGTTTCAATGTTACAATCAGAGGCACCTTGTTTTTCTAAAGAATCAACCAACTCATTCCAATAGATTCCACAGTGAGAAGGGACCCAGCAAAAAGTTATTTGTATGCCTCTGCTTGCAATGCAATGTATCAAGAATGTTATCTCAAATATAATATCTTTCCTTATTTTCCCCTGCCAGTGCTTTAGTGCCATCAATACTGCTTTTGAGTCATCGCAAAAATGAATGTAGCAAATATCAAGCGCAGTATTTGACAAAAAAAATCAAGGCCATAAGGATTGCAAACAATTCACACGTAAAAATAGAAAAATGTTTTCCTAAATGAAATGATTTTTGTACTTTTAAAACAGGAATCACAATACTACCCCATTTCTTCCTGATTCCAGTACAGAACCATCAGTATACACTTTTAAATAATTAGAATAGTTACTTTCAATGTGACTTTTTACATCAACAAGGAGCAAATTTTGATCTTCATTCTTTTTTACATCCCTGTAGTCAGTGTCAAAGTTAGCTGATACATGTTCCCAAGGAGGCATTTGAGGAAGCATTGGAAAAATTGGAATTGTTGTTTGGTCAATATGTTTGTCTGTCTGTATGTCTACATGTGTGTCTGCTTGTCTGCCTACCTGTATGTTTGTCTTTCTGTACTTTTTTGTGACACGTAAAAAAAAAAGAAAAGAGGCCACATCTACCCCAAACAATACATGCTACAGTTCATCTGTTGCTCTTAAAAATGCAAAACCATCAGAATCATCCCCCATGTCATAGTTGTCTTTGAGACCTAGTGATCATCATTGAAGTCAATGTGCCGCACCATGCCTAGGCAGATATATACATGCCACTAAATATATCTCATTCTTACCTTGTCCACACTTTTCTGTATTTCTTTTTTCCAATTTCCTTATCAATTCTTAACCACCTCATGTAGCAAGTTGAGATGTCTATCTAACACTGCAATACAGCTCTTGCTTGGTTCCATTGAAGCTGGCCACA
>CM054155.1:7156664-7158661 GCA_028751875.1 Rapana venosa
CAGGGTCCATGATTCACAGGCATACATAAATATGGATATGACAAGGGAGTGCATTAGTCTGATCTTGGGGATAAGTGAGATATTTTTATCTCTCCAGATGGTGTTTAGTTTTGACAAAGCTGTTATTATTACATCATACATACATACATACATACATACATACATACATACATACATACATACATACATACATACATACATACATCATACATACACACATACATACATACATACATTACACACATACATTACATGCATACATTCATACATACATTACATCTACATCATACATGTACATCATCATACATACATACATACATACATACATTACATAATCATACTATACTACATACTACATACATACATACATACATACATACATACATACATAAATTACATACATACATACATACATGCACACACATACATGTCTCTAAATATATATAATTCTTACCTTGTCCATACTTTTTTTCTTTCTTCTTTCCACTTTCCTGATCAATTCTTAACCACCTCATGTAGCAAGTTGAGCTGTCAATCTAGCCCAGCAATGTAACTTTTGTTTGGCTCTATTGAAGCTGGCCACACACATTGCATGCCAAGAAGATAGCCTAGCTGTGCTGTGTAGAGGACTGGCTACATTGCCCTGCCCTGCCCTGCCCTGCATGCCCTGCCCTGCCCTGCCCCTCTTTCCTCTTTTCCACAGGAACTGTCACTCCCCGTGGCAGTTAACTAGCTCACAACATGCAAGTTGTCAAGTGGCTATCAGGCTTCTTACCTTTTGTAGTTTTATCCTACAGTTTATTTCCTTCTGGGTGTAGACTGATAAACATCTCTCTCTCTCATTACTTGCAAAACATTTGACTATTGCAATTTTATTTCATAGATTTGGTCTGCAGCATACCATGTTTGTAATATATGTTTGTTTAAACTATTGATTATTTGTCATTGGTTGCATGACTGTGTAAGATTAGGTTGAATGCATGTGCTTTGATGTCTTTGCAAGATATAGCGCTATATAAGGTCCATTTATTATTATTATTATTATTATTATTATTATTATTATTATTATTATTATTATTATTATTATTATTATTATTATTATTATTATTATTATTATAATAATAATTATCAATGACTTGAAATGGTACAGTTTTCTTTTCCTTTCTTTATCTCATACCACTTTAAGTCAGGGCAGATTTTTCTGCATGAAATTCTTTGGGCTGCTCTAGGAGGAGGAGAACGTGTAGCTACAAGAGCAGCACCTGCCATTTTTTTTCTTTTTTTCCTGTCTACAACTGTATATGTTTCCCTAGTAGAGTGGCTTTTTTCTACAGAATTTTGCCAAGGACAATTCTCTTGTTGCCGTGGGTTCTTTGAGCTGGCCCCTAGAGAAGCTGAGGTCTATGATGCATTGCTTCCCTTGGACAAGATAGGTTATGGGACACCTTTACCTTATATTTACCTTAATGGTGAGAACGTTTTCTTTGCGTTAAAGAAGGATGGATGGTATTGTTAGAAAATTCAGAATGATACAACCATTTAACATGTTCTTTTGCATGAGGTAACAGTCCGACATGGCATGCTACATCCCTAGTCTGCATTCACTGATGAATTAAATAAATGATGATGCAGTTCTATGCAAAACATTCATCCATTTTTGTTTTCTGTTTAATCAGAGAAATTTGAATCTTGTTTCTCTGTCTGACTGCCTATCTGTTTACATGTTTGTCTGCCTGTATGTCTGTTTTTCTGTAGTGTTTTTTGGAGACACGAAAAAAGAAAGAAAAGAGGCCACATCTACCCCAAACAATATATGCTACAGTTCATCTTTTGCTCTTAAAAATGCAAGACCATCATAATCATCCTCAACGTCATAGTTGTCTTTGAGACGTAGTGATCATCATTGAAGTCATTGTTATTTTCATGGTGTCTGTTCCTCTGTTTCTCCTCTCTCCCCTCTTCCCCTCTCTCTCTCTCTCTCTCTCTCTCTCTCTTTC
>CM054155.1:7159161-7161661 GCA_028751875.1 Rapana venosa
AGGGCCAAAAAATGACCCTTTCATGGCCCCAATGACGCTTTATCTTGGTTTGGGAAGGCAGTCTCCGACCACTACTACCCCTTCCCCACTTACTAAAAAAAAATATTTAACTAGATAACAATGAGCGAAATTGCACAAGTGGCTGTGAATACTGTGGATAGTGAGCACAGGGAACTAGGGACTGAACGTAGCTGGAAAAACCAGAATAATAAAATGAAACCTGACAATGACTAATGAACAATTAACTATTTTATGTATTAATTTTTTTGGTTTTTTTCCCTTCAACGGGTAGTTGGGAAGGGGCCGGAAGTTGAAAGGTACACCAGCAAAACTAAACATTGTACAATATCAACGGCCAGTGGTAACCACAACCCTGGTATTGTTTGTACATAGTTCTACATGTGTGTGGATGTCACTGGTGATAACTGGCTGATGACGAATATCGTAGCAGGGAGCGGGGAACTGTCACACACAAACTGTCACACACAGAGCGGCATTAGCCGTGTGGTTGTACTGCTGGCTTGTTACTGGGCGTGTCCGGAAGATTCCCATCTTCAGCTGCTTTCTTTATTGACCAGAAGCCTCTGTCTATTGTGTTTGCAAGGGGTTTTTTTGTAAATGTTCCATCAACATCTTGCAATCCTCGATGGACACAGGTGTGCTGTTTCTTGCTTCCTTGATCGCAGTTGTACTTCTGTATTCGTTTTGATTGGTTTTACTCTCTCGCTATTCCCTGTCACATCTGTAGACCTGTACTCTGTCAGTGTCTCAGGTGGTATTATTGGTGTGTCACTGCATACAGTGGACACATTGTCAAGTAATGGACCAACAGTGAACAACAGACAGTGACCAGGGACAGGAAGTGAATACCCTACACTCATCAGTGGGGTTTTGTTTTAAAATGGGAAACACTCTGTCTCAGTCATCAGACGTGGAAACCACCGCCAGACCAAACTAATGTACAGACTGGAAGAACAGTGTGCAGATATGAATGTTTTGTTAAAACACGCGCCATAAATGAGAAGCCACACTCCAACTTTAGATTATGCTGTTTCCCTTTCAGTTAAAGGAGTGTGCAGATTATTTCGTTCAGCCTGCCTGTGTCAGGGCTGAAGAAGACATCCTCTTAAGAGCAGAACTACGACGTGCTGACAAAATAATGCCTTGACACTTCGCTTTCACCAACAACCAGCACCACTCTGGACCTGGCCAGCCAAAGGAAGACTTCTTCCTCCTGGGGATGCCGGGGGCCTGTCATATAAACAGTATCCTGACCTTTTGAAAATTCCGCGTTGGGTATTCCTCTTTTCTATCCCTTTCTTTGTTCTGCCTTATTCCTTTTCTTCACGTCACCCCTTTTTTGTCTATTTTCTGCCTTTTTATTCCATTCTCCTGCCTTTTATGCCAGAAAGACTTAAGTAGATAACAATGCTCTCCCACTCCGAAGTTGGATGCGCTGGGCCTGATTTTCCAGGTGCTTAATGGCAGCGCAAACATTTTTCTCATAATCATGACAAACAATAATAGTTGCTGTCTGGGCATTCGTCAAAGAAGAAGAAGAAGAAGAAGAAGGAGGAGGAGGAGGAGGAGGAGGAGGAGGAGACGAGGAAGAAGAAGGAGGAGGTGAGGAAGGGGAGGAAGAGGAGGAGGAAGAGGAGGAGGAGGAGGAGGAGACGAAGAAGAACAAGAACAAGAACAAGAAAAAGACAACGCATTGGCACATCATAACAGCCACATAACAAAGTGTTCACGGTCATCCCTTCAGCTCTTAAGTGCTGTGTGACAGACAGGTGGACTGGGAAGCCAAACAAATGACCTGACGATGATTGCGGTCATTAATCACCATGCTGGACACAGAGTGGATGATTGTGGCGTTTTATCAGATCACACCCATCTTCAAAATCAACACAGGCTTGATTTTCTCTCAAAGACTTAGGGATAGCTGTGGCTGTTAGTATTTTGCTGCAAGTGTACAAACACTACTACGTTTGTGTGTACACCTACGCTAACATATCTATATATATATATATATATATATATATAATATATATATATATTATATATATATATAATATTATAATATATATATATATATATATTTTCTTCGTCAAAACGCTCAGACGGCAACTATTGTTGTGGGTCACATGAGAAAAAAATGCGTTTTTTTTTTTTTCCCTCAAGTACTTATAAAGGACGGGATAGCTCATGGTCGGAGCACTCGCTTTTCCCCCAGTCAAGTTAAGCACCCCGAGCGTGGTTACCGTTGGATGGGTGACCGTTTGCGCGCCTTGGCTTCAGTACAGTTCCCCCAGTTCACCCAGCTGTAAATGGGTACCTGCCCTCTTTAGGGTCAGGGAAGGTAAAGTAGCGAGGGAGAGGAGATGGGCGCCGCCCTCAATATGCTGGCCCCTAGAGAAGTGAGGTCTCTGACGCCTCGCTCCCCTACGACCTTATAGGTTATGGGATTCCTTCACCTTTTTTTTTACTTATAAGAGTACAC
>CM054155.1:7164161-7179161 GCA_028751875.1 Rapana venosa
AACAGATAGACAGCAGACAGCGCAGATGGCTAGCAGATGGATAGATAGCCAGACAAATAAACAGACGAAAGAACGACAGGAGACAGAAAGGAGATATTAAGTGGAGCGTTGCTTTAAATGTGTCTTTCCTGTTAGCTTTGCATATCTTTTAAAACAATACATCGTATAAAATGAAACTCGTGTTGATAGAATTTGAAAAACTCTGAATAAATGTACTTAAGTATAAGTATTTTACAGCTTTGTGACAGTATTTCTTATTTTTAAAGGGTATGGCACATGTTGCTGATACAATGAAAATCAATTTACAAAATGAAAAGTCAGAATTTAGACACCAATTACTGGGTTTTGTAATAGTCACATTTGATACAACGTAAAAGCTCTGTGTGCGTGATTTATTTCTTTATTTTTTTCTTTCGAGGAGAAATGGAATAAGCACTCATGTCTTTCCTACATCCAGTCCCCCTGTGAATGCAGTTTTTGTAAATGTGTCATCCGTTTCCCCCGGTACAAATTTGGGCCCAAATCTTCACAAAGCAAAACGGGGGTTTTAAATTTATCAAAATGTGTGTGGGAGAGAGAGAGGAGGGAAAAAGAGGAGAGAGGGGGAAAAGACCGAGACAGAGCAGAGACAGAGACAGAAACACCCTAGAGGCATTCTGATATTGCCACCAAAAATGAAGACACTTTTACCTCTACATCCCTTATGGCTGCAGATTAGAATATTCTCTTATCTTGACTGGATTTGTCGGGTATTTTTCCTTTTTATTATTTTTCTTTTTAACCATTCTGAACCTGAAACGGGCCAATCATGTTACGCCTTTCACTGTCATCTTATCAAGGGGAAGCAATCTGGACAGCGCAGTGCAATTAATATCACTCTTGCCACCCCATTTTATTGTACCAAAATGGCGCATGTGTGCGTTTTAGGGTTACTGCAGAGCATGTGCCTGGGTGGGTTTTTGTGCAGAGAATTTGTGCAGATGACAAATAAAATTTGCTGCTCTAGTTTTTCTTCTGTTGTTTGGTCATAAACAAAACAGTCCTAATACCATAATGACATTTGACTTGACTTTATTAAGCTATAGTGTCGATACTAGTGATCCCGGATGGTCTAGAGGTTCACCTCCTTACGCACAACGATAAAGTTCGGCTCGAAGTGTGTGGTGGTTTGATCCCCGTTTTGGGCCAGAAACTTTTTCCCCATCCACTAGGAACGTTGGAGTGAGGGTCTGTGTTTGTCTTTCGGATGATACGATAATCCAGGGTCGTGTGTTTAACCTCTAATTATTTAGCGCACTAAAGAATCCAGGCAACAGAAGTTTTCATGGCAAAATTATGTTTTTAAAAAGTCACTCTGTTAGGGTGGAAATTTATTTATATTTTATTTATTTATACCACTTTTAAGGTCAGAAGATATTTCTCTGCGTGAAATCGGGCTGCTCCCCGGGGAGAGCGCGTTGCCACAAGAGCGCGCACCCTTTTTTTCTGCCAACTGTATTTGCTTCCCTATCGAGTGTCTTTTTTTAAGAATTCTGACCAGTGGCAAAACTCTCTTGTTGACGTGGGTCTTTTACGTGCGTGAATAATATGTGTAACACACCGGACTCGGTTTCATCGTCTCATGCCTGAAAGGGACCTTGCGCCCAGACCACCACTCTTGGTCTAATGGATGGGGGAAAGTTTCGGGCCTAAACGGGATTCGAACCACAGCTCTCTTCCGATCCGGACTTTTCGCTTTCTAGAAGGCGAGTTAACCTCTAGACCACCGATCACTTACAAATGCAAATTTTACAACTGCAAACAGGAAAGTAAAAAAGAAGAATGAGTGGACAATATGGCACTGCTCTTGTGGCGACACGCTCTCCCGGAGATTAGCAGCCGAGTTTCAGCCAGAAAATCTACCTAAATAAAGTGGTACATAATCTCTACAGTACAATCTGTTATTGAATTGTCAGATGTGTAGTCTCTCCGAGAACAATGTGACTAAGAACAATTTTTAACATGTTTGTACATATTCATCAACAAACACTGAAGCTCTCTTTTTAGACTGACTAGGATGCACACCAGAAAGACTGGAACCAAACAGACAGATTTCTGTCATCAGAATAATTATAGCAAGCAGCCGAAACCGTGGGAAGTATCTTGCAATATCCAAGAAAAAAGAACTGCTTTGAAATGCTTCGATTTGTTTGTTTTTTACAAGATTCAGCGCTATATAAATTCCATATATTATTATTATTATTATTAAATTAAAAAGACGATACCATTTGCTTATTAGTTGTTGTTTTTTCTTAAAGTAATAATGTCAGTTGAATGTTTCTCCTAGCTAGTCTATCTGACTGCTTTATAAACTTTGGAGATAGTTAACACAGGCAAAGGAGGAGAGAGAATGAACAACATGTGTTTGTGGGGAGAAAAGTGCAATGAAAGTATCTCCAGGAGTTTGTGAAGAAAAATTTACAAGCCAATTCTAAAAACATAAGTTTTGCTAAAAAAAAAAAAAAAAAACACACACACACCAACAAAATCGATTTCATAGAAATATACATTCAAACTCCTGAGCTGGCGACCACGTGTTGGACGCCCTAAGAACAGGCAATCACTGCCAGAAGAGGGCCAATTATCTGCTCTTGACCAGGTCATTTCCTGAGTCAAGTGGATGTATCTGTCCATTTGTGGCCAGAAGAAGTGCAGGAAAGTGAGGGGGGGCTGCGGCAGAGGTCAGTGCACCTTCCCTTCCTCTCACTGCTCTGCTGGTGAGGACAAGTGGGCAGCTCAGACTGAATCATTGCCTCCTTTTTCTTCTTATTCAACTTGCTATCTTCCCACGTTGTCAGGAGAGCTAGCTTGGTGGTTACGATTGATGCGCATCATTGCGCTCGTGATCTGCTGGGCGGGTTCAAATCTGTTCAAGAAGATTTTTTCATTGGAGTTAACATCAGTGCCGACTCCATTTCTCAAAAGTTTCGGATGAGAAAATAACGAAATCCGTGTATGAACGCTCCACAGAAAAAATCTTGCGCACACGTTAAAACAAACCGTCAGCTTTTCGGAAGAAAGTCATTGTGTGCCTGTGGGAACGGATGACAAAAAGGACAAAAACTGTATTACCACGGCGATGGGCGTAAAAAAGACATGAGTGTTTATTCATTATTCCTCAAAGAAAAGAATGAAATCAAACCCTCCCCCCCCCCCAAAAAAAAAAAGTTTGAATGGTAAAGAAAAAAATGAGCATGCTCGTTCTGTTTCCTTGAAGATAAAGTGTTGTTGATGTTTGTTTTTGTTGTTGCTTTTCTTGTTTTGTGTGCGTTCCCCAGCTTAACATGCTAGGAGTCACCAGGAATGTTCACTCTGTTTCCCCCTGCCCACCAGGGATTACTGTGGGACTGTCACTACAACACTGGCTCACAAGTTCTCGTGTGTTAAGTTTTCATGTGGCTGTTTTACAAGTAAACTTGCTTTATAGACCAGTTCATACTCCAGCTTCAATAGACCTTTTTATTTTCTTAAATGAGGTTTTGGGGGGAAAAGCGCTGTTACATGTGGAAAACAAACTTAACATAACTTGTTAATGCTTTTATACATTATTGCAAAGGCCTTGAGATAGCCAGTGGTACCAACCTTTTCCTTTTTTTGTCTCCATTTCTGATCCTAACTTTCCTACAAAACAGACTCATTTGTCTCTCGGCTATCTCGACACTTGCGAAGGATTACAAAAATAATTCCTGTACACTCTCAATTCCTTCTTGTAATTGTTGTGCCGGGCTAGCATGCTGCTTTCTGTTAGTTCTGTAGCCTGACATGTCTGCCAATGTTGCTCTTGGGGGTTTTGCAATAACTGATGTCTGTCATGTCTGTTCTGTCTCTCTCTCTCTATCTCTCTCTCTCTCTCTCTCTCTCTCTCTCCTCTCTCTCTCTCTCTTGCTCTCTCTCTCTCTCTCTCGTCTTTCTCTCCTCTCTCTTCTCTGACTGATGCAATCTTTTGGAAAACTGGATGCTGGCATTCAATTTGACTAACACTTTGTGAGGAGCTTTGAAATGGGACAACAAAGAGTTGTGTCCTGAACTTCTAACATAGAGACAGGAGGAATAGTTTTAAAATGATTTACTGCAAGCTTTGTGTGTTCCGTTGGTGTTTGTTTTGTTTTTTTTAATATAGGAGAAACCAAGAAACCACCCAGCCGCCATAGAGTATGTAATGACTAGCCTGTGTGTGTGGTTCTCGGCTTGAAGGTTGTCTGTTCAAATCCCCTCAAAGTCATAGGGTTTTATTTCGGACTCCGGCCTGCACTTAGTATTTTTTTAATTATTTATTTATTCTGTTATTGCTCTATTTCGAGGATAATGGAATAAGCGTTATGTGCGGGTTGGGGTTTTTTTCACCAGTTTCCGTGTGTATGCTGTTTCGTCACGTTTGTCATCCGTTCACACCAGCTACGCACAATAGTCTACTCTTCAGAAAAAACGGAATAGGTTTTAACATGTGCGCATGATGTTCTGCCGTTGCGATTCGAATCGGGACCTGGGTTTCTATAGTATCATCCGAAGGGTGAGTCTGGGTTATTGGATTGTTGGAAAACTGGAAAATTTCACATCATAGCATTGTCTCTTTTAACTCATGTTTTAGGGTTAGGGAAAAGCTGCTCAAACTTGATAATTTGGACAGTTGTCTGTTTCTCTCATGCCTAGTTGACGCCGGGATATAATTATAATGGAAGCGCTGGGGTATTATCACACACCCCACCACCTCCCCCCCCCCCCCGTGTTCTGGTCGTCTTATAAATGAACGCGAATTCACATCATCATTTTAAAGTGTTCGTCATTTTAAAGAATCAATTTTATAAATCGTCATCATTTTAAAGCGGCATCCTTTCACAGCTTCGTGATAAAACCATCATCATCACCAAATATCATTCTACAATAAAACAGAACCGTTTCTCATTTGGTGGCATCTCTTACTCTGGTCTCATGTTGACCACAGGTTTAGCATCTTACACACTTCCATGCCAGTCATGAGTTGATTTTCAGGATTTAAGGATGAAATTTTATTTATTTTATTCTTTTATTTCGAGGATAATGGAATAAGCATTCATGTGCTTGTTTTCATCCAGTCCCCGTGTGTATGCAGTTTGTAAATTTTGTCATTCGTTCCCACCGGCACACAATGGCCTACTCTTCCGAAAAAGCGGAACGGGTTTTTACGTGTGCGCAAGATGTTCTGCGTGCGTTCGAACACGGGGCTTCGGTTTATTAGTATACATCCGAAGGAGTTTCAGGGAAGAAGGTTGTTGAGGGGGTACATTGTGATGGTCACCCACCTAGGTAGGTGGCGTTCAGTCTCAAGTTACTCAAGAATTACTTTAATGTCTCATCTAGAGAAAATTATGAGTGCAATTTTTATATTACAATTACACAGCATGCATTATCAAACAATATCGATTATGAAGTAATAAATGACTCAAACGCCGACAACACTCTACGTCACACACACACACACACACACACACACTCACAACACACAACACACAAAATCACACACACACAAACTCTTTTCATTATTCTTCTTTATGATCTTCCTCATGTGCCTCTCCAGTAAGCAATCCAAGTCCAGTATGCTGATGCCACATTTGTATGTGGATGATGTTACGATGAAAATGAAAACACCAAGAGGCATCTAAAAATATAGAAATATGTATCAGCTTGAGTCTAAAACAAACTTAATGACTACATTTTTGACGAATGGTCTTTCATTGTCTTCCTGAAAAGACTAATCCGTACTTTTCATAACGGCACTAAACACCCAGTTCTACCTGTTTTCCAAATAGTTATGAAAGTGTTGGAATATAAAACTTTGGGTGAAGTTTTTAGGAGTATTTTTATGCTACCACTAAAATTGGAATTATCACTTTGATTATTTAAATACTAAGGCTCGGAAAAGCTTAATCTTCTGAAAGTCATTAGTAAACAAGTGTGGGCTTATGATGTAGCTGTTTAAAACATTGGCATTTTCTTTAGTATGTTCCAGAATCATTTATGGCAGGAAGCATTTTTCAGTGCTCCAAAATATTTATTAAGAAATATGACAAGGATAGACTGCAAGCTTTTCGATTAGCTCTGGGGGTACTTTCATGCATGTCATGGTGTACCAATATGGAGATAGGAAATTTTGCCATTAGGACAAATATCGACAAACTGCTGTGGATAAATATCTCTTACGTTGTTCAAAAACAAGAAACTATGTGGACAACGAAATTAGTATAAGAATCTGATGTCAACTTTCCAAAGGAGCACTTCTATTCGCTCTGTTACCTCAGCTAGAACCTATACTCTCAATTATTTGATCAAGCAAGTTAATTCACAAAATAGCTAAATCCGAAGATACACTCCTCGCCTTGTCCCCCTTGGGAACTTAAGATGAGCTAATTTTGATTTAAAATTATTCCTCTGTTAAATAAACGGAGAAGTTTGAAAAATTCTTAGCGCTCAGTAAAAAGAATATATACAAACTACATATCCAAATCATTTAAAAATTACACAGATGTTCCCTTTTTGAAACAATAATGAGGCGGTGAGCGTTTGTCATACTTCTTTGAAAAATAGAGAGATCATTTTCTGTAGGAAAAAATCGATCTATTTTTACAGCTGAATTGTTGCTATTTTGATGGTTAAATATTATCTTTTAGATTTTCTAAAGACATATTTCAAATGCTTTTCTGTGTTGATTCCAGATCAGTCTTACTTGCCCTGAGAAACTTCAGTTCAAAAGTGAGACAAGATTTCATAATTGAGATTAGTCATCTAATTCATTTTCTGATGATACGAGGCACTGGTGTTACCTTTTGCTGGATACCCTCGCACTGTGGTATTTACTTTAATGAAAAAGTTGACAGAAAAGCAAAATGTGGAGCTGAGCATATCGATGGGTCTTGCAGCATAAGTGTTCCTCTATCCATCCATGAGGGCTATAGCATGTTACAAAATGCATGTTGGAAACACTTTAAAAAGAAACTACAAAGTATCCGTTATTCCTGGAGTGATGATGTAGCCCATGTATTATCTTTTGATAAGATCAAATATCGTAATTTACATGAATATAGAAATGTTGTATCTCTTATATACAGGTTTAAGCTCAATGCTTTTAGAACGAAATTTTTTAAAAAAGCAACATGTATCTGTGGTGAAAATCTTACCAATGATCACATTCTTTTACGATGCAGAGATCTGAAAAACATCTTACCATGCTTCCCAGTCCGAGTAGCTTGCAGCAAATTCTTACGACATTCCATTAATGAAAGAAATTGTATTGTCATTAATCATACTCATATTTACAGACTCCTCTTGATATAAGGATAGCTTCAAGTTATATGAATTGGAAAAGTTGGTATTTTTTGCTGTTTGAGATGTTTGTGGGGTTGGGGGTTTTTTTTGTTTTTTTTTTTGTTGGGTTTTTTTGAGTTGTTGTTGTTGGTGTTGGTTTTTCTTCTGTTTTTTTGATTTTCAGTTTCAGAATTCTTGATTATGCTTCTTTCCAATAATAGTTGTTTATTACGATTGATTCTCTAGTTATATGCATACCCTCACCCCCCTACCACACCTACATCACAAGCAACGTGAGCCGAGCGCACGCACACACACGCACCAACTGCGCACACACACACACTACACACACTTTCCTGTCCTGATATCACGTAATTAGTGGAAGGACGTTAAACTGAAAGAACTACTACTACTCCACAACACACACACACACAACACACACACAGACACACAAAGAGAAGAGAAAGAGAGAGAAAGAGGGGTAAGGTGGAAAGGGGGGAAGGGGATGAGAAGGAAGAGAGAGAGAGATTTCGTTATCCATCTGAACAATTGATTGATTGCGGGATTGTGGAATTCGTCTGTATTTTCCCTTACTTAAGTTTATCTGATTCTCTTCGTTTCGTCTTCTTCTAGTCCTTGATCTGCTTGATGCAGCCGCCAAGCATCGCTCCTTGCTCACAGCTCTCAGGCCTGAATAATGTGGAGGTTCATGCTCAGGTTGGGCAGCACGATCCACAGAATTGCCCTGACGCCCTCACTGGCGGGGCCACTGACTGCCAGGGCTGCGTCCCAGGCGCATTCATTCACCACTGTGATACTGATAATCTACCCAGCTAGACATAACAGACCTTTGCGAAGGGACTAGGGGATTAGCAGACTTCATGATCCGATCCTCTCATCTCTCTCTCTCTCTCTCATCTCTCTCTCATCCTCTCTCTCTCTCTCTCTCTCTCCTCCGTCTCGGGGAGGAAGGGATAGCTCGGAGGTTAGAGTGATGTATTCGTGATATGCTTAGATCCAGGTTCGATTTTCGTTCAAGAGGTTTTTTCCTCGGAGTTTAACAATCAGTGTCATACTTCCTCCACTCCCCAAAAGTCCTTCGAGAAACTAATAAATCAGGTCCCAGTGTTCGAACGCACCCTCAGACATCTTCCACTATTATATATTGATACACGTTAAACCTGTTCCGCTTTTTCGGAGAGTAGGCCAGTGTGGGGCGTGGACCCGGATATCAAAAGTTACAAACTGCATACACACGGGGACTGGAATAAAAGAGCACATGAGTGCTTATTCCATTATCCTCGAAATAAAAGAATAAATAAATAAAAGCATAATTAAATAAAAGAATAAATAAATAAAAGGATAAATAAACAACACAATAAAAGAATCAATAAATCTCTCTGCTTCACTGGTCACAGACGTTCTGGGGTGCAGAATGACGTCATAGTTCCATGTCGTCTCTCTTCTCTGTGTGGAATAATTAGCGATTGCGATGAAATCTGTGAAGTATAATCAGTGATGAGTGATAGGGTTTACAATGGCTCGTGTATTTGTGTGTGTGAATGGGCAGCTGCGTTTTTTGTTATTTTCAGCTTGGGGTAATTGTTATCCCCCACACCCCTTTAGTTAGGTTATTTTTTGTTTTGTTGTCGGTTTTTCTGCTTTTTTGTTTGTTGGTCTGGCTGGCTGGCTGGCTGGCTGGCTGGTTGATTCTTAGTCGGTGTGTGGTTGGTTAATTGTCTGACTGAATCAGGGAATGGGATAGGCAGGGATAGCCTAGTGGTTAGAGCATCGCGCTCGCAATCTGACGACCCGGGTTCGACTCTAGTTCAAGGGGGGGATATTTTCCCCTGGAGTTAGCATCAGTGCCGACTCCCCTCTCCCCAAAAGTCCTTCGGATGAGACTATAAACCGAGGCCCCGTGTACAAACACACGCAGACCAACTTGCGCACACGTTAAATCCTGTTCCGCTATTCGTAAGAGTAGGCCATTGTGTGCCGGTGGGAATGGATGACAAAATAGACAAAACCGTATACACACGGGAACTCAACGTAAAAAAGCACACAAGTGCTTATTCCATTATCCTCGATATAAAAGAATAAAATTAAATTACATTTAAAAAATGTAGTTATAGCTGCGCATGTTGGACGTTCCCCAGCTGAACACCCTGAGGGTTACCTGCAATGTGCACTCTGTCTGAGTCATCCCACCTGGGAATCTCTGTCAGAGCATCATTGTGCACACGTGTGGCAACAGTTGTGTTTCGTGTTCCAGCCAAATGGGACAACAGGCTGACGTGGGTGAACGAAAATAAGGGGCATCATTGCAAGAGGCAGGACAAGAGAAGGACAAAAAGACGCAGCACAGAATGGCAGCCACAACACGGCTGCAGAGTCCCTGACAGGCAGGCATGTCACCAGATGACTTGATGACATCCAGAAACACATGGGCATGACATGGCACAGAGAGAGAGAGGCACAAGAGAGAAGAAAAAGAAGGAAGAAGAAGAAGAAGAAGAAGAAGAAGAAGAAATGGATTTTATATAGCGCTGTATCTTGCACAGACAAATCAAAGCGCTTGCACTCAATTCATTCTTGCACAGTCATGCAACCAATAGCAAGTAATAGTTCTAACAAGTCCAATGCGCGCGCGCGCGCGCACACACACACACACACACACACACACACACACACACACATACACACACAGGTTATACACTTTGGCAGGGTGATGGAATTTTGGGCTGTTGAAAAGCAGGGATAGCTATGAAATGAAACAGGAGAGGAAAATCTTAGGTTTGAAACAAATATATCTTGAGGCCGGATTTAAAAGTAATAATACTAATAATATATGGAATTTATAGAGCGCTGAATCTTGTAAAAAACAAACAAATCGAAGCGCGTGTCACAAGAAGGCCTTTGGCGGAGAGAGATGGGGAGGCCACTTCAGATCGATGGACCAGAAACAAAGACAGGAATTAACTGATGGAGGGAGGGGGAGGGAGGGTTGCTATAGAGGGAGGAGGGAGGGCTGCTACAGAGGGAGGAGGGAGGGATGCATCCTGCAGGGGATGAACGTCACCTAGATGCTGAGGAGCAAGAAAAATACCACTACCACCCTCCTAAAAAAAAGTCAAGGGCCACAACCCCACTGCAGTGGCTGGCAGAGGGGACATCATCCAGGCTTGGCGTCTTTCCACAGTCAGGCCACCGCGACCTCAGACATCAGCACACCGCCCATCTCCCCCAACAAAACGCGCACAGCCGCATTCACACGGGTACTGGATGTAAAAAGAATACCCACACATGACTATCTATTCCATTATTCTCAAAATAAAAGAATACAAATTTAAAAAAACAGGTGAGATAATACAGTAGATGAATTGCAGCAACAGCAGCGACGCCCCCGTGTTCAGTGCCGTGACAGTGGCGTGACAAGTCAGAGACCAGGCCTGCTGTCACACCTGCACAATCAGACACACAACCAGCACCCCCCTACCCCCACCCCCCTCCATGTCCCCCTCTTCAAGCCATTGGGTACGTCTTGCTTTAAGTTTGTTTTCCAAAGCAACAGAAGCACTAGCTATAATGACTGTCATAGTGGTACAGACTTATTAGAGCAGGCAGATCATGAACTTAACCAAAGCATTAATTTTCAGAAGAGGAGCTAAAAAGAGCAATAGATAAACTAAAATGTGGTAAGGCAAGTGGACTGGATGGCATAACTGCTGAAATGCTGAAGAATGGAGGCCAAGAGGTACACTGTTTTCTCATAAAACTATTCAATTCTATTTTTGACAAAGGTATTTATCCACAAGCCTGGGCAAAAGCTATCATAGTTCCAATCTTTAAGAAGGGAGATCCCAATAACGTGGACAATTATAGGGGAATTTCATTGCTGAGTATTCTGTCAAAGTGCTTCACATCTATACTGAATAGTAGATTGTATTCTTGGCTAGAAAATAATCAAATGATATCTGAAAATCAGGCAGGCTTCAGGAAAAATACTCTACTGTTGATCAGATCTTTATTTTGCATGCAATTGTCCAAAAGTACATGAACAAGAAAGGCCGGAAGTTATATGTTGCATTTATAGATTTTAAAAAAGCTTTTGATTCTGTCAGACATGATTTACTTATAGGGTGCATCAAAGATCAGGGAGTAAAGGGAAAGTTCCTTGCAGCAATGTCAGCAATGTATCAAACATTATATTCATGTATACGGGCAAACAGTGAATTGTCTGAATTTTTTGAATGCCCAATTGGTGTGAGACAAGGATGTGTGTTAAGCCCTACTCTGTTTTCTTTATTTATCAACCATTTATCCGAGACCATGGGTGAAAAAAGTAAACATGGAATACAACTAGTACCAGACATCATGGAAATCTTTATTTTACTCTTTGCAGATGATGTGGCTCTTATTTCAACAACTCCTGGAGGTTTACAAAACCAATTGAATGTATTGAAATCATGTTGTGATGATTTGCAATTAAATGTCAATTCGGATAAAAGTAAAGTAATGGTCTTTAGAAAAGGAGGTTTTCTTGGGAAAAATGAACAGTGGGTTTACGATAATTTCAAATTAGAAGTGGTCAATAAGCATTGCTATTTAGGGTTTAACTTTACCACGAAACTTAGTGCTAAGCTGGGCACAGATCATCTCGTGACCAAGGGAAAGAAAGCTGTTGTAGAAATAAATAGGGTTTTTCATAAATATAAAGGAATTAACGCTAAAACATTTTTCAAGATCTTTGACATTAAAATACAGCCAATCTTACTATATTCATCAGAGATATGGGGGTTACATAAATTGGAACATATAGAGAAAGTACACATGATGGCTTGCAAGAGATTTTTGGGTGTACCATTGAAAACTCCAAATAAAATGATATATGGTGAGCTGGGTCGATATCCTCTATACATCAACTCATGTATAAATACTCTTCGATATTGGATTAAATTATTACAAATGAATTCTAACAGACTACCATATAATGCTTATCAAATGTTGCTTGACATGGATATATCTGGAAAGAACTGTTGGGTTTCTATGATTATACAAATGTTATGTGATGCAGGATTCACCTTTGTATGGCTTCAACAGGGTGTTGGTGACGTCAAGGTATTCCTACATCTTTTTAAGCAAAGACTAGTTGATATGTTTATCCAGGAATGGTATAGTACAATCAGAGACCGAGACAGATATGACAGTTACAGGTGTTTCAAAACAATATTTGCTAAAGAAGAATATCTTCTACACTTAGATACCTACTGCTTTAGAGTTGCTGTGTCACATGTGAGATGTAATGTTTTACCACTCAACAACAATGTACATCGATATAGTGCACAGAATCAGAAGAAACAATGTCCATTTTGTAAACCCAAAGTTGAAGATGAAAAGCATTTCCTTTATGAATGTTTTGTGTATACTGATTTAAGAATTAAATTTTTAAGGGATTGTGTTGATACACCTTTGCATGATCTACTTAAAGCAGAAAACAGTAGTAAAAATCACTGCCTGTCTAGATATATATTCCATGCCATCAATAAGAGAAAACGTTTGTTGTATTAGGATATTTACATCACAAACGACGATATGGTATGGTTTTGTTATGATTTTGAAAAACTATATATGTATATTGATTTTATCCAGACATAAGGAAGATACATTTAGATCAAAATAGTGAATTGTGTTTGATACATATGGATTTTTATGTATTTGTGCATTGTCTTCATTATTTCTTCACTGAAAGTGAGCTTGGTATTGTGTATGTTATCCGGTTTTTGCCCACTCTGTGGCATTGTCAATTTCTTCTACGCCAACCATGTATTATGGCCTAAGGCTGAGATACATTAAATTTCTGAGTTCTGAGTTCTGAGTTCTCTCTCTCTCTCTCTCTCTCTCTCTCTCTCTCTCTCTCTCTCTCTCTCTCTCTCTCTCTCTCTCTCTCTCTCTCTGTTGGTTTTTCTTCTACTGCTTCTTCTGTTTATGCTGCTTCTTTATTCACCTAGTATCTGTTCGTGCGTGCGTGCACGCGCGCCTGAGTGTGCGTGTGTGTGTGTCTCAAATTGCATGCACACACACACACACACACACACACACTCACACAAACACAACCAGAAAGAGCACGTACACACGCGCGCGCGCGCGCGTAAGAAAAACGAAACGAATGATATATCTTTGTCATCAATCACTAACAAGCTATAACTAACTTCGTGAATAAAAAAAAAATACGTGTAAGAAATCATTTAAATTGCTCTGCTTTGAAAATTGATTATTACTAAAACAATAAAAGGAAAAAATTAAAAGCATAAACCAGCATAAAAGCACAACATAATGACAGCAGAAACACAAAGCCAAGCTCAAACAAGCCCCAAGCAAACAGACCCAGTCCATCCCGCCATTGCAACCCACCTCCCAGTTCTCATGCACCAATAGGAAGAGAGATACAGATCACGTGCACAACATGCAAATCCAGCATCACTCAGTCCAGGGTCCAGGGTCCAGAGCTAAATTTAGCACGCCCCTTCCTTTCCCCAAGTCCCAGTGCGGTCAGTTCCTGCTGTAACTAGCGCCAGCTGGGGTGGAATGGGATGGACAGCAGCTGAGAGCAGCTGAATGTGGGGAACTGGCAGCTGTGCCTGGGGCTTTCTTCTGTTCTTTTTTCTTTTTCGTTCGTTCCTCCGCTAGAGCCTATGTTGACCATGGTCACAAGCTAGCGAGCCTATGTTGACCCTGGTCACAAGTTAGCGAGCCTATGTTGGCCCTGGTCACAAGTTAACGTGCCTATGTTGGCCCTGGTCACAAGTTAACGTGCCTATGTTGACCCTGGTCACAAGTTAGCGAGCCTATGTTGACCCTGGTCACAAGCTAGCGTGCCTATGTTGACCCTGGTCACAAGTTAACGTGCCTATGTTGACCCTGGTCACAAGTTAGCGAGCCTATGTTGACCATGGTCACAAGTTAACGTGCCTATGTTGACCCTGGTCACAAGTTAGCGAGCCTATGTTGACCATGGTCACAAGTTAGCGAGCCTATGTTGACCATGGTCACAAGTTAACGTGCCTATGTTGACCCTGGTCACAAGTTAGCGTGCCTATGTTGACCATGGTCACAAGTTAGCGAGCCTATGTTGACCATGGTCACAAGTTAGCGTGCCTATGTTGACCCTGGTCACAAGTTAGCGAGCCTATGTTGACCATGGTCACAAGTTAGCGAGCCTATGTTGACCATGGTCACAAGTTAACGTGCCTATGTTGACCCTGGTCACAAGTTAACGTGCCTATGTTGACCCTGATCACAAGTTAACGTGCCTATGTTGACCCTGGTCACAAGTTAGCGTGCCTATGTTGACCCTGGTCACAAGTTAACGTGCCTATATTGACCCTGGTCACAAGTTAGCGTGCCTATGTTGACCCTGGTCACAAGTTAACGTGCCTATATTGACCCTGGTCACAAGCTAGCGTGCCTATATTGACCCTGATCACAAGCTAGCGTGTGCAGGCCGCCACAAGCAGCCACAGTCCCACTTTGGAGATGATGGCTAAACACCAGATCAGTGTGCTTGCGGTTCGGTTGGGGAAAAGGTCAAGGTGTCCTCCCCTAACCTATGTGGTCGTAAGGGGACGAGGCGTCAGAGACCTCACTTCTCCAGGGGCCAGCATATTGAGGGCGGCGCCCATC
>CM054155.1:7184161-7191661 GCA_028751875.1 Rapana venosa
TGTATTGTATTGTATTGTGTTGTGTTGTGTTTTTGTGTATTGTATGGAGCTACTATTGTTTTGTATTGTAGGGTATTTTTTTGTTTGTTTTGTATTTTTTGGGAGTTTATTGTATTTATTGTTTTGGTTGTGTTGTAGTTTTTATTGTATGGAGTATATTGTTTTGTTTTGAAATTGTATTGTATTGTAGTGAATTATGTTGTTTTGTATTTTTTTAGGGGTTTTACTATATTTTTATTTTTTTTTTTTGTTTTTTTAAAAATTTTTTTGGGCTACTTTTGTTTTGTTTTGAATTGCATTTTTGTGTAGTTTATTGGGGTTGTGTTGTAGTGTATTGTTTTGGCTACTATTGTTTTGTATTGTAGTGTAGTGTATTGTGTTGTGTTTTTGGTTGTATTGTAGGGTTTTTACAAATGTTTTGAAATTTGTGTGTTGTGTATTGTGTTGTGTTGTGTTGTAGGTATTGTATGGAGCTATTTTTTTTTTCTTTTGAAATTTGTATTTGTTGTTTTGTGATGTAGTGTATTGTATGGAGTTTACTTTTGTATTGTATTTTTATGTTTAAAAATTTTGTTGTAGTGTAGTGTATTTTTGGGGAAGCTATTTAATTGTTTTGTATTGTAGTGTAGGGGATTGTGTTGTTTTTGTAGTTTTTTGTTTGGGTACTATTGTTTTGTATTTATTTTAAGGGGATTGTGTTGTGTTGTAGTGTATTGTATGGAGTACATTTTTTTGGGTATTGTATTGTAGTGTAGTGTATTGTGTTGTGTTTTTTGTGTATTGTAGGGAAAGCTACATTGTTTTTATTGTAGTGTATTGTGTTTTTGTTTTTGTGTTTTTGTATGGAGTTTCTATTGTTTTGTTTTTGTTTGAAATTGTGTTTTGTTTTGTTGTAGTGTATTGTAGGAGTACTTTTTTTTTTGTATTGTTTTGTAGTGTATTGGGTTGTTTTGGAGCATTGTATGGAGCTACTATTTTTTTGTATTGTAGTGTAGGGTTTGTTGTGTTTTTGTGTATTATATGGGCTACTTTTTGTTTGTATTGTATTGTATTTTTGGGTAGGGATTGTGTTGTGTTGAGTTTTATTGTTTTAGAGTACTATTTTTTTTGTATTGTAGTGTATTTGTATTGGTTTGTGTTGTAGTGTTTGTATGGGCTTTTTTGGTATTTATTGTAGTGTTTGTGTTGTGTTGTAGTGATTGTAGGGAAAGGTTTACTTTTGGGTTTTTGTTTTGTATTGTATTGTGTTTTTTTTTGTGTTGGTTTGTTTTGGAGGATTACTATGTTTTGTTTTTTTGTTTTGTGTTTTGGGTTTTTGTGTTGTGTGTATTGTAGGACCCTTCTATTGTTTTTATTGTAGTGTAGTGTTTTGTTTTGTGTTGTGGTATTGTATGGAGTTTCTATTGTATTTATTGTATTGTTTTGTGTTGTAGTTTTATTGTTTGGAGCTTACTATTGTTTTGCTTTTTGTATTGAATTGTAGGGTAGTGTATTGGGTTGGGGTTGGTGTTTGTATGGGTTTACTATTTTTTTGTATTGTATTGTAGTGTATTGTGTTGTGTTGTAGTGTATTTTTGGGTTACTATTTTTTTTTTGTATTGTATTTTTGTGTATTGTTTTGGTGTTTTTAGTGTTTTTGGAAATGGAGCTTTTTGTTTTGTTTTTGTATTGCTTTTGTAGTGTAGTGTATTGTTTTGTGTTGTGTGTATTTTTTGGAAAGTTCTATTTTTTGTATTGTATTGTATTGTGTTGTGTTGTGATGTAGTGTTTTTTATGGAGTATTATTGTTTTGTATTTTAGTGAAATTTGTATTGGGTTTTTTTTGTTTTGTATTTTTATGGGCTAATTTTTTATTTATTGTAGTGTATTGTGTTTTTGACAGGCGGTCAGTCAGAGATTTTCTGTTATGGCTACTGGTACCCAAAGAAACCAGTACAACCTATCGCATGGGGGGGGGGGAAAAACCCCCAATAAAAAAAAAAAACCCAAAAACATATGGAGATTGGGGGAGGAGTTTTGGCGCCCCCAAGGGGAATACCCAAGCCCACAGAAAAAACATGAAAGAAAAATGCAAAGCCAAAATGATCCCGGATCGGTCGGGGCCCCGGGGGTTCCCCAACGACCGCTTTCCCAAAATTGATCAACCCCCAGGGGGAAGTGACAGGTCAGCTAGGGAAAGTTAAAAACTTTATTAAGCCCTAGAGAAAAAATCACCTTTGGTAAGGGGAACGCCCTTTACACTTTTCCCAGTGCGGAAAAATCAAAAAAACTGGGAGTTTTAAAGCTTAGACGCTATAAAGGGGACATTTTTGGATAGGGAAATAATGGCCCAGGTTTTGGTGAGACTTGATGAAAAAAGGCAACAAGATTGGTTACAGTGGAAAAGGGGAAAAAATCACCCAAAGGGAAGTGGCATTTATTGTCGAAAGGAAGTAGTGGGGTGCATTTTTGGGCTTTTACCCCGGCTTCCAGCGGATTATCGCTTCCGGGTGTCGGCCAACCCCAAGACATCACCTTCATACAAATCTTTTGCCCCATCATTGACCTTTGCTGGAAGAAGGGTAGAAGAATTTTAGGGAAGTTCTTGAAGGGGACCATTATGAAAATCCCCAAAAAAGGGAAACATCATCTTCATCCAAGGGGATTTTACCCCAAAATTTTGGCCCTGACTCTTACAACCAAGGGGCCCGGAAAAACAGTTGGCCCATTTTGGGGAACTGGGGGGGGGCCAACGAAAAGGGGGATTTACGTTGCTGGAGTTTCCCTTTGCACCCCCGACTTACCATTGCCAATCCCCTCTATCCCCAAAAAGCAGTCAAGGGGGAAACACCCTTTGGCTGCGCCAAACGGCAAGTTTCCAAAACCAAACAGTTTTTATTTTTAACCCCACGGCGCTTAAAATAAGCATCACAGAGCCAGAAAAAAAAAACATACCCTGGAGCTGACATAGGCAGGCCCACGACCTTTTGTGTGGTATTAAAAAATGAAGCTAAAGGGAAAACAAACAGCGGGAAAACCCAGGGATAAAATTTGGGGAAACAAACTGAAAGACCCGATGTGGAGGAGATTTTCCCAAAGCAAAGCTTGGCGGACGTTTTTGCGGCATTAACCCCCCTGGACAATGACATCAATGACCTCACCAAAACTTAAATAAGGCGTCTGAAAAAAAAGCGGGAGGATGTACCCCTCGTCAGGGGAAATTTAAAAAACCACCCATGGACTCCCAATGACATTTTGGGAAACCTCTGCGATACAAAAAGGGAGCACTGAAAACCAAACCCGGTCTTCCAACCCTAAAGAATGGGGGAAAGGCCAAAATCCGTGAAGAAGTCAATTTTAAAGGGCCCAGAGAGAAGTGGATCAGTTTATCCCAAAGTGATGAGATCGAAAAAAGCATGAAAAGTGGGCAAAAAGTAAAAAGGGATACGATTTCCCTTTTAAAAAACTCACAAAACCCCTTCAAACCCAAAAATTTTAGTCATTGAAGACAGTCCGGAAAAAATCACAGAAAACTAGCTGCATTGAACAGGTGGTCTGAATTTTTGTCAAGAACTGTACAACTACCCAATACAACCCGACAAAAGCATAAAAGGGAAAAGAAACAGCAAAAATCAAGAGAAAACCCCCCCATTACATATATGAGGGAAGAAGTGGAAGGAAAACCATCCGCAGGCTTTACCAGGGAGGGAAGTCCCCAGGGACAGAAATTTACCCGCAGAGTGCTCCCAAACAGGTGGCGAAACCCGTCTTTAGTATGTTACAGCTATCCTTTTCAGAAGATTTGGGAGAAAAAAAAGGCCCAAAAGGGAAAGGGGCAAAAATCACTCATCATTTCCCCCTGCCAAAAAAGGGGAATTTACGCAATGCCAAACTATAGGGAAAAATCAGCCTCATCGCACGCCAGCCCAAAAATCCCTGTCAAAGTTATTTTGAATCGATCCAAAAAGGAGGCAGGGAAAAGGAAAACCTTGCAGGGAAAAAAAGCTGGGTTTTAGGGCAGGCAGGAGCCAATCGAAAAAGATTTTTTTAAATGGGCCCCATCCTGATGGAAAAACAAACTTCAAAAAATCAGGGAGAAACCCGTTCCCAAATTTTATCGACCAAGAAGGGGTTTCGGGCAGGGGTAGGCACGAAGGCCCGTGGGGAGGTCCTCAGAATGTTTGGGGATTTAAGAAGGAAGGTTTCAAAACCCTTCAAACACTTTAAAAACCCCCAAGCGTGCAAATCCTTCTGAACAATCAGTTCGGAGACTACTTATAAAACCCCGTTGGGGCCGAAAAGGGTGCCCTTTTTTTATCTCCAGTCCTGTTTAATTGTTCTTGGGAAAAAATTATGGGGGAGACCCTCCATGAACTTCCCCTCTTTCCCTTTTCCCTTGGCGGCGACCCCCCAACAATTACGGTTTGCCGGTTTAACCTTGGGCCTCATGGGCGGAAGTAACCAGAGCTGCAAAGGTCTTTCGGGGCCCGACTTTAGAAAGGCTGGAGCTATGGGGTGGAGGGGAAAACTCGGAGGGAAAAATAAAGTACTTTTGAAAAGCCCGAGCAACGCCACTGCTAAAAATTTTCATGAACGGGGGCCCCAAAAATGGAGGAGGTAGACGTTTTAAATACCTTGGCGCTACACTCACAAAGGCGGGGCGATCGGACGACAGAAATCAAGTAGAATTTGCCATGGCAACAAAATTTTATTAAAAAACTCACCCCATTTTGGAAAAAATAAAGAATCAGTTTTCCCCAAACAAACAAAAACTTTTAAAAAAGCCCTAAATTTAGACGTCTGCTGTTTGGAAAATGAAACCCGGACATTGATGCTAAACAGCAAAGCGAAAACCAGTCATTCGAAACAAAAAACCAAAAAAAAACTACTGGGCAAATTTTGAAGAGGAAAGAAAAAACCAAAAGAATTTGTCAAAAGGGAAATTTAAAACGGCTGGCAGGTCCAAAAAGGAACCCCTTCTTACCCTCGTCAAAAAGAAAAAGCTGGGCCCTGGTTCGGCCACGTCACCCGCCACAACACTCTGCCAAAAAAAAAGTTTCTGCAGGGAACACTCGGGAAAGGGGGAAGAAGGGGGGGGAAGACAGAACAATTTTATGGATGGACAAAAATCGAGAAGGACCAGGATGAAAGAATCGGCACTACTGCGCAGAGCCGGGGGGGACCCGGGTGGTTTGGGGGGTTTCACGGCATCGTCTTTGTGTCTCCCCCCCGAACCCCCCCAAGGGCCCCGGGGGTTTTATGTGATGATGGATTGTGTTGTGTTGTTGGGGAAATTTTATGGAAATACTATTTATTTTATTTTTATTTTATTGGGGTTGGTTTTTTGTATTGTTTGGGCTACTTTTGTTTTTATTGTTTTGTATTGTGTTGTGTTGTAGTGTATTTTATGGAGCTGTTTCCCGGGGGAAAACAGGGGCGCCCTAACCCCGCCATGAGGGAGCAGATCAGGCCCTTGTGTTGGCTGTCCAGGTGTGGAATGGTTTCCTGCCACACTTGGGCTGTCCCCCACACCCGTTCAACCCGGGACAAATCTTGCAGCCAGAGGTTTTTTTGGCCCTGGGTGGATTTAGTTTTAAAACAGGGGCTCTGTCGTTTGCATCGAAAAAAACCACACTAGCACCCAAAACCACCCCTCAAGGTGTAGTGGTTTGGGGAAAAAATTGGATCCCACAGGGAATTTTAACCCACGAATCCACACTTCTGGGGAAATGTTTCACCCCTAGACCACATTCCCCCCCTGTCCCAGTGGGGGACAAGGGAGATAAAAGTTTTTCTGCCGTCAACTGGCAAAAAGTTTATGTATAAAATGGCTTCCATGGGCTCAAAAAAACAAACAAAACCCTAATCCCCGTTGAAAACTTTGGGGTTTAGAAAACCGGGGGAGTAAAATCACGATCAATACAACAAAAAAAAAAAGAAAATAAAAAAAAAATAATAACTTTAATTTTTTAAAATTAAAAAAATAAAAAAAAATAAAAATCAAAACTAAAAAAAGCCCAAAAGAATCCCTCAACTACGATTGGATCCACAATATCGCTGCCCAATAAACAGACAGATTCAAAGCCGTGGTTTTAAAACAAACCTAACCCCCCCCTCCACCCTCCCCCCCCCCCCCAAAAAAAAAAAAAATACAGCCCAGTAAATGGCTTGGCAGGCTAGAGAATGGAAACAAATGGCTTCATGTGGTGAACAACCTTTCCCAGAAAAAACAAAACCCAGCACAGCCATCAGCTTAAAGCTCTGTGGTTCAAACTGAAGTGAACTGAATAAATAAATAGCCTGACAGCTAAAGGATAACAAAATCCAGCTCTGATGTAGCAGAACAAGGTATCAACTGAACAACAAAAAGACAAAAACCACACTTGTGAATGAATCCCACGGGCACAAAGTAGAAACAGCTCGATTCTCACACCATGTTTACAGCCAAACGAAAAAAGTATGAAGGTTGACAGGATAAATCATGGCTAACTGTAGACGTTCCATCATTTTAACATTTATCTTTGTCAAAGAAACATTACAAGATAGTATACAATGATGTGACGGTTTCGGAAATTCGATTTACTGTACTGCACAGAAATGAATAATTTCCTTGAGGCAAATTTTTTTTAAAAAAAGATTGTCCCATTTGTAAGTAGTCCAACAGCAGATTTTAGCTTAGGTTGAACACAATGTATGCAATACATAACAATGATAATAAAATGAATTACTTACTTACAATACAAAAATGCTATACTATATATTTGTACTGTACTACATTCACTACACTACACTCTACTCTACTTACTCTGCTCTACTCTGCTTGCTCTACTTTACTTACTCCATTTGCACTGCACTGACTTGCACTGCACGCACTGCACTCATACACTACATAACTATACTATACTATACTATACTACACTACCTTTTATTATACTATACTATACTATACCATACTATACTATACTATACTTTTACTATACTATACTATACTATACTATACTATATTATACTATACTATACTATACAACACACTAGAACACAAAGTGGTAGGCATCCTTCAGTCTCGGAAGACTATGGAGTGCTCTAAGTGTCTCTTGGAACTTGGAGAGACCTTTCTGCACAGTCTGCCTCCAGGCTGACCGTTCCAGGGCTGTTGCTTCCCAGTTGTTCTGGTCCATGTTCAGGGCTTTAAGTTCCTCTTGCACACGTCTTTGAATCGCAGCTGTGGTCTGCCTGTGGGATGTTTTCCCTGCACAAGTTCTCCATAGAGGAGGTCTTCAGGGATCCGTCCGTCGTCCATGCGCACGACATGGCCCACCCAACGCATACATTACAATGTAATGCAAACAATACATGATATAATGTAATGCAATACCATACAATGCAGTGCAAGATATAATGCAATACAAGATGGCAAACTACAATGCAAAACAGCATGCGTAATTCTATTTTTGGATACAAAATTCAGGCTGATCTTCTCTCCCGTGTAAGCTGAAGTCGCCGCGCCACAAGGCAGCGCCA
>CM054155.1:7194161-7196661 GCA_028751875.1 Rapana venosa
CCAAAATTGGAATGAAATGTGATCCTTAGGCCATTTTGCCCATAATGGAATGCAGCTTTTTTTTATGAGTTGGTAAAAAAATACCAAGCCAAATTTGTTCTTTAAAAAATGCATGTATTTTTTACTGTTTGTGAAAGAAATTAAGTCAATTTTTTTAATGGAATTAAAGGGGTAGTTTCTAAAGACAGGGGGGTGTGTGCTAAAGAAAAACAGTTTCAAATTTTTCCTGATTCAAATGAATTAAAAAATTTTAATAACGAAAATAAGAATAAAAAAATGTGGTAAGGATTTTTACAAACCATCCCAACCCCCCCAACAAGCAATAAAAACAGGAAGAAGTAATGCAAAAATTTGTTGCAGACAAAAGGAAATATCATCTTGAATGCCCTCCCCTCCCTTTTCCCCTATTTCGTCTTTCAGACGATAAGAAAAAAGAAAAAGGAAGAAGAAGAAGAAAAAAAAAGAAGAAGAAGAAGAAGAAGAAAAAGGGAAGAAAAAAGAAAAAGAAGAAGAAGAAGAAGATATGGAATTTATATAGCGCTGAATCTTGTAAAGCAACAAATCAAAACGCTCAGATTTTGGGGGGGATTTTTTTCGAGGAAAATGGAATAAGCACTCGTGTGCATTTTTTAACAGCCAGTCCCCGTGTGTATGCGGTTTTGTAAATTTTGCCATATGTTCCCACCGGCACACAATGGCCTACTCTTTCGAAAAGCGGAACAGGATTTAACGTGTGCGCAAGATGTTCTGCTTGCATGCGCACACGGGGCCTCGGTTTATAGTCTCATCCGAAGGACTTATGCCTCAAACAGATAGACAGATGCCTCAATCCCTTGAAGTTCAACGATCACGTGCCTGCTGTTACCCTGCACCTGGCAGGAAAGCCCTTGATAAACTCTTATGACTTGATGCGTTGGCCAGACCTCGGGTACACACTATTTTCTGTTTCCACAACCCACCCTGGCCTGGTACACCAAACCCAGGATCTGTAACGTGCATACTGGAAATACACGCGGATAACGCACAGACAGACCTGTTAGCAGGTTTGCTCAGGAAATAATGTGGATATTGTAAACATGTCTATAACCCTCTTCCCCAGTATGCTGCTGAGTAACGTTAAAGATAAAAACAAAACCACTTAGTATCGATAAAAAAAAAAAATCCCTTAATACATTACCAACTCCTCTCTGAAGCTTATGGCTCTTTCCTATGACACACACCAACGACTAAGAAAACAGTCACGAGCTGCTGATCAAGCCGCAAGAGCTAATAGGCAGCAGCGGACCTTTTATCCCTTCCTCCTATTTGTCTTCCATTCCCTCCTTCCTTCCCACTCACCATGGCGGTACCCTGGTCACAGAGGCTTCAGGCACTAACAACCAAGTCAGTCTTGCGTCACGCGCGTTGCCACTCTCCCCAGCGCCCCCCTGTGGGTTGAACAGAAAGCTGCTAATGACAGGGGGAGACAACTCTTTGGGGGAGTTGTGCCACCACATGAAAGGAAGTGTTAAGGGGATGGACAATGGTCCGCTTACTCTCTTCACTTCTGTCTGCTTGTCTGTCTGTCTGTCTGTCTGTCTGTCTGTCTGGGAGTATATCTGTATGTATGTCTGTTTCTGTCGCTGTCTGTCTGTCTGTCTGTCTCTCTCTCTGTCTGTCTTGTCTGCCTGTCTGTCTGTCTCTGTATCTGTCTATGTTTGTCTGTCTTTTTGTCTGTTTCTCTCTCTCTCTGTGTTGTCTGTCTGTCTCTCTCTTGTCTCTCTCTCTCTGTCTTCTCTGTCTGTCGTCTCTTCTGTGTCTCTCTCTGTCTGCTCTCTCTCTGTCTCTTTTCTGCTCTCTCTGCTCTCTCTCTCTGTCTCTCCCCCTCTCTCTCTCTCTTCTGCCTCTCTTCTCTTCTCTTCTCTCTCTTCTCTCTTCCCCTCTCTCTCCCCTCTCTCTCCCCTCTCCTCCCTTTATACGTCATTCCTTTGCTGTTTCTTGACTTCTTCTCTGCCTTTCCTTCACCCTCCCCCAGCCGTTGCACGGCTGAACACTCACAGAGCTTTTTGGGGCAGGAAGAGAGGACATTGGTAGCTGCTTGATTCACATGTCTCCTCCTCCTTTCCTTCCCTCTCCTCTTTCCTTCTCCTCCTCCCTTTTCCTTCTTCTTCTTCTTCTTCTTCTTCTGCTCCTTCTTTTTCGCCTTCTTTTTTGCAATTTTCCCCCCCTTTTTCTTCGCAATTCTTCCTTTTTTTTCTTCGTGAATTTTCGCAATTTTCTTTGTAATTCTTCTTCTGCTGCTGCTTCTTCTTTTTTTTCTTTGCGCACTTCTTTTACTCCGCAATTTTCTTCTTCTTCTTCTTCTTCTTCTTCGCAATTCTTCTTCTTCTTCTTCTTCACGCTGTTGTTGTCAAACAGCCTACTCTGCGGGGCCCGACCTTAAATGGACAGAAGGTGAAACTGATGAAACTGTTTCCAGGCTCATGTTACAAACTGCCCCATAAGTAAAGGGTATCATTAG
>CM054155.1:7199161-7252023 GCA_028751875.1 Rapana venosa
CCAAAAAAGGTTACACTCGGGGGTGGGGGGGTTTTTGGGGGCTTTAGGGCAGGGACAAAAACTAAATGGAACAAGAGGGGGGAATCTTAGCTTTAAAATAATTGTCTTAAGGGCGGTTTTAAAAGGAAATAAAAAGGCTTTCGGGAGGGAGAGGGAGGTATTCCAATAAATGGCCGAAAAAAAAAAGAGCAAGGCCCAACGGTGGACGGGTTGACTCTAGTTATTCTTAAGCACAAGGGATACTTTCGTGTGCTGCGTTTTAAACGCCCGACAAGGGGAGTTGTGACCTACCCGCAGTACAAAAATCCATCCTTCCAAAAAGAAAAAAACCCGTCATCATTAATTTTTTTCCCGGGGAAAGGGGTAAGTAAAAAGGTGTACCTTTGAAAAAACGGGGGTGTGGGGCGGGTCACCTCCAGGGGCGACCCCAAGAACAAAACTCCTTAAAAGGGAGACTTGCGGTGGGTAACCCCCATTCTCCCCTCCCCTCCCCCCCCCAGGTACAAACAAAGAGGATCATCTATCCCATCCCCGGTTGTACTTCCACAAAAAACAACCAGAAAAAAAAGGAGAGAGGGGAGAAAAAAGAAAACTCGGGGAGACAAAAAGGGCACATTTTCCCTTAATTTTTCGCACCCAAAACACGCTTTGTTCAAAAGGCCACGATTTTAGTTATCTCCCCCTAGCTAAAAGGGCACGATTGTCTTCTTTGGGGCTACTAAAAAAATCATACAGGATTTGTCCCGCAGGGGGGTTAATTTGAGAAATTTTTAAAAAACCCCCTTGCAAACAAAAAATGTTTTTTTGGGTTAAACCCAAGGGTTTGCTTCGGGGTTTTTGTAGTATCTTGTAGATGTGGTGTGCCCCCTTTTTGGGACACCACATTTAACTTTTACCACTTTTTTCCCTTTGCTTCTATAATTTTTATCTTTTCTTTCCTATAATTTTTATCTTTTTTTTCCCATAGTTATTCTCATTGTTTTTATAATCATAACTCTTAATTTTCCCATAATTTTTCTTTTTTGTTTTCCCATAATAATTTTCCTTGTTTTCCCCCAAAACATTACTCTTTTGTTCCATAATTTTACTCTTTGTTTTATATAAATTTTTCTCTTTAATCACACCACACGTACAAGGGTGTCTACAGATAAAAAAAAAAAAAAACAATTTTTTTGTAAAAGGGGACTAGCCTCTGACTCAAATTCATGTGATTTTTCCCCAAAATTTTTAGGGTTTTAATTTTTTTTTATTTTTTAGCAAACCTGCAACCCCCCCAGTCCTTTGTCGTTGCTAGCTTTCCCAACCAATATGCATGTTCGGGGGGCAACATGTAGGGCCAAAAAATCCATTTGATGATCATTTCCAACTTTCTCGTGACTGCCTGTATTGCTCATTTCAATCCCAAAAAAAAAAGTAAAGTGCATTTTTTCATCTTTTAAAAAATCTGTGAAAATCACCAAAATGTTTTTTTCTACTTTTCACCTTTACAAAATACTACGTGACCCCCACCCCAATAGGAGTGAAAAGTGGGATTTTTGGGACTAAAATGCATACAATTTTGTCCTTACAGGGGAGTTAATTAGGAACGTTTGATTATTCTCTCCCATTGCAAAGAACACAATTGCCTTCATTGTCACTGCTGCATTTCATACAGGTTGGTCCCCGAAGGGGAATTAATGAGAGACATCCGTCAGACCATGTCTTTCAACAAACTGTCAGTTTTCACCAACATCTGTTAAATCGCTTGGCTGGATGTCAAATTTCTTACAACTCTGTTTTGTTTGCATTTGTACAAGACAGGAAATTAACATTTACATAGACCCAATATTTTTTAAAGTCACAGTCACATACGCAGACACAGACGCGAGTACGACAGATGCCGGCCAGCCTGGCCGTAAGCATTCACACGCTCACCAACACACTGACAACTGAACTCCCTATCGCAGGCAAATATAAACCGCAGCAAATAGGAACACCCACACATAATTATCTGTGTGTGCATGCCCGGTTGCTCTCTCTCTCTCTCTCTCTCTCTCTCTCTCTCTCTCTCTCTCTCTCTCTATAATTATATTTATATATATATATTATATATTATATATTATATATATATATTGCCTATGCTTATTCTGTTACCCTTGAAAAAAAATTCAAGAAAAGATTCAATAAAGATTCTCTCTCTCTCTCTCTCTCTCTCTCTCTCTCTCATCTCTCTCTCTCTCCTACACACACACACACACACACACACACACACACACACACACGCGCACAGAAAGAGAGAGCTCTGCACTAATCAAACATCTTGACTATTACAGTGGATCGATGCCATTTTGTGGGAGGAAACCCCATAGTGGGTGGTTTGTGATGTACAAATAAGCCCATTGCTTTTGTTCACTAAGAACGAATTGATTTGGTATCATCTAGCAATGTAGCTTTATAGGCCACTGCATAATGTCACTTTTTTTAATTGTTTACTTGTTGTTGTGTAAGCAAGACGCCTGTCAATGATCTTTCAGGTGCTAAGTACATGTTAATATGTAACCCTTGTGTTCATGATTATATGCAGAGTACTTTCAGTAAGGGATTGATGTCGCCTTGATCTGTATGTATGTATGTATGTATGTATGTATGTATCTCTCTCTCTCCTCTCTCTCTCTCTCTCTCTCTCTCTCTCCTCTCTCACCACACACACACACAACACACAACACACACACACACACTATCATACCTCTAATATCACAACTGTGAAAAGACGTTAAATGAATTTGAACGCACACACACATACATACATACATACATACATACACACACTACACACACACTACCACACACACACACACACACACACATACACTACACACAACACACACACACACACAACACACACACAAACACACATACATACACACACACACACACACACAACACACACACACACACACACACACGCTACACACACACCTCTAGCTCTCTTTTCTCATCAATCTTCACATGCCTTCACACCCATTCTCTCCCCTACTACCACTATACCCCCCCCCCTCCCTCACCCCTCTTTCCCCCTCCCCTTCCTCCTCTCCTCCTCCTCCTCCTTCCCTGCTGGTGCCAGACTTGGGAGGATCACCTGATGGAAGCCAAGGCAGCCTGCCGCTTTTACACCTCACTGGCACTTGTGACGTCACAAGTACCGGCAGTATGCCTTCCCCTACCCTTGCACTGCGCATGTCAGGTGGGGGAGGGGCGGGGGGGGGGGAAGTAGAGTGTGGGAGGGGGGGGGGTGTATGGGTGGGGGGGGGGGGGGGAGAGATACGAGCACGTGCTTTCTTTCTGAGAGGCTGTGTGTGTGCTTCCCAACCACTCCTCATTCTGCCAGCATCAGAGAGAGAGAGAGAGAAGGAGAGAGAGAGAGAGAGAGGGAGGGAGAGAAGAGGGAGAGAGAGAGAAGGAGAGAGAGGGAGAGAGGGAGAGAGAGAGAGAGAGAGGAGAGAGAGAAGAGAGGATGGGAGAGAGGGAGGAGAGAGAGAGGGAGAGAGAGAGGAGGAGAGAGGGAGGGAGAGAGAGATGGAGGGAGAGGGAGGGAGAGGAGGGAGAGAGAGAGGGATGAGAGAGTGAGAGAGAGAGGAGAGAGAGAAAGGGAGGAGAGAGAGAGAGGGAGAGAGAGAGAGGGTGAGAGAGAAGAGGGAGAAGAGAGTGAGAGGGGAGGGAGGAGAGGAGGGAGAGAGAGAGAGGGGAGAGAGAGAGGGAGAGGATGAGAGGGGGGAGAGGAGGAGGAAGAGGGAGGGAGGAGGGAGTGGAGAGAGAGAGGGAGGAGAGGAGGAGAAGAAGAGAGAGGGAGAGTAGAGAGAGAGGAGTAGAGAGGAGAGGAGAGAGAGAGGGAGAGAGAGAGAGAAGAGGCAGAGGGAGGGTGAGAGGGAGGGGTGACGAGAGGGCGGGCTAGACCGTGTAGAGAGAGAGAACGAGGTCGAGAGAGAGAGGAGAGAAGAGAGTGGCGTTGCTTCTGTCTGCTGATTAGTAGTAATAGGGTCTGAGCGTAGTCTGTGCTGTGACGCTGTATGTAGTATATGGTACTGCGAGTGTAGTTTGTGTGTAGTTGTGTGACGCGTGAGTGGGTGGTGGTGATGGGGTGTGGTGGGTCTGTGTTGTGTGTGTGTGATGGTGTGTGTTATGTGGGTGCTGTGTTTGGGGTGTTGCGTGTCTGTCTGCTTTTTTGAGGGAAGGGGGGGGGGGGGGGGGGGGGGGGGGGGAAGGTGGGGGGGGGGGGGGGTTAGGGGGGGTGGGGGGGGGGGGGGGGAGATGGGGGGGGGGTTTGGGTTTTTTAAAATGGTGGGGGGGAAGGGGGGGAGGAGGGGGGTGGGGGGAGGGGGGGAGGGGGGGGGGGGGGGGGGGGGGGGGGGGGGGGGGGGGTGGGAGGGGGAGGGGGGGAGGGGGGGGAGGGAAAGGGGGGGGGGGGAGGGGGTTGGGGGGGGGGGGGGAGGGGGGGGGGGGGGGAGAGAGAGGGTGTGGGGAGAGAAATTTGGAGGAGTGGGACGGGAGAAAGAGTGAGAGGTGGATTTTGGAGGGGGGGGGTGGGGGGGGGGGGGGGGGGGGGGGGGGGTGGGGGGGGGGGGTTGGGGGGGAAAGGGGTTTTGGGAGGGGGGAGGAGTGGGGGTGGAAAATTTTTTTTTAAGAGGGAAGGGGGGGAGGGGGGGGGGGGTTTGGGGGGGGTGTGGGGGGGGGGGGGGGGGGGTGTTGGGGGGGGTTGTGGGTGTGTGGGGGGGGTGGGTGGGGGCCCATTCTTTTTTCTTCTTTTTTTTGGGGAAATATGTGTTTGTTTTTGTTGTTGTTGTGATGGTGTTGTTGTTTGGGTTGTTTTGGGGTTGTTTGTGTGTTTGGGAAAATGTAGCTTTTTAAGGTCTGTTGTTGTTTTTGTTGTGTTGTTTTTGTTGTTTTTGGGTTGTTTGTGTTTTTTATTGTGGGGTGTTTTTTTCTGTCTGCCCTGTCTGCTTTTCTTTCCCGTTTTGGGGTCCCAAAAAAACCCTTGGGAACTTGTTAAAAATGTTTTGTGGCGTGGTGAAACTTTTATTTTCCCCATTCTTTTGGGTTTTTATTTGTGTGGGGTGTTTTTTGTGTGGGGGTTTTTTTCCCCTTGTGGGGTGTTTTTCCATTGGGGGGTTTATTTTCTTTATTCGGGGGGGTGTTTTCCCCTTTTGTGGGGTTTTTTTCCCGTGGGGGTTTGTTTTTTTTTTGTGTTGGGTGTACCCTTCCCTTGGTGGGGGTGTTTTCCATTTGTTTGGGGTTTTTCCTTCTTTTTTGTGTCTGCCCTTCTTTTGGGGGTGTTTTTCCCTTCTGTTTTTGGGTTTTTTTCTTTTTTTGATGTGTCCCACGGTTTAGGTGTTTTTCCTTTCTGGGGAGGTTTTTTTCCTTTTCGGGGTTTGAGGGGCCCCCAACCTTTTGGGGAGGGCTTTTGTTATTTGTTGAGGGGTCTTTCAGTGTTTGGGGGCCCCTTTTTTTATTGGGGTTGAGGTGTTTTCCTTAATTTGTGTTGAGGCCCCCTTCATTTTTTGTTTGGGGTGTTTTTCCTTTATTGTTTGAGGTGTTTTTCAATTACTTGTAAGGTGTCTTCTTTTTTTTTTTGGGGGGGTTTTCATTTTGTGTGAGGGTTTTTGTTCATTTGTGTTGAGTTCTTTCATTATGTGGAGGTGTCTTTCCATTTTTTGGGTTGGGGTGTCTTCCCCTTACTTGTAGGTGTCTTCCTTTTCCCTTGTTGAGTGTCTTTCTTTATTGTTTGAGGTGTTTTCTTTATGTTGTTTGGGGGGTTTTTTTTTGTTTTTTCCTTCTTTGGGGTCTTCCCATTCTGTTTTTGTGTTCTTTCTTACTGTGTGGAGGTGTCTTTCATTACTGTTTTGAGTGTCTTTCATACGTGTGGAGGGTCTTTCCTTACTTTTGAGGTGTCTTCCTTTTCTTGTGGGGGTCTTTCTTTTATTGTGTGAGGTGTCTTTCATTTGGGGGTGGAAGTTTTCCCCTTCATTATTGTTTTGGGGGGTGTTTTCCATTATTGTGTGGGGGTGTCTTTAAATTACTTTTTAATTTTTTGTGGGGGGGGGTTTCTTTTATTGTGGAGGTGTTTTTTTATTTGTGTTGAGGTTCTTTCTTTTTTGTGAGGGTGTCTTTCCCTTCTGTTTGAGGTGTCTTTTCTGTTATTTTTTTTGTTGAGGTGTTTTTCTTTTTGTGTTGGGTGTCTTCCATTTTGTGTTGAGGTGTTTTCCTTATTTTGTTAGGTGCCCTTCCCATTTTGTTTTGGGGGGATTTCCCCTTATGTGTTGAGGTGTCTTTCTTTATTGTGTTGGGTGTCTTTTTTTTATTGTGAGTTCTTTCTTTATGTGTTGAGTTTTTTTTCCCCTTATTGTTGGGGTTTTTCCTTATTGTTGGGGTGTCTTTCTTTATTGTTTTGGTGTCTTCCATTTGTTTTGGGGGTGTTTTTCCGTTATTTTTTGAGGGCCCTTTCCATTATTGTGTTGGGGTTGTTTTCCTTACTGTGTTGGGTGTCTTTCTATTATTGTGTTGGGGTGTCTTTCTTCTATGTTGGTTGAGGGGGTCTTTTTTTTACTTTTTGATTGTTTTTCCGTTCTGTGTTGAGGTTTTTTTCTTGTTGTTGGGGTGTTTTTAATTGTATTGAGGTGTTTTCCTTTACTGGTTTGGGGTTGTCTTTCCATTACGTGTTGAGGTGTCTTTTATTTTGTATTAGGTTTTTCCATTAAACCTTGGAATGAAAATTTAACCGGGGCCCCGTGTGTGAGCATGTAAACTTTTGTGATATTTTAAATCCTTTTCCCCTGTTCAAAAAGAGAGGCCAAAATTGGTCCCGGTGGGAACAGATGAAAAAATTTTTAAAAAACCACATGCACACCAGAATTTTTTTTTAAGCGCTTGTTTTGTTGTTTACAAGATTCGCGCTATCTAAATTCCACACTTATTTTTTTTATTATTATTATTATTTTTTTATTTATTATTTTTTTTAAATTATTTTTAAGGTGTCTTTCCTTACTGTTTTGAGGGTCTTTCATTATTGTGTTGAATTGTCTTCCATTTTGTTTTGAAGGGTTATCTATTTTTTTTGTGTTGGGGTGTTTTTCCCATATTGTGTTGGGGTTTTTCCCGTTTTTCCTTTCCATTTTTCCTTTACGGGCTCGAGAGGAGTATTTTTGGGAGGGAGTAACCCAAGGCTTTGAGAATAAAAGGGACCTTACCCTTAAAAAAGTTTATATTCTGTGTATCAGTTAATTAAATCGTAATTCAAGTGATTCGTTTAAAGTTCTGTGGGTTTTTGGTCTAGAAACAATATTTATATATATATAAGAGGAGAAGAGAGATAATTAAAAGAAAAAGAAGAAGATAATAGATAGAAGATAGATAGAAATGATTAATAGATAGATAGAAGATAGATAGATAGATAGATAGTAGATAGATAGGTAGATGATAAAGATAGAAGATGATAATTGATGTTGTGTTGGTTTGTTTTCTGCGGTGAATTTTTAAACACTGAACTTTCCCCTTCCCCTTCTCTCTCTCTCTCTCTCCCCTCCCCTCTCCTCTCCTCCCCTTCCCTCCCCTCTCCCTCTCCTCTCTCCTTCCCCTCTTTTCTCTTTTTTCTCTCCTTTTTTCCCTTTTCTCTTTTCTTCTTTTCTCCCTTCTCCTCTTTTTTCACTTCTTTCTCTCCTCCTTTTTTCCTTCTTTTTTTCCTCTTCCTTCCTTGTTGTCCCTTTCTGCCTTGGATGTGGTTTTTTTTTTTTGTTTTGTTGTTTTTTTGTGGTGTGTGGGTGTTCCGTCTGTTAAAAGTTGGGGGACAAGAGGAAATGGTTGTTTTCAATATTGTCATGTGGCTCCTGTTCAAAGGGCTGAAAAATTCCCTATATGACTGACAGAATTTTTTCCCTAGGACACAACTGTTTAAAAGGGCAAAATCCCTAAAAAGTATGCAGTGCCTCTTGTGCAGAATTCCTCAAGTCTACAAATTCCTCATAGTGAGACGGAAGCCAATATGCAAAAAAGTTTAAAAGGGTGAGAAAAGTTTAAAAAACGACAGACATTTCGAGGGTCAACATTCCCAAGGATGACGACTGATTTGGGGGGACAAAATTTATTGAAAGAAACTTTAAGTGGACTCAGAAAAAGCCCAAAAGGATCAAAGCCTCTGGTCTTTGGTCTTCCCACGGGGCCGGGGACTCCAAACCTTCCCCCTCCTTCCCCCCCCCCACGTCTTTGGGGTTGCCTAATGGCCCCCTAACATGGGGGTGTGGGGATTCTCCCGGTTACCCAGGAAATTGGGGGGTGTGGGGGGGGGGGGGGGGGGGGGTTTTTTGGGGGGGGGCGGGGCGGGGGTCTTTATTTTAGGCATTCCCGGTTTAAAGAAAGAAAAAAAAACAAGAGGTTTGATAAAAGGGTGGCCGTAAAAACCCTCTGAAAAAGAGGGGAAAAAAATCAAACAGAAAGAAAAAGGAAACAAAGATACCAAAAAATATTTTTAAAAAAAAACCCCAGAAACAAAAAATTAAAATTTCGAAAAACATAACAAAATGGGGGTTTTTGGGAAGAAGACCTTTTCAATAAAAACCCAAATTAAATTTGAAAAGCCTTTTTAAAAGTTTTTTGAAAAATTTTGGAAAAAACCCGTTTTACATTAAAATTTTTAAAAAAAAAATATTTAAAAACTTTAGCAAAGAAATGGTTTTCAAGCAAAAAAGTTTTACTTAAAAAAAAAATACACCCCGGGGAAATTTGGCCCTTAAAGCCAAATCTTTTTTAAAAAATTTTTGTGGAAAAACGGAGAAAATTTTCTTTTTTGATACGTTTTGGACTTTTCCCGGTTTTTTTCTAAAATGTAGCCCCTTTTAATGATAAAGGGGTTTAAATTTTTTTCTGGATTCCCTTCATGCGCCTTTTTAGCATTTTCGCCCCCATTTGGAAAGAATACGTTGGGGGCAAAAGAAAGGAACGTGCCCTTTTTTTTAAAAGGGGGATGTGAAATTCTAAAAAATTTTTAAGTTTTCTTTACCCCAAAAGGGTTTTTTTAAAAATAAATACCGAAGAACAAAAAAATAAGGATTTGAAATTCACAAAGGAAACAAAAAAAAATTTAGATTAAAAAAAGCAAAATCGGGTAAAAAAACGTGAGTTTCAAAAATAGGATTTTTAATTTTTTAAAAAAAACAAAAGCAAAAACGGTTTTTTTACCCGACTGTCCCGTTAAAATTTTAAATTTAAAAACGTGGGTTTTATCAAAAAGAAAATTGTTAATTTTCATTCTTTTTGCATTGTTTTCCCAAAAGGAAGGCCATATTCCCCCCCAAAGGAGGTTATTCCCGTTTTCCTTTTGGTTTTCATTAAGGCCATAGTCAAACAAGGGGTTAAAGGGTTTTAAGAAAGTAAAAATTTTTGCTCTTTTAAAAAAAAGTTAATTTTCTTCCTATTCCCGAAATTTTAAATTTCAGTTTTTTTTTTCTAAAAAATTTTTTTTCAACCTTGGGGTTTATCCCCTGCCAATTTTAAAATTTTTCTTCCCGGGGTACATGAACGGAAAAATGGGGGTTAAAATTTTTAAAACTACACTTTGTTTTTAATAAAATTTTTGGAGGGTAAAAAGATTTTTTCCAGTAATTTTTAAAAAAAACAAATATGTATAACTTTTAAATTAAATTTCTTTTCCCTTGTTAAAATTTTTTAGAAGTTTTGTTTTTTTGGAAATGATATGGATCCGGGGCGATTAAATAAATAAAATTTTTGATTTTTTTTCAATTAAAAGTAAATTTTTAAAATTTTTGGGAATTCCTATTAACCCCAATTAAAAAACCAAAAGATTTTTTTTTTCAAAGTAACCATTTTAAACTAATTTCATTTTTAAGGTCTTTGATATTACCCTTTTTTGTAATTTTAATTTTTTGGTGTTTTACTTTCTATCTTCACCACTGATTTTTATTTTGCAATTTTTTTAAGAAATTTTTTTTGATTAAAAAAATGGGGGATCAAAAGAAAAAATGGATAGGAAATTAAAAGAACCGGGGGTCCCATATGAAAAGGGAAAAAAATTGAAAGGGTTTAACCTTTTTGAAATTTTTTTTTTGTAAAAAATTTTTTAAAAAAATAAATGCCCCCAAAAAACCCCTATTTTAGTTTTTAATTTTTGCATAAAAGGTTTAAATTTTCCCTAAAAAAAAAAAATGTTAAAAACCCCGCCAAAGTTTTTATTTGGGATATTTAAAAAAAATTTTTTAAAAAAAGGGGTTATTTTTTTGAAAAAAAATGTTTATTACGGGGTTTTTTTTTTGGGGAAAAAATTTGGGGGTTTTTTTTGGGGCCCCACTGGGGAGTTTTTTATTTTCCCGCTTTTAAACTGATTTTCTTGTTTTGGTTTGGAAAAAAAAAAAAACTTGTGTTTTTTGTGTGTTTGTGTGGTTTTTGGTGTTTTGGTTTTTTTGTTGGGGGTGGGTTTTTTTTCGGGGTTCGAAAGGTCGTGGTGTATTTATGTAGGTTTTGGAGGTGGTTGTTTTTTTTGGCTGCCAAAAAAAAAATGGGAAACTGAGGTAAAATTTTCCCGAAAAAAATTTTTTGGTATTTACTTTTGGGGGAAAAAAAAAAAAACATTTTAAAAAATTTTGAACATCAGACAACAAAAAACCGTCGCAGCTAAAAAAAGGTAAAATTTAAACAACTATTTTTTTCTTTGATGGCTGGGGAAGTTTAAATTGTAAAACAGTTAAAAAATTTCCCTTTGGGGGGTTTAAAATTTTATAGCAGGAAAAAATGAGCAGAAAAAAATTTAAATGAAAAAAAATAAGGTTTTTGGGGGGTGAGAACATTGAAAAGGGAAAAGGTTTAGGGTAATCTTTTTAACTTACAATAATTTAAAAAAAAAACGTTTTCAAAATAAGAAATGATTTTTGGTTTTTTAAGGCAAAGTTAGAAAGGTTTTGAAATAATTTTTTGGGGGTTCCCCCCCCCCCCCCTGGTTTTTTTTTCAACAAAAGGTAATTTAAAATCAAAATTTAAAAAATTGTTAAAGGGGACAATTCAGGGTTCCCGGGGGTTCAGAGCCCCCTTTTTCCCACTTTTGTGATAAATATTAAATTATTTTTTAAAAACCCCAAATAAAGAAAAATTTAACAAAACCCCCCAAATTTTATTTTAAATTTTTGGGCCCCCTTTTTGGAAATGGCTGTGGTGGACTGGTGAATGGAAAAAATTTTTTTTAGTTTGGGGTTTTTTTTTTCAAAAGGGTTTTCATTTGGTTATAAAAAACGTTTAAAAGTTTTGCCTTGATTGGAAAATGTTTTAAAAAATTTAAAAAACCAATTCATTAATTGATTGATTTTTGGGTTTTTTAAAATTGGGTTAAAATGCTGTAAATTTAAAAAATTTTTCCTTTTAATCCGGTTTAGCAAGAAAAAGTCCCTAGCCCCAATTAGGTGTGAAATGTTGACCTTTTTCCCAAATACGAAAAAAAGGTTTGATAAAAAGTTCCCCGTGCTAACCCCCCAAATGCTATTTGGTTTTAAAAACTGAAAGATTTCGTTTTTAAAATTTTGGAATTTTCCCCAAAATTTAAAATTAAAAATTTTTGGGGATGGAAGGCTTTTTTTAAAAAGAGGTGGGGGCGCACCCCGGATTTGACAAGGATAAAGGGAAGGGTTTGACTTAAATCAATTTCTTTTAAAGAGTTACTTTCATCCCCCTGGTTTTGGGGTATTTTGGGGTTGGGTAATTTTGCAAAAAGGGCCATTAAAATAAGAAAGGGGGGTTGTAAAAAAAAAAAGGGGGGGGGGGGGGGGGGGGGGGGGGGGGGGGGGGACGGGGTGGGAGTTATAAGGGGGTAAAAATTTCCGTTTTACTAAAAGAAACCCCCAACTCAGGGAAAAACACACAAAAAAAAAACCAAAAAAACAAAAAAAAACCCAAACCCCAATAAACCCCAAAAATGTAATTCCTTTATGAAAAACAAATGAAGTTACAAAAAAACAAAACAAAAATTTTCAAACTGTTTAATATACTTAAGGGCGGAAAAATGGTTTCAAAACAACAAAAAACCCCCTCCAACCTAATCCCCAAACCCCCAAAAAAAACCCAACAACCCCCCCCCCCCCCCCCCCCCTGCGGGGGGGGGGGGGGGGGGGGGGGGGGGGGGGGGGGGGTTTTGGTGGCGTTTGAGATTTGTTTTGGTTTTTGGGGTTTTTCCCCTACCCCCCCCCCCCCCCCCCCAAAAACCCCCGGGGCATTTTTCTTTCCTCCTTCTCTTCTTCCCCTTCCCCCTACCCCCATTTCCTTCTCCTCCCTCCTCCTCTCCTTCCCAAAATCTCATTCCCATTCCTCAACCCTCCTATTCCTTCTCAAATCCCAATACTACAACGTTAAAAATAAAAAACCATCCAACCCCATTTTTTCAAATTCCCCTGTTTTCCCCATTTAAAACCTTTTCCCTCAAAAACCCCCAAAAAAAAACCTCAAAAATTCCCCAAATCAAACATTTAAATCAAAATTTTAAATTTTAAAATACATTAAAATTTTCCCATTTAAAATCAAAAACCCCCAACACTTTTAAAAAAAAACCTCCCTTAAACTTAAACTTTTCACCTTTTTTTAAAACCCCAACTTTTTTTTTTTTAAAAAATTTTTAAAAAACTTTTTCCTTTTTTCATTTTCCCCCCACTTCCCCTTTTAAAAATTAAAATTTTATTTATAAACCCCTTAAATTTTTTCCTCCCCCCAAAAAAAAACCAAAAACTCCAAACCAAAAACCCCAAAATAAACCCAAAACCCAAATTATTTTCCCAAAAACTAACAAAATAATTTCCCCCCTTAAACCCCTAAACCAATTTTTTTCCCAAAAATTTTTATTTTAAATTTTAAAATTAAAAACAAAAATAAACCCCCCTCTAAACTTTATTTTACCATAAATTTTTAAAAACAACCCCTTATTTTTTAATTTTAAATAAAATAAATTTCAAAAAAAATTTTAAACCCAATCTCTAAAATATTTTTTAAACCCCCATTTTTAAAATACCCCCCAAAAAATATAAAATCTTCCTTCTATCTCAAAATCTCCCACCTGAAAAAAAATTGGGGAAAAAAATTATTCCATAAAATTATGCTTTTTAACAAAAATTTTGGTTTCTTGAACCCCCCTTTTTCACACTAGATAAAAATTTTTTTTATTAAAAAGTTTTTAAATACCCCTACCCTTTTTGGGAAAACGAAAGTTTCAAAAAATTTTTCCCTTTTAATTTTTTAAATTTCAAAAAAATCTATAACCAAAAAACTTTAAAATTTTAAATTATGAAATTTTTATTTCCCACCAAAAAAACTTTTTCAATTTTATTTTTCTAACAAAGTCCTTTCCCCATTTCTCCCCTGCGTAATTTTCCCTCTCTCCCCTAGGGAAAATTTTTTCCCCCTTTGTAATATTTAGGGTTTCTTTTCCTTTTCCCCCGATTAATTACTTTCCCCCTTTCCCCAAAAAATTTCCCAAACTTAAAAAAAAATTTTCACACCCCAACAAAAAACAAACAAAATTTTTTTTCCCAACTCCAAAATTTGGGTCAACCCCCCTTGGGGTAGTCAACCTTTAAAAGATTTTGGGTTAAAAAAATTTCCCCATTGCAAAAAGTAAAAAAAACCCCTTTCTTTCCCTTTCTTGAAATTTTCCCCCCCCTTATGTTTAAAACCCAATCTTTTAAAAAAACCCCCCCCTTTTTTTGTAATTTTTCTAACAAACCCCCCTTTTAATTTTTCCCAAAATCCAAAAAAAGGTTTTTTTTCATTAAAATTTTCTCTTATTTCATTTACAAACTTTTTTTTCCCCCAAAGCCCCCCTTTTTATCTCCATTCCCAAAAACCCAAACAAATTTTCCCTTAAATTCCCTTCTTTTTGCCCCTTCAAATTTCCATTGCTCTATGGGTTTTAAAGCCCCTTTTCAAATTTCCCCCAAAAAAATAAAAATTTCCGAAAAAAAATTCCCAAATTTGTCAAAATTTTAATTTCCCTTTTTAAATTGGGGGGGAAGAAGACCCGGGAAAAACAAAAAAATTTTTTAAAATTAACCCAAAATTACAGCCCCCTTTTTAAAACCCGGGAAAAAAAAATTAAAAAATAAATTTTTTTTTTTAAACAATTTTTCCCCCCCCTTCCATTAAAAACCCCGCTTTTGGGGAAAAAAAAAAATTTTTTTTTTTTTTTGGGGGGGGGGGGGGGGGGGAAAAAAAAAAAAAAAAATTTTTTTTTCAAAGGGAAAAAATTTTCCCCCTTTTAATTTTTTTTAAAAAAAAACCAAAAAAAAACTCCGGATTACTCCCCTTATTAAAAAGCACAACATGATTTTTTTTTTCTGTGGAAAAGTAAACCCATTTTCAAGCATATATTTGTCGATGTTATCAAGTGGCTTTGATATACCCTTTTATGTAATTTAACGCTCTTTTTGGTGTATTACGTTTCATAGTAACATTCATCCACATGCATATATCATCCGATATTGTACTAAGATGTATCCTTTGATAAATTCATTGGGAGATCATGCAGAAGATATTAAATAGGATAGGAGCTATCACAGAACCTTGGGGTTAGTCCCATATGAAGCGATCTAACACTTGAATAGGATTTAGCCACTCTTACTTGAATTTTTCTGTCTGCTGAAAAACTTTTGATTTTAAAAATTAAAGTCCCCAGAAACACCCATATTCTTTAGTTTACCTAATAATTTAGCATGCCAAACTTGGTCATATGCCTTTCTAATATCAAAAATTGTTGCAAGAACATTCTTTCTTCTTGCAAACTGCATTTTTATTTGTGTTGATAGTTTAACCAAATTATCTATGGCAGATTCATTTTTTTGAAAACCTGCTTGATTGACAGGGATTATTTCATTTTTATGGCAGAAATTGTGCGTGTGTGTGTTTGTGTGTGTCCGTCCATCTGCCTGTATGTCTGTTTTATCTTTCTGTCCGTCTGTCCATCTGTATCTGTACGTGTGTTTGTGCGTTTGTGTATGTAGGAGAGAAAAAGGGAGTGTTGTGTGTTTGTGTTTGTGGTGTGTGTGTGTGTGTGTGTGTGTGTGTGTGTGTGTGTGTGTGTGTGTGTGTGTTGTGTGTGTGTGTGTGTGTGTGTGTGTGTTGTGTGTGTGTGTGTGTGTGTGTGGGGCGTGTGTGTGCGTACGTAGGTGCGTGTGTGTATGTATGTATGTGGGGTGTGTGTATGTATGTGGTGTGTTTGTGTTAGTGGCGTGCCGTTCTTTAAAGGGAAACTGTGGAGAACGAGGGTAGCATGGCGAAGCTATTAGGGTGATGGATTGGGGGGGGGGGGGGGGGGGGAAAGAACATTTTCAAAAATTCTCTGACTACCAGTCAATGACAACAAGAAACACAGAAGTCAGCAGCTAAACAACAGCGGGCACCGTTATATGCAGACATGTTTAACTTTGGGTAGGCTTGCATAATTATGGTGAGGAGATCTGTACACAATGTTAAAAATCAGCTTTGGGGCATTTAAAGTTTTGAGAGCAGGACATAGGTGACTGCCTTTAAAAAAGAGCGATCAGAGACCAAACAGATAGAAACTGGGCTGTATAGCACATATTTATAAACTCCGCAGAGAAGTCTAGTTATCGTTGTGTAGGATGCTTGTAAGCCTTACAGATTATTCCAAAAGAAACAGATTGTTCAGATGATAGAAATTATTTCTTTGATTTTAAGACAACGAGTCAGAGGATATGTACACTAATTTGTTTTGGAGTCTCCCCCCCCCCCCCCTCCTGGTTTAATGTCTATTCACTACATGGTGATTTAGACACTCAAACGTTTGGAACAAAACTATTGATTAAAGGAGACAGGAGTATGCAGGGTCCTGGGAAAGACTGCAGTCACCTTCCTTCCCACTGGTGAATGATGTAATATGACTTCAGCAATTCATGTTATGTATTGCCGACAATCAAATGATATACTTTGAACAACCCCGTGGTTTAATCTGGTATCAAGTCCCCTCTTTGCATTCACTTCTTTAAAAACAGGAAATAGAAAAGTAAACGCTGGACTGGCAATGAATGAGAACAGAAGCATGGTACATGTTGCAGTGCTTTGTGTTCCAAGCATTGCATTGGGGTTTATAAACAACTGTCTCTATAGTTCTTGCCTACGACTTGGTAAACGCTGTTTCTGAAGTTTAGAGACCACAGAACGTGTCATTCAATACTGACTTGATTTCAGCTGGTGGTCATTTTAAACTAGTGGCGTTCAAGTCGCTAGTGTTCAAACTCTCTGAAGCTGCTTGTTCAGCAAGAGCATCCACTGCCACAGTCCAGTGCAGTCCGCCATGTGATGGTGTCCAGCACCACGTGACTCTGACCTTTGGCCTGAAATAGCGCACCTCAACAGGATTTCAGATAACATGCTCCTCCGCTGCTTACCTTGCCAAATGTTTTCTAATTTGTTTTCTAAACGTGCATAATGTCATATCGTTTTCAGTCATGTTTTGTACATTCCAACAGAAGCTTTAGACCAAGCTTGATATCTGTATGGAGAGACTGGTAGATGGCTTTACAGAGAGAGGCTGGGTAGTCTGCACACCCAGGATATTGTAGTCAGAGTGGTAACGGTTAGAGTGTTGTGATCTCCACAACATCAGTATTGTGCTTTTAAATTGAAGCCTCTTGAGCTTGTCTTATCTGTGTGTGTGTGAGTATGTGTGTTGTGTGTGTGTGTGTGTGTGTGTGTGTGTGTTGGTGTGTGTGTGTGTTGTGTGTGTGGGGTGTATGTGTGTGTGACTAATATTTGGAAAGAGACCACTTAAAAAGAGGAGGGATTGAGACGAAAGAGATAGGGGGGGGGGGGGGGGGGGGAAGAGGGATGGAGGCTGTGTGGGGGGGGGGAAAGCACACGTTACCGTCTGATTACTACATGAAACCTCCCCCCCACTCAGGAACAAATCACACAAAACACAACACACAACACACCCCACACACACACACACACACACACACACACCCCCCAACACCACACACACATCGTTTAATATCACTTTGAGTGAATAGACGTAAAAAAAGAAGCAGAAACAACAGCACGCACAGCGCGCGCCACACACCCCACACCCACACACCAACACACACACACACACCCAAAACACACACACACACACAACACACCACACACCAACTACACACAACCCCACACACACCACACATAATATAATATAATATATATAATATATATATATATATATATATAATTATATTTTATATATTATATTATATATATACAGAGAGGAGAGAGGGGGGAGGGATAGAAGGAAGAGGGAAGGTGTGGGGTGGGAGAGGCATTACTGGTGAAGACAAGTTGTGCAACCAATTCTGTTCTCACCTGTACACCGTTCACATTGGGGTCACCCTCCTCTTCCGATACCCCCCCCCCCCCCCCCCTCCCCTGCGCTATTTTTTCTCTCTCTCTCTCTCTCTCTTCTCTCTCTCTCTCTCTCTCTCTCTCTCTCTCTCTCTCTCTCTCTTCTCTCTTCTCTCTCTCTCTCTCTCTCTCTCTCTCCTCTCTCTCCCTCTCTCTCTCTCTCTCTCTCTCTCTCTCTCTCTCTCTTGTGCTGTGTGAGGTTGTTTGTTGCCTGGGATGTGGGGGTGGGCGTGCGTGCGTTTGGGGTGTTATGTGTGTGTTGTGTGTTGATGGTGCGTGCGTGCGTGTGTTGTTTTGTGTGTGTGTTGTGTTGTGTGTGTGCGTGTTTGTAAACTGTTGACTGTGGAAAAAGAGTTGTTACATCATTTACTTTCATTGAATTTAAATGATGTACAGTAAAGTCGTTTCTAATTTTGTCCCGATTTTAAAAAAAAAAAATAGTGGGGCTGATTTCTTCGTTGGTCGTTGAAATCATGGGGGGTGCGAGTTTTTGAAATGGTGGTAGTGTGAATGTTACCTTTATGTGTGAGGGAAATTTTGATGTGTTAAGACCCCCCTGAAATAGCGATTTGGTATTGATTGGTGGTTTAGTACATAATTGAATATTAATGTGGTAGTTGATTGAAGTATAACTAAATGATTTTGGTTTTTGTCAGTTCATTGTGTATAATTATGCTATGCAAATTTCTTATTTGTTTGACCTTTTGTTTTGTTTTGGTTTTTATGGGTTTTGTTGTTGTTGTTGTTGTTGTTGTTTTTTTGAGGACATGGTTTTAAAGAAGCCCTGGTTATCCAATTGTCCTTCATTTTAAAACAATTCGAGTTCGAGAGTTCGAGTTCTCTTGGCTTGAATCTCACGAAAAAAAAGAATAACGGGTTTAATTGTTTTAACGCATCAGGGCATTTTGGGGATGTGCTAAAGTTCAGGTTGGTGTGCTTCAAAAGTGACGGATTTAATTATTGTCCTTATGGTGTAAAAACAAGGTGATGGTTTGTAAGTCAGATTCATGTTTTTTATATCGACAGCTTTGCCTTGGTTAAAAAAAAAGGGTTTTTAAAGGGTTTGTAACAAAAAATTTGAGGAAATTGTTTTAAAAAAGCTTAGTTTCCATTGTTTGAAAAATTGAAAAAAGATGGTTTTTTTTTTTTGATTGTTGGTTGTTTTTTTTTAAAAAAATGTTTGATTCACAGGTTTTCCTAATTGTTTGTATGGGGCGGGAACTTTGGGGCTGGTAATTTGAAGTTTTTTTTGTGAACAAGTACATTTGTTTGCATTGAAAAAGTTTCTGGGGGTTGAAATGAGAACTCCAAATGACCTTGTTTATGGTGAAACGAACAGATATTCTATTACATTAATTCTGTTATACGCTGTATTCATTATTGGTTAAAAATAAGTAACAATGGGAGATGCTAGATCACCAAAGAAAGCTTGTAGAATGCTACAGGATCTGGATGTAAGAGTCTCTGTCTCTGTCTCTGTCTCTGTCTCTCTCTCTTCTCTCTCTCTCTCCTCTCTCTCTCTCTTTCTCCCCCCCCCCCTCTCCCCTCTTCTCTCTCTTTTTCTCTTTTCTGAAAACAAAAACACACACCACCCCACACACACACACACAACACACACACACAACACAAAATAGGTCAGTCACCACTTAGGAGGGAAAAGGTCAGGACAGGGGGATTCAAAGAGTGGGGATTTGCGGAATCAACAAACAACTCCCCTCCCTGACGACCACACAGCAAAAGCCACAGCCAGCAGCGCGGCCTGTAGTCTGTGTTCCCTGCTGGAGAGCCTAGACCCCTCCTCCCTGTGCAGCCTGCTTCACAACTAGTCTGCACCTCTGACGTATCGCACCACAAACACCAGGGCGCCATGTGCCTAGTGGTTAGAGCCTTCAGCTCCTGACCTGACCACCCTGGGTTTGATCCCACCCGAAGCACTCGCGCGATTGGATGTTTCTCTTCCAGTTCATGTCGGTACTGACTCCACTCCCCCCCCCCACCCCCCAAAAAAGCCTCAGATGAGGAGACTTTCAACGAAGTCCGAGAACGAACACACGCAGAACATCTTGTGCACACGTTAAAACTCGTTCCGCCTCTTGCAAAAGTAGGCCATTGCGTGCCGGAGGGAACGGGGGACGAACTTTTAACAGAAAGTAACACAGGCACACTGGTGTCGTGTTTAGACATCGTCCCCAAAGTCGGAGTGCGGATACCTTAATGGTGGGCGAAAACGGTTGCATACGCAAAATCTCGATATGCTTGCGGCACACACTGAAAAAAAAGCCAATAAAAAATGAAAGCTGTTGCAGAAAACTCAGTGAGGGGGAGGGGGGGGGGGGCAATAGAACGGGCAAAGCTACCATTAAAAACCCCCACGCAAATAAGAGGTAGAATAAAACCCAAACAAACCAAGAACAATAACGAGGCATTACGAAAAACAAAGAGCAGAAACAAAGGGGCGAAACCCGCAGAAGAAACAAAACGGATGAAGCAGAAACCCGCAGAAGAAACAACAAGTGGAAAGCAGAAACAAGCAGAAGAAACAACACGGAAAACAGAAACCAGCAAAGAAACAACACTGGGAAGCAGAAACAAGCGAAGAAAAAACATAGGGAAGCAAAACAAGCAAAGAAACAACAGAGAAGAGCAGAAACCGCAGAAAAACAAAACTTGTGGGAAACAGAAACCGCAGAAAAAACAAACTAGTGGAAACAGAAAAAAAACAGAAGAAACAACCGAGAAAACGAAACCAGCAGAAGAAAAAACTGTGGAAGCAGAAACCAGCAGAAAAAACAAAACTAGTGGAAGCAGAAAAAAACAAAAAAATAACCCCCTTTTGGGGAAACGAAACAAGCAGAAAAAAACAAAGGCAAACTAAAAGTGGAAAAGGGGAGAAAGGGGGAAACACAAAAATAAACAAATGAATAAAAAAAAGAACGAAAAAAAAAAAACAAACAAAGCAAGTATTGTCCGGAAAAAGTATCAAATTTGATACAAGAGGTTCCCATGACGTCATGCTGGGTTTTTTTAAAGTGGCGCGCGCGCGTGTGGGGGGGTGTGTGTGTGTGTGTGTGTGTGTGTGTGTGTTGTGTGTGTTGTGTGGTGTGTGTGTGTGGTGTGTGTTGTTGTGTGGGTGTGTGGTGTGTCCCCCTCCCCTTCTTCTTCTTCTTGCAATTTTCTTCTTTGAATTCTTCTTTCAATTCTTCTTTTCTTCAAATTTTCTTCTTGGCATTTTTTCGCAATTCTTTTCTTGCAATTCTTTTTTTGGGGAATTTTCTTCTTGGCAATTCTTCTTCGCAAAATTTGAAAACTTCTTTTTTTGCAATTCTTCTTTTTCGAATTTTCTTTTTTTTTTTCTTTTGCAATTTTTTCTTCGCAATTTTTTTTTTGGGAATTTTTTCTTCTTCGCAATTCTTCGTAATTCTTTTCTTCTTCTTCTTCCAATTTTCTTCTTCTTCTTCTTTTCCTTCTTCTTCTTCCTTCTTCTTCTTCCATTTTTTCTTCTTCCTTCTTCTTTTTGCAATTCTTTTCTTCGCAATTCTTCTTCTTCTTCCTTTTTTTCTTCTTCTTCTTCTTCTTCTTCTTCTTCTTCTTCCTTTTCTTTTCTTCTTCGCTTTCCTTCTTTTCTTCTGCAATTCTTCTTCTTCTTCTTCTTCCTTCTTCTTCTTTCATTTTCTTCTTCCTATTCTTTTCTTCGCAATTCTTCTTCTTCTTCGCAATTCTTCTTCGCAATTCTTCTTCGCAATTCTTCTTCGCAATTCTTCTTCGCAATTCTTCTTCGCAATTCTTCTTTTTCTCAATTCTTCTTCGCAATTCTTCTTCTTTGCACTTCTTCTTCGCAATTCGTAAATCTTCTTCTTCGTTAATTCTTCTTCGTTAATGTTAATTCTTCTTCTTCGAATCTTCTTTTTTTCTTCTTCTTCGCATTCTTCTTCTTCGAAATTCTTCTTCTTGGCAATTCTTCTTCTTCGCAATTCTTCTTCGCAATCCTTCTTCTTCTTCGCAAATCTTCTTTTTTCTCTTCTTCTTCTTTTCTTCTTCTTCTTTCTTCTTCTTCTTCTTCTTTTCTTCTCTTCTTCTTTTCTGTCTTCTTTCTTCTTCTTTTCTTTCTTCGCAATTCTTCTTCGCAATTCTTCTTCTTCGCAATTCTTCTTCTTCGCAATTTTCTACTTCTTCCTCCCCCTCCTCCTTCTTCATTGCAATGCAAAAACATATCCCGACACCCCCTCCCCCCCCCCGCCCCACCCTCCTTCCCCACCTCCCTCTGTCCAGCCTGCCCCAGGCCTGAATCCCGGGCCCAGCTCACAGCATCTGCCCATGTCTGCAGGGGCCAGATTTGATGCGGGCCTGACACACCACACAGCCCTCCTCTCCAGCACCCATCCTCATCATCCTTCCCCTCCCGCCCCCTCATCCTGCCCCCATCCTCTCCTCCTCCTCCTCCTCCTCCTCCTCCCCGTGTTGATGCGGCCTGACGTCAAATCAATGGCCACGTCAGGGCCTTGCAAGTGGGTTGGGGCCAGGAGAGGTTGCAGAACTAATAACTGCTCTCCAGGACTTCTCCTTTTCATCACTTGTGGACACCTAGCTGTGGTGTTATTGAGAGAAGAGACAGACAGAGACAGAAGACGAGAAGAGAGAGACAGACAGACGACCAGAGAGAGAAGAGCGATGAGAGACAGACAGACAGAAGACAGAGACAGACAGACACAGAGAGAGACAGACAGAAGAGCGAGAGAAGAGGAGACTGCACTGACAGTCGTCATTGCCTTGACAGCACAGCCTATTGGCAAGGAGAAACAAAGTAAAATCCTGTATCCACAACTTTACATGGCATTGGGAAAAAGACAACAAAGAAGACACACACACACGCACACACACACCACACACACACACCACACACAACACACAACATTACTTTTTTTTCTGCGTTTTTTTTTCTTTAGATAGAGGCTGAGAAAAAAAGCAATGCATGCTTATTCAATGTACCATCTGAAAATAAAAGTTTAAACTTTGACTTTGACTTTGACACACACACAAAACACACACACAAACACACACACAGCACACACCACACACACACACACACACACATATACACACCCAAAACAACAACAAAACCAAATAATCATAACTATTCATGACAAAACCGAAGCAACCGAAAGAAATGATAACGCAAAATCTTGAGGGGAAAACATCCGAGTTCAAATGTGAACAAGACAGCGGTGCCATAACGAGTCAGTGGGCTGTACCTTCCAGACACCCACCGATACTTTTTTATTTATTTTATTTATTTTATACCACTTTAAGTCACGAGATTTCTCTGCGTGAAATTCGGGCTGCTCTCCCCGGGGAGAGCGCGTCGCCACAAGAGCAGCGCCACCCTTTTTTTCTTTTTCTTTTGGTCTGCAACTGTATTTGTTTCCCTATCAGAGTGGCTTTTTTCTAAGAATTTTGCCAGGAACAACTCCCTTGTTGCCGTGGGTTCTTTTACGTGCGCTGAAAATTTGGTGTAACACACGGGACCTCGGTTTATCGTCTCATCCGAAAGACTAGCGCCCAGACCACCACTCATGGTCTAATGGATGGGGAACAATTTCGGGCCCAAACGGGGTACGAACCACGCACACACCCGACCCGGACTTTTCGCATTCTAGACAGGCGCGTTACCTCTAGACCACCGATCCACCCGTGCAGCAGATGACGTGCTGTAGCTGCCAGTAGCGTGTTCTGTTTCCTAGTCTCGCTTTACGTAAAGTCGTTGGTATTTATGTGAAAACACAAATAAATCAAACATTGTTCATTTGACCACATAATAATTATCATAAGTAACAATTATCAGCCATTGACGTCAAGTTCAGTTCAAATGTGAAAACATGAGCTAACTGACAGAAGGATGATTGACAGCACTCACTCATCTTCAAACACCATGCAGTCACTGGAATACTGCGTTCTGTCTTCTACAGCCCCAAGCAAGAGCAACAAAGCTTGCAGCAGATCTGAGAAATAGTTCATCTTCAGACAAATCTGAATCGAGTCTATCTTTGTTTTCCAATATTTCTTCATCAAAAGCATGCTATTTCTGAAGAATATCATTGAATGGATTACATACAAACCAAAAGTGGATTTCGTCCTCGTTTGGGGAGCAACACACACACACACACACCCCACACACACACACACAACCACACACACACACCAACACACACTCACACACACACACACCCAACACACACACACTCACACAACACACAACACACACACACACACACACACACACACACACACACGCATGGGGCATGGGGACCCTGTTGGTGTGTCAGGACGAAACCATCTGTTTTCATCCTAGAGCTCTGAAGCTTAGATGTGCAAGGCTGCTTCTATGCCAGTTGTATGGACTGCCTGTATACACCGTTTCTGTCTGAAATACAGTTGTATGGACTGCCTGTATACACTGTCTGAAATACAGCTGTGTGCACTGCCTGTATACACCGTTTCTGTCTGAAATACACTGTGGAGGAGGAGAGCCAGCTGCACTTGGCCGATCCTTCGATCTGTGCACGCCAGTCTTGTGTGTAAGAAGAGATTAAGCTGTCTTGAAATTCACAAAGAAAACTTTGTTCAAACCCAAACTCCTCACACATAATAATGATGATGATGATGATGATAATAATAATAATAATAATAATAATAATAATAATAATAATAATAATAATAATAATATAATAATAATAATAATACATGCAATTTATACCGCGCTATATCTTGCAAAAAAGACAACAAATCAAAGCGTCCACATCCACACAATACCAAATCCATGCATGTCACTGGTGTTTGACACACCAAATGCCCAGTTGTGTTGACCTCTGTCTATTAGAACTACTAGCATCATGTCGCCTAGTTTACAGTCATAGCCTGGATATCTTTGTTATTTATTTTATTTCATTCTTTTATATCGAGGATAATGGAATAAGCACTAGTGTGCTTGTTTACATCCAGTCCCCGAGTGTATGCGGTTTTGTAAATTCTGTCATCTGTTCCCACTGGCACACAATGGCCTACTCTTAAGAAAAGCGGAACAGGATTTAACGTGTGCGCAAGATGTTCTGCGTGCGTTCGCACACGGGGCCTCGGTTTATAGTGTCATCCGAAGGACTTTTGGGGAGAGAGGAGTCTGCACTGGTGTTAACTCCAGGGGAAAATATCCCTTTGAGCGGGAATCGAACCCGGGTCGTCAGATTGTGAGGGCAATGTTCTAACCACTAGGCTGTCCCGTCCCCGTTGATATCAGATAGAGAGAGAGACACTGGCAGAAACACACAGACCGACGGACAGACTGACTAATAAAAAGAAAAGGACCAACAACAAAAAACAAACCAAAAAAAGAAAACAGCAGAAGAGGCAAGAAAGGAGACGTGACACTGGGGAAAAGCAAACATTTTATTTTCCCAAGGGGATCAAAGAGGAAAAAAACCAAAAGGCAGGTTCAAAGAACGTGATGTCCCAAAGAAACATTTTCCACACAACTTCCCCCCACCCCACCACAGCAGTACAGAGCCGTCTTCCCCTTTCCCCTTGTGGCTGCTTTACAAAGGAAAGGGCAAAAATACCAGAAAAAATTAAAAACAGAAAAAAAAATTTCGGCACACTTTGACTGGTGGTGACGTGGGGTGAATCGATTTCTCTCCTCTCCCGCTTTTGTTGTAAATTTTAAAAAAAAGGGGGCCCGTTATTTAAAAAAAAATTTATCAGATTTTTTTTTTAAAAAAGGTTTAAGGACGCAAGGGGCGAAGTTTTTCAATTTTGGGGGCCAAAACGGCCCCTGAGTTTCGGAAAAAAAGGGAGCGACGGGTTCAAGTGCGCTCTGACAGAAGGGGTAAAAGGGACAAGCCCTGACCCGTTTGGGGGTTTTCTCTTTGGGAAAAGAAAGGGTGACAGTTTGGTTGCAGAAAACGGTAGAAGGACGGGGAAGAAAAAGAGGGGGGGGGGGGTTAAGGGGGGGGGGGATTTAAGGGGGGGGGGGAAGGGGGGAGGTGAAAGTACGGGGTTTTAGTGATTTAAGGGGGGAAGAGGTGGGGCCCGACTGGGAACAGGGGAGAGGAAAGCGAATCGAAAGGAATGGTTGAAAATTTTTTTCCCTTAAAGGCCTTGGCCCCCATGAAGGGGGTTGGTGGGATTTTAAACAAAATTCCAAAAATGTTTTTATAAGAAACCCTTTTGGGAAAAGAAGAATAATACCTCAAATTTAGATAAAATTTTTAATTTTTAAAAAATTTATAAAAAAAATTGCTAGTCGCTTTTTAAAGCGTTGGGTTTGTAGATGACTTTAAGATACCCAAAATCTTAAAAAATGGGAGAAGGGGAAGAGGAGGGGGGAGAAGAGGAGAGGAAGTAAAAAGGGGGAGAGAAAAAGAGAGGAGGAACGAGGAAAGGGAGATAAAAATTTGGGGGGTGAGAGAGAGAAAAGAGAGAGGGAGAGAGGAAGGAAGAAAAAAGGGAAGGGAAAAAAGAATACGAGCACGAAAAATTTTTCTTTAGACTACAAAAAAGAATACTTCAACATACGGGCTTTTTCACAAACTCAGAAACGGGAAAAAAAATCGTTAGGAAAACCCTTTTCCAAAAAAAGCACGAAAATTGGGATCCCCAACCCCACACCCTTCGTAATTTAAAAAATAAAAGTTTGCAGAACAGTACCCGGGAGTAAATACTAGGGGGGACAAATGGGGGAGGGGGGGGGGGAGGGAGCAAAAAAAAAAGGTCATGGAGTGATGGTTTATGACGACAAGTTCCCTTTACGTTAAATCATCAAAGTGTTTAAAATTTTTCCCCCGGTTAAACCGTTACGTAACCAAAATTTTCATGGGCTGCATCTTGTCTGTTCCCCCCGTTTCTGAATGGGCAAACCCGATAATTTATCCCTTTCCCCTTTGCAACAGGAAAAGGCGCTTTTTAAGAGGGTCATGCAATATCAAAATGAACAATAACGACGTAAAAATTGTTTATTTAAAATGAAAAAATAACGCTGTAAGGGAAAAATTTATTAACATGAAAAATAACGGGCTGTAAGGATTTATTATATTAACCTGAAAATAGGGGTACTGCAAAGTTTGTGTATTTAAAATGAACAATAACAGACCCGTAAGGAAAAATTCTAGTAACATAAATAAAACAGATTAAGGACACTATTTTAACATGAAAATAACAGACTGTAAGGATCTGGTAATTAACATTTCCGCACGAAAATGTTGAAATTTTGGGTTTTTTTTAAAAGCCTTTCCCAAAATCACTTTCGGGGTTTTCATCCAAGGGGAAAAAATTGAAGAAAAAAAATTTAAATTCACAAAATGCCCGGGGGCGGGTTTTTTTACAAACAGGTTTTCAAAAGGTTAAGAATGTAGCAAAAAATTACTTTTTTGACCAAACCAAACTGTCCCGTATCCCCTATATCAACAAGAAAAATAGCAGACTGAAAAGGATCATTTAATTTTAACATGAAAAACAACAAAGGTTTTTTCCCAATAAAAACTGAACAACAAAAACGATCCCCAAAATCAACATTGGGAAAAACAAAAAAGGATTACAATATCAATTAAAACAGCAACAAAAAGGGTCAAATATCCCATAAACAGCAACAAAAGGATCACAATTTAACATTAACAACACAAAGGATCAAAAATATCCAAAAAAAAAAAAAGGATCACTTTTCAACATTAACAAAAAAAAAGGATCACAATTTTCAACATTTAAAAACCCAAAAAAGGGATCAAAAATTTCAAAATTAAAAAAGCAACAAAGGATCCAATATCAAAAAAAAAAAGCAACCCGGATACAATATCAAAATAAAAACAGCAACCCCGGATCACAAAAATCAAAATAAAAAGCAAAAAGGTCACAATATCAAAATAAACAGCAATCAAAGGGTCACAAAACAAAATAAACAGCAACACATGATACCCAAAATCAACATGACCAGCAACCCGGATAAAATTTTCAACATGAACAAAACAGAATGGGTTTGGGGTGATGATGTCAACATAAAAGCCCAACCCTTTTTTTTTTTTTGATTTAAAGGTTTTTTTTTTCAGAATCAATGTGTACACACATGGGGGGAAAGGGGGGCAAAAAAAATTTTTTCCCATCCGTCACAGAAATCAAATTTTTTGTATCTCAGGGACGAAGAAAAAATCCCCAAAGGGGGGAAAAAAGATTCAAACCATCCCCCGCAATTTCCAAAATCACCTCATCTTTTTACTACAGCCCCGTCCCTTGCTCCTGAGTTATGCCCCCGTACTAACCAATCATATTCCCCCACATAACTCTTTGGGCCTTCCATTTTTTTCCCCAGCCAATCAAAATTTAAAGAAAAAGTGACTACTTGGAATTTTGCGCGCCCTGCGTTTAAAATTCTTTAAGCGGGAGTGTATGTTAGGAATTTTTCAAGGGGTGTTCAGGAAAAAATTTGAGTCGTTCTTGTTGGGTGTATGGGAAAAATTTTTGGGGACTATCTTTTTTTGTGTGGGGGGGGGGGGGGGGGGGGGGGGGAGTGCCTCACGCGCGCGGGCCCCGGGAAATTTACGGAAGGGAAAGGAAAAAAATTATTTATGAATATTTATAAAAACAAAACGGGGTAAGGGGAGGGAGTTTTTACTCTGGTGTAACATCAATACCGACTCCACTCCCCCCCAAATCCTTTTAATTAGACTTTTAAAGTTTTCGGGGGTATCGTGGGGGAAAACCCCCGAAAAACTTAAAAACCCCCTTTTGGGAAAAAGTAAGCTTTTTGACAACCCTTTTTTTTTAACCCTTTCACACTGGTGTGTGTTTGACATCATTCCCCGGGGGGGATGCGGTACCTTTTCTGGCGAGTCAACACGGTCACATTCACAAACATCTGACCCTTGGTGAACCTGGGAGCTCTAGCCCAGGAACGAGGAAAAGAAGGGAGAGAACTGCATGGATGGATCATACATGGAGAGGCAAGGCAAGGCAAGGCAAGGCAAAACATTGAGGTCCATAGGCCTCTGGCCCCTAGAAACAGTACACTGCAGACATCACACAGGAGACAGGAATCAGGAATAAGCCAGGAAAGAAAGATATATTGAAATAACATCATTGTCCACCGGTTGCTTCATCAGAAGCTCTATTCTTTGCTGTCTATAAAGTCAGAGCGTTTTGTCAAGGCATGGAACAAGGAGATTATTCCTCGTTTTCTTGTTTCAGTCATGTTTTGCACTTTGTCAGCTGAACAAGGGAGTGTACAGCAGTGTTCTTTAGATCATTGTTTCTGTTCTAACTGGCTGTACACAGGACAGGCGAAGATAATAATAATAATAATAATAATAATAATAATAATAATAATGTATGGAATTTATATAGCGCTGAATCTTGTAAAGCAACAAATCAAAGCGCTCAGTTGATTTTTTTTTTTTTGCGTGTGTATGCGGTTTTTTAAATTGTGTCATCTGTTCCCCCCCGGCACACAATGGCCTACTCTTTCGAACACGGGAACAGGATTTAACGTGTGCGCAAGATGTTCTGCATGCGTTCGCACACGGGACCTCGGTTTATAGTCTCATTCGAAGGAAAGATCATGTGGAGAGAGATATATTTTATTTTCTGAGGGTAATAGACTACTACAATACCGTTTTTCTTTCATCCATCCCTCAACTGAGAAACAAAGAGAGACAACTCGAACTCGAATATTTTAATGAGGGTAATTGGATAAGCCAGAGGCTTCTTTACACCAGGCCCTCGTGGGGAAAAAAGTGAAACAAACATGAATAAACAAAATGAACTGATAAACAAATTATTGTGGGCTAGCAATGAAATGAATCACTCAAATTGCCATTCAATTTTTGAGAGAGAGAGACAGACAAGCAGGCGGGCAGACAGACAGACACAGACACAGAGTGTTCAGAGCATTGAAATCAAAGGTTAGAGCCAAGGAGAGGGGATGAATTGGGATTTGTCTGTGTGTTCATTCTTGTTAATTGAGATAGAGAAGAGGAGGGGGTAGGGGGGGGGCAACCCAAAAAAATTAAAAGCCTACGCATCCGTTGACACACACAAAAGAGACGTTGGATAATTCTAACACAGTAATCACCCTCTTCACTCTTCTTCACCTCTTACCTCACCCCCCCCCCCCCCCCCTCCAGCCCCCCCACACCTTTTCCCCCACTTCCTTTCTTTCTCTTCCTTTCCTGCTGCTCCTCCTCCTCCTTCTCCCCTCCTCCTCCTGCTCCTCCTTCTCCCCCTGTTCCTCCTTCTCTCCTTTCTTTCTCTCTTTCTTTCTTTCTTTCTTTCTCCTCCTCCTCCTCTTCCTCCTCCTCCTTCTCTTCCTCCTCCTCTTCCCTCTCCTGTTCAAATTTTAACAGGGTCCTCGTTCTTCAAGCCTAAAAATGTCTGGAACATTATCCCATTAATTCCGCCACACCGCCGCTGATAATTGCTCTCTAGGGACAGCGAGAGGGAGGGAGGGAGGGAGGGAGGGAGGGAGGGAGAGCTGCGATGGAATCAATTGTGTGCAACATGCTCTAATCTGTCTCCAGTCCCTCCCTCTGTGGGCGCCATCTCGTTTTCTTATGACGTCACTAGTGAAGGGGAGGGGTCACGTGCCATCTGTCAATCGATAGTTTCTGCTGCTCCCCAGGCCGTTTGTTGTTGTTACTGTTGTTGTTGTTGTTGTTAGTGGTGTTGTGTGTGGGGTGTATCTTAATATATCTAAGTGCAAAAAGATGTGAGGAGAGGGGGGGGGGGCTGGGGGTGGGGGTGGGGTGGAGTGGGGATGACGCAGAACAATGTTGGCAAGATATGATGATGATGATGATGATGATGATGATGATGATGATGATGATGATGATGATGATGATGATGATGATGGTGGTGGTGGTGGTGGTGGTGGTGGTGGTGGTGGTGGTGGTGGTGGTGATGGTGGTGGTGGTGATGATGATGATGGTGGTGGTGGTGGTGGTGGTGGTGGTGGTGGTGGTGGGGTGGTGGTGGTGGTTGATGGTGGTGGTGTGTGATGATGATGATGATGATGGTGGTGGTGGTGGTGGTGGTGGTTTGGGGGTGGTGGTGTTGGTGGTGTGTGGTGGTAATGATGATGGTAGTGATGATGATGGTGGTGGTGGTGGTGGTGGTGGTGGTGGTGGTGGTGGTGGTGGTGGTGATGGTGGGGGGTGGTGGTGTGATGATGATGATGATGATGATGATGATGGTGGTGGTGGTGGTGGTGGTGGTGGTGGTGGTGGTGGTGGTGTGGTGGTGATTGATGATGATGCTGTGATGATGATGATGTTTTGATGATGAATGATTGATTTATGATGATTCTTCTTCGATTTTTTTGTCCCGTCCCAATATGGTTTTATGTTGCAGTATGTTGTGTTTCGTGTCATGATGTGCTGTGATTGCTCAGTGTGTGTGTGTGTGTGTGTGTGCGCGCGCGCGCGTGTGTGTGTGTGTGTGCGTACGTAGTGTGTGTGTGTGTGTGTGTGTGTGTGTGTGTTGCGTGCGTGTTTGTGCGTGTGCGCCATACGTATGTACTTACGTGTATGTGTGTGTATGTATGTGTATGTGTGTGTGCGTATGTGTGTGTGCGCGCGCGCTCAACTGTTCATGCGAGGGTGTGTTTGCGTGAGTGTGCTCGCTTTGAAATTGCAATCAACATGTTCTGTGTTCGCACACAAACTACTGTTCCCAGCAAGAGCCTGTCTCCAGGGCACAGCGCCACTCGTTTGTGTGACGTCTGTCTGTTTCTTGGCAGGTGAAGGTCACAGTCTGGTCAGACGTGCTGGGCACAGGTCTTCACTGCCCAGGTCTTCAGGTCTTCACTGCCCAGGTCTTCACTGGATTGTGTGCGCTGTGTGAAGGCTCCAGTCAGCTCCTGGGTTCTTGGGCCATTGCCATCACACTGCATGTAGTCATTGTGCCATTGTCATCACACTGCATGTAGTCATTGTGCCATTGTCATCACACTGCATGTAGTCATTGTGTCATTGTCATCACACTGCATGTAGTCATTGTGCCATTGCCATAACACTGCAGTCATAGTGCCATTGTCATCACACTGCATGTAGTCATTGTGCCATTGTCGTCACACTGCATGTAGTCATTGTGCCATTGTCATCACACTGCATGTAGTCATTGTGCCATTGTCGTCACACTGCATGTAGTCATTGTGCCATTGTCATCACACTGCATGTAGTCATTGTGCCATTGCCATCACACTGCATGTAGTCATTGTGCCATTGCCATAACACTGCAGTCATAGTGCCATTGTCATCACACTGCATGTAGTCATTGTGCCATTGCAATCACACTGCATGTACTCATTGTGCCATTGCCATCACACTGCATGTAGTCATTGTGCCATTGTCGTCACACTGCATGTAGTCATTGTGCCATTGCCATCACACTGCATGTAGTCATTGTGCCATTGCCGTCACACTGATGTAGTCATTGTGCCATTGCCATCACCTGCATGTAGTCATTGTGCCATTGCCATCACACTGATGTATCATTGTGCCATTGTCATCACACTGCTGTAGTTTATTGTGCCATTGCCATCACACTGCATTAGTCATTGTGCCATTGCCTCACACTGCATGTAGTCATTGTGCCATTGCATCACACTGCATGTAGTCATTGTGCCATTGTCTCACAACTGATGTAGTCTTGTGCCATTGTCATCACACTGAAATGAAAGTCTTTGGCCATTGTCAAAACCGCATGTACCCATTGTCCATTGTCGTAACACTCCCATAAAGGCCCATTTTTCCATTGCCCATACACTGTGTAGCCCATTTTTCCATTTTTTCGTCCCACAGCATTACCCATTGTGCCATTCCCTTTTCACACTGCATGTATCATTGTGCCATCAGGCGCAGACCCCTTTTCACCACCCCCCCCCCCCCCCCCCAATCCCCCCTTCAATGTCTTTTGTCTGTTCCCCGGGACACATCCCCTGCTTTTCCGAAGGGAAAAATCAGTTTTTACGTGTTTTCTGAAAACATTATATTTTGGGGAAAGGAGAGAGAGAGAGAGGGAGAAGAGAAGGGAAGAGGGGGAAGGGGAAGAGGAGGGGGGCGAAGGAGAAGAGAGGGAGAGGGGAAGGGAGAAGAAAAGGGGGAGAGGGGGGAGAGGAGAGGGGAAAAGGAGAGAGAGGGAGAGAGAAAGGGGAGAAGAGGGGAGAGAGAGAGACAACAGGGGGAAGGGGAGGGAGAGAGAGAGGGAGGAGAGGAGAGGGGGAGAGAAGAGAGGGAAAAGAAAAGAGAGAAGAAGAGAGAGAGGAGAGAGAGGAAGAAGAGAAAAAGGGGGAGAAAAAAGTTTTTTCATACATAAAACCCGAAAAAATTTCATACAAAAATTTAAATAACTCCAAACCCTTGCTGGCTCACAATTAATGGGCAACGATTCGGGGCCCAAACTAACTAACAGCATGACCCCCCCCCCTAGCCCCCCCCCATCCCCCACCCCCCTTCCCATATTTAAACCCCCCCCAAACCCCCCCCCATAAAAATTTGTCCCCCTTTTAAATCCCCAACCCCCCGGGCAATCGAGGGGAGGAAACCCGCAGCCCCACCTCCCCATTTTTTTATAAATTTTATTTCCCCTTTTTCATTGGAAACCCTGACGCCAGACCGATACTCGGGAAACAGTCGATGATGGGGGGGGGAGGGAGGGAGGGTGACTTTTTCCCCGGGAGGGTGGGGGGGAACTGGGGGGGGGGGGGGGGTTGGGGTAAAAGGGGGTGGGGCCCCTTCCGCTAAAAAAAAGTTTTGTTTCTCTAAAAAGTAAAGAAAGAAATGGGACAAAATTTTTTGAGGTAATTTTGTGAAAGCAGCTTTTGCACTTGCTGGTAAATTTGTGATTGAGGGGGCCGTGATGGTGGTCATCAAAGCTCTTTTTCCAGTCTGGGGAGTCAAGGGTGTCAAAAGTCAAAGAAAAAGTAAAGGGGTTTTTTTTTTCAAAATGGTACATGAATAAGAAAAGGGGCTTTTGGGGTTTTTTTTTAAATTTCAAGCCATCTATCTAAAAAAAAAAAAAAAGGAAAAAAAAAGGACAAAATAGTGCAACTAAAGGAAAACATAATCAATAAAAACCATTGAAATCAAACAAGAAAACAATAAAAATTTTTTAAATACAAAAGCTTTTAAAAACCCAAAAAAAAAAATTCTGAAAAATACCAAACCTTTCAATTCAAATAAATAAATAAAAATCTCCTAAAAAAAATTCCACCAAAATAAAAAGGGAAGGGGACGGGATACCTTCAGGGGTCGGAGCCCCCGTTTTTTCCCCAAAGCCAAGAAAAAGCAGCGTCGACCCTTTGGTTACCATTTGGGAATGGGGGGACCGTTTGCGCCCCTTTGGGTTTTCATACATTCCCCCCATTTCCCCCAGCGTAAAGGGGTTCCCCGGGCCCTTTTTGGGGGTGGGGAAGGGTAAAGCACGGGGGAGAGGGGGGGCGCCCCCCCTCAATATTTTGGGGCCCCTAGAGAAGGGGAAAGGTCCCCCTGCGCCTCGCCCCCCTACGACCTTATAGGTTAGGGGACTCCTTTACCTTTTTCCCTTTTTAATCCCAAACGAACAACAACAAAGAAATACCAAAACAAAAAAAGAAGCAACAAAATAAATAAAAAAAACATCCCAAAAACTGCTCCCCCCTTTCCCCCACACACTTTACCCACAAAAACCCTTTAACCATACAAACAACTAAATAAAACAAAAAAAAAATATAAAACAAAAAAGATTGACCCTGCAATTTGGGCGTTTTTTTTATAAAGTAAGGGAAATTTAGGGAGTTTGTAGTGTTTTTCGATGGGGTTTGATAGTACAGAGAAAATTGAAAATTGGGCCCGTAATTCCAAGGGGAAAAAAAGTCGCCTGATTTATTGGGCTTGGGGATAACTTTTGGCTTTTTAAACTTTAGGGAAAACACCTTTTCTCCCAAAACCAATTGTATAGAATGTCCCGTGTTTCAACCCATAACCAGAAATAGAGAGTTTTATAGTCCCCCCATCTAACTTTTCTAGAAACATAAGTTCTAAAAATTTTGTTTGGGTTTTTTTGCTTTAAACGAAAAAAAATTTTCCCAAAGGATGGGGGATTAAATGGAAAAAAATTTTAAAATTTTTTGAAATAATAAAATTGTTCTAGGTTTAAAGAAAATCATTTTCGCTTTTCTTGTCACATGTTAAAACTTTATTTGCTACATTTTAAAAATGGGGTGTTTAATTCCCTCAGCTGATATGTCTTTTAAAGGCCCGTGACTTTTTTTAAAACTGTTTATCACATAATGTATTGATGGCTTTTCCCAAAAATGGCAGAGTCATTATGGAAATTTAACAACTGTTTTTAAAATAATTACGCTTTTACTCGTTTTTAATGGAATTCACTTTTTCCTTTTTATCCTAAATAGGGGGAAAGGGTAGCTCAGTGGGCGGAGACTCGCTTTTCCCCCGCCAAAATTTAAAAAGCGTCCCACGTGGTACCACTTTGGGTGGGTGGGCCGTTTTCGCCCTTGGTTCGTAAGTTCCCCCATTCACCCACTGTAAAGGGGGACCGCCCTCTTTAGGTCAGGGGAAAGGTTTAAAAAACGGGGGGAGAGGGGAAAGGCCGGGCCCCCCTTTAATATGGGTGGCCCAAGAAATGAGGGCTCTGACCCTCGCCCCCAAGACCTTATAGGGTTTTGGGGCTCCTTTCCTTTACCTTACCTAACCTAAATTTTTCATTTGTTCCATTTGGGTTTTTAGATGGGTTCTTTAAATTTATCTCAGATTTTTATTTTTTTTTTTTATCCATGGAGGGTTTGGGTTTTTTTTTAACTCTTTTTTTTATAAAAAAGGAAACTGTTTGTCATACACTGAGAAAAGTTTTAACCCAAAATTTTACACTTCATTTGGGGGCTCTGATTTTATATACATTTTTGTAATGGGGAAATTTAACAGGTTGAAAGAAAATTTTTCCTTTAAAAGTGTTTGAATCTTCTGTAATAAAGTTTTTAAAAGCCCCCACTTTAGGGGGAAATTTTTATGCGACGTTGAAACCAAGTACAGCAGCAGGATTATAATTGCTGCATCCAATGATGGAGCACATATTTTAGTGATGTGTTGTTTTGCTTTAGTGTATATATGAAACAATTAAAAATTTGAATTTTCTTTATAAAAGGGGTGGGTTTATCATTTTTGTTTTTTCCCGGCCCGTCATTTTAGTTTGATTTCCCCTTTCCGGTTTTTGGTTTGGTAATTTTTATTTAAAATTTTCCAAGAATAATAGTTTCACAGTTTTTTTAAAAATCAAATTCAATTTATTAGAGAAATTTAATCTATCAAACCCCGTAGGGGTTTTTGACAAAATTTTTGGGAAAATGAATTTCCCATCAAAAGTGGGGCAAATGGCCCTTTTTTTTTAAATTTCTAACCCCAAAACGATTCAATATCATACCATAAAATTGGATAGCCCCTTTAAAAAAGCATAAAGATATGCAGAATTGTTAATAACCTGTGTTTTTTTGGGTTTTTAGGGGGTCTTGGCAAAAAATTTGGTAACCCGGAATTTGCTTCTCATCATTTTTATTGGAAGAAAAGCGGGATTCGCAAAAACCCCAAAAAAAATGAAAACTCATTCCCATCATTAAATAGTATGTAACAAAGTCAAATTTTTTTTTTTGGTTCAAGTTTTGTTAGGGACCTTTTCGAGAAATGTTTTAATTAAATTTGGGCCCTTTGTCTGGTAAAAGACTGGGCCTAGGGAGGAGTGCAGCTAATAACCCTTGTTAGAACTTCAGGTTTAAGAGAGCCATCACTCAAAGATTTGATCTTACAATAACTGTTCTGTGACAAAATTAAGTAATTAAAATAAATGTATACACATACACAAACTAATTCAGGATTATTGTATCACAATGCAATACAAAATCCTATTAAGTAAAACAAAAATATGCAGTACAGGAGAAAAATGAGAAAATGTGATCAAATAGAAAAGAGTTAAAGTTTTAAAAATAGACTTTTGGCTTGAAACATGTATCCTATTCCGTTTTCGTAGCTTCTAACTGTTATTGCTCAAAAATTTCTATCAATATGCAATGTTCAATAATCAGCTATATAACTGAGCAAAAAAAAGACTTCACTCTGTAAACCTTGTTGAATATTCTGCAGTATGACACCAATATCATTTCTGAGAGAGGGGGAACCACAGGGTCTGGTGCTGGATGTCCCGCCTGTGAAGGGAAGTATGTGCAGTTCTGAGCATCCGCTCTACACCTCTGCTTCCCGGGGATAGTGAAGCTGCAACCTCTTGTTTGGCTTGCCAGGCAAGAGGGGTACCCTTCAGAAGGGTGCTGCATGGCCTCTCCTATCGCAACTTTCCACAGCAGGCACCTACTCGTGGTGTCCCTGTTTTCGCAAAGACCTGCTGTGGGGAGAACCGAGCGCCTGGCGGGATAACCAGGTAGGGTAGGTGGAGCCCGTTTTTGCTGACAAATCCACCTAGGAGAGCGGTAAAACTCTGATTTCAAACCCATGCATGGAGAAGAAAACTCGAAGAACACCCAGGAGGAAACCCTGTCATGCGCCAAAGGAGCTGAAATCAGAGGTGTCGGGCCGTCAGGCGCTCCAACCAAAACACGACACCATGTAATTTTACCCTTTAAAATGATGTTTGGAAGACCAATCAATTGGAATGGTGTCGCCCTGTGGGATCCGCCAGGCAGTTGCAGCCCGGGGTTCCAGGCCTCAAAAACCCCACCCAAAGCGACTGGAGGTCCCTTCGCTCTCTTGTGGAGTCAGGAGGCCAGCAAGGACAGCGACTGGCCAACCAAAGAAAGAGCCCCCCTAATCAACATCATGCAATGGAATGGCAGAAGGGGTTTCAACCAAGAGGGAAGATCTCCAACAGTTCCTACATGTGAACAACATAAGCATCTGCTGCATTCAAAGAACACATCTGCAGGAAGGAAGACTTTCAAGATTAGAGGCTATCAGGTGTTCGGAGTGACCGTCAAGGGAGAAGGAAAGGAGGAGTGCTAACACTGGTCAGAAGCAATCTAAACGCCAGTGGAACAACTAGACACTTTGAAAGAATCCGAATATCTTCAAGTCAAGGTGTCCACCTGAGACAGCATCCTCAACATGGTCAACTACTATTGCCCTGACGACAAGCTGCTAGCACTGGACAGCATTCAGGTCCCCGACAGCGACTTCCTCATCACTGGTGACTTCAACAGCCGGTCCCAGAGCTGGGGATACAATACCTTGGACTCACGAGGAGAAGAAGTAGAGAACTGGCAAGATAATAATAATAATAATACATGGAACTTATATAGCGCTATATCTTGAAAAGACAAATCAAAGCGCATGCATTCAACCTAATCTTACACAGTCGTGCAATCAATGATAAATGATCAATAGTTTAAACAAACAGATATTTACAAATATAGTGCGCTGCGACAAAATCTATGAAATAAAATTTCATAGTCAAATGTTTTACAAAAGCACACACACACACTCCCCTTACGTCCTATACTTTAGCGGGGTGATAGGACATGGTTAGTGAGGGTGGGATAGCTCGATATGAAACAGGGGGGAAATCTTAGGTTGAAATTAATAAAGTCTTGAGGCTGGATTTTAAAAGTGTCATAACTAGGTTTCTGGCGAAGAGAGAGGGGAGCTCGTCCCCGGTCGATGGACCCCAAATAGAGAAAGAGTGGCGGCCAACATGGATTGGGTTTAATCTAGGTATTCGTGGCACAAGGTATCTGCAGTAGAGCGGAGGGGAAAGTGAAGGAGTGACAGGTTAAGACATTCACAAGGTAGGGGGTGCAGTTTTGTGGAGACATTTGTAACAGAGGGTACTGATCTTATAATCTACTTTTGGTGGCACAGGCAGCCAGTGGAGAGATCGCAAGAGAGGGGTAATGTGCTCAGATTTTTTCTTTCTGAGAACTAGTCGAGCTGCGGAGTTTTGTATACGTTGAAGGGAGTGGATAGATGATGCTGGCAGACCAGACAAAAGAGAATTACAATAGTCCAGACGTGAAAGAATGAGAGAAGTGACAAGTTTGGCTGTTGCATCAGTGGACAGGTACTTTCGAATTGCACTAATACGCCGTAATTGATAGTAGCACGACTGACAGGTCTGAGTGATTAATGTTTTCATGGAGAGTGTGTTGTCGATAACAACACCTAGATACTTCACAGCAGTGGATAGAGGGACTGATGTATTGCCAAGTTCTATTGAAGCTGTTGTAATGGAAGATAGTTTGTGTTTGGTCCCTACGAGCATGGCTTCGGTTTTGTCTGCATTTAGCAGTAATTTGTTCTGTTTCATCCAGTTTTGAATATCTTCAAAGCAGCGGGCCATAGATGAACACCACCTAATCCTTGTCAATGATCCCACTGATCCACCGACCTTCTACTCCCGCCGCTGGCATACAACCACCACACCGGACCTGGCTTTCTGCACTGATGACATCCACAGAAAGATCAGCAGAAAGGTTGAACATCAACTAGGTGGAAGTGACCATCGCCCAGTTATCCTCACCATTAGTGGTGTTGAAATGCCTGGACATGCCCAACACCCACGATGGAACTACAAGAAAGGGAAATGGGCTCTCTTCAGCATTAGAACGAACGAGCGGACAAGAAACATCAATACAGAGGGAAGGAACATCAACAAAGTTGTGAAGGAGCTTAACAACAGCATCCTTCAAGCTGCTAAGGAGTGCATACCAAGGGGAGCAAGGAAAGACTACAAGCCATACTGGTCTGAAGCGCTGCAGCGGACTCATGATGCTCTTAATGAAGCCAGAGAGAAAGCTGAGACACAGCCGAGCCAAGAAAATAACATCAAGCTGAAAGAATGTGCCGCCAAACACCTAAGAACAAAGATAGAGAACAAGCGTGCAGGCTGGAAGGAAAAGACGGCAAGTTTAAATATGGAGAAGGATACCGCCAAAGTCTACCGTCTAATGAAGGCAATGAATGATGAAGGTACCAAGGGACAGAAGATCACCCTAGAGGAAGATGGATATATGCTAACAGGAAAGGCAGCTGCAAACACCTTCGCAAGCACCTACGCAGAAGAAAGCAGCACCACCATTCCCAAGCACTTACAGAAGGAAGTAAGAACAGAGAAAAAGGACAGATTAGCACAAAATCGCCCTACACATGATGCCATGAAACAAGACCTCTCCATGGCCGAACTGAAACAAGCCATCCAGAAGTTGAGGAAAAAGAAATCTCCTGGCCCTGATAACATCACAAACGGAGATGCTACAACATTTAGGCAACTCGTCGCTCCAAACTCTTTTGGACATAATCAACCTCAGCTGGAAAGAGGGGCAGGTTCCGCAGTGCTGGAAGGAAGCTACAATGATTCCCATCCTTAAAAGAGGCAAGAACAAAGGCAAACCTGCAAGCTACCATCCCATCAGCCTTACTAGTTGTTTCTGTAAGACCATGGAGCGTATTGTAAACCAGCGCCTACAGCTTTATCTGGAGTCTGAGAGCATCGAGGCGCCTGAGCAGGCTGGATTAAGACAGTACAGAAGTACAGATCATCAAACAACTCACCTGTTTCAAGTTATAGAGGATCCTTTCCAGTCTCAGAAGGTCACTCAGGCGGTCTTTATTGATTTACAGAAGGCCTTTGACAAGGTCTGGAAAGACGGCCTCCTTGTGAAACTCCTGTGAAATGGCATCCAAGGCAACATGTACCAGTGGACCAAATCTTACCTGCACAACCGAAGAGCCAGAGTGTCGGTGGATGGCCATGTGGCCGAATGGTGTTACTGAGGCAGGGTGTTCCCCAGGGAGGTGTGCTCTCACCCACTTTGTTCATCCTCGTCATCAACGATGTGGTCGCAGAACTACCATAGAATCAATTAATTATAACCATTAATGACTGCCACAGATTTAACTAGCGTTTTTAAAGCAATACCCGCCTTGGAGGTAGTTGCCACACAAATTTGTGCTAAGGCTAAACAGCATAGATCTTATCTTGACCCTAGTAAATATGCAGATTTTAACCAATGGTAATCAATACCATTGCGGATAATGATGTGTTTGGTAGATAATTTTATTTAAGTCACAAGTTTTCAGCTACACCAATACCTCCCGAAGTACTGTGTGACACCTTTTTAATCGATGAAGCGGAAGAGCATCTTGGTTGTTTGGGTTATTGCTGATATTATATAATTACTACCTAAATAAACTGTATGGGAATTCTCAACCACCAAAACCAACTTTAGTATTGGTTGGAAGTTATTCACAATCCAAATTAGTTAATACGGGAAAACACCCTGTTAATGACATTAGCTTAAATAGAATGGTATTTCAAGAATGTGTGAGATTATTTTGTGAAGCATAACACATATAACGATAGAATTTTGAGCGGGGCAACCAACAAAATAGCGTTGGTTAGTTCAATCGTTGAAGCACTAGAACGAAGTTTACCCTCTCAAACCAGATTGGTTGAAAAGCATGATAAACACTTTTGGACTAAGCAAACAACAAATTAAAGAAGCGAACTCGTACAACCCCTTTCTTGAATATAGCCAAACACCATGCCACTTTAACTGCTATAGTAAATGAACTCAAACTGATTAACAAAGAAAAGCAAATAAAAATAAAGGAGTACGTTTATGCTTCTACATCATCCCATTATTTACCTATTACTATTTCAAAAGCAAACCACGAGTTTGGTTGTGTTTTTAAGAGCATACAGCATGATACTATTCTGAGCAGTATGTAAAGTATGTAAACCAATGATGTGTGGAAAGAAATAAGCTATATCCCATATCCAACCATTGGCCAGTCCTTTTGGTAAGGTTTGAGGGTCCTATTCAAGTGTTTCTTAATGACGTTAATTACATCATAAATCACCGTGGTGCCATCTCCATTGTGGATTATAAATCCCTAATCAGTGCCATCTTGATCTATTTACAATCAAGAGGATGTGGTGAAAAAGCACAACTGGAATGAACTTTGGTGACAAACAGCATAGAAAAAATGGTAATGGAATGTGCAATGAGTTTGCAAGCTATCATAGAGGATACACCCATAGAAGACACTTGGCCGAAATCAAATACCAAGCTGTAGAAGAAACCAGAGTGGATCTACACAGGGGGGAGTTGGTAGAAGTGTTACACGTTCTGTATAATAAATGCGCAAAAACTGATTACGCTATAGAATGCAAACTATTCAATACTATTGTTGTCAAAGTGAAACATACATATTTCAAACGTAATAAACCACTTGTATCTAGTCAGAATGTACCAAGAGTTGTAAAAAGGGTACAAAAAGTTACCCCCAAGCACTATGATGAAGAGAACTATTTTGAAGATTTTAGTGAATATGACACATTTGATACACTCCTTGATCAAATAAACCAAACTGCTACTGTTGCCCTAATGAATGTGTCTGAAACAATTGTATCACTCTATCCCTTATCCCCGGCTGACACATCAATGATAGATGCCTTACAAGGAGTCACAATCAATAGGCCTCATGTCATTTACTTTAATGAAGAAGTTGATGCCCAAGATGGAATTGTGGCCTTAACGCCTGCTCGCAACCCGGTTGATAGAAATATTTGTTTTAAAATAAGCAAGTCTGTAGTATTAGACCAATAAACAAATATTTGTCTAATCTTTACAACAGTTTTGCATTAAAACAAGCCCAAATAGGATGTCAATAATTACTGAAGGCTACATTTTGAGATGTTGTAGGCAATGTGACCAAAATCAAAACCACAGTGGCGGCTGTGTTAATAAACCTGATTCAAAGTTTTACATGAAGAAGGAAGACGCATTGAACCATTTACACAGATATAAAAATATACCATTAGTAATAGTCAAAGTCAAAGTCAAAGTCAAAAACACTTTAATCATCCCATGAAGGGCAATTACAATACTGACAGGCAGATTGATACTCATCAAATATATCAAAGACACAAAAGCTATATTTCATATTGGTTTTCAAATAAAATGTCACGACACCCACACACACCACACACACGCGCGCATGCGCACACACATCAATTGTGAACACAATTTTAAACCCATTGACTAGAAGACATAAAAACTTTTTTTTTACGCACGCATATACGCAGCACGTACACACGCACGTACGTGTGGTTTTGCGAACACGCCCACGCACACCCACACCATACATCAATATATGAATTCAATGTTTTAAGACAGTTGACTAGAACACAGACTTATTTCACACACCCACGCACCCACACACACACACAATTATGTATTGACTACACTCGTAACAATGACAATCAAGCAGATAATTCAGAGAAATGTAAGAACTAGGTAGTCAACATCACTGTGAATTCAGAAGTCGAATGCTTACTGGCACAAAAGAATTTCTTTTTCTGTTGGTTTTGCTGATGGGACACTGAAAACGGCGTTCCGAAGGCAACATTTGAAATTCTGGAAACAAAGCATGAGAAGGATCAGCCAAAATGGCTGTGGCTTTGCGTACAAGCTGCTGATTGCAGAACGACATGAGATCTCTTTGTTCTTTTCCATAGCTTATCATGATATCATTATTTACTGTAAGGTAAGGTAAAGGAGTCCTATAACCTATAAGGTCGTAGGGGAGCGAGGCGTCAGAGACCTCACTTCTCTAGGGCCAGCATATTGAGGGCGGCGCCCATCTCCTCTCCCTCGCTGCTTTACCTTCCCTGACCCTAAAGAGGGCAGGTACCCATTTACAGCTGGGTGACTGGGGGAACTGTACTGAAGCCAAGGCGCACAAACGGTCACCCATCCAACTGGTAACCACGCTCAACGCTGCTTAACTTGGCTGGGGGAAAGCGAGTCCTCCGACCACTGAGCTATCCCGTCCCCTATTTACTGTAGGTAATGTAAAAACCTTATAATGTGATGATTTGGTATTAAAATGGTTGGTGCCGTTATTGATGATGCTAGATTTAGTAAAGCCTTAAACGAACAGTTGGAGTGTTACAAAATCGATTATAATCTTTCCATTTTATTTTTAGAATACATGAAAAAACTATTCCTGGGGGTTAGCTTATCTCATAATCCTAAAGAGGTGGGAGATTAAACACATAAGTTGAGTTAACACACCTGAAAGCTGGGCACCATCATTACATTTCCACCCAGTGATGATATAGGCTTAGTAACACGTTCTAGTTACACAGAGACTGACCTGTTAAACGTTATTCAAGCCCATCAAGCAGCATTTTTCTCCAGCATTTGACAGATTTGATTATTTGAGTACGAACAATAATTTCAGTATTGACCCAAAAGACAATAACTATTTATACGCAAGTAGAGGTGTAATAATGGCAGATCATATGTTAACAGACATTAACGAACTTGTGAGTGATGTGCAAACTGCCTATTTAAAAAATTCCCAATTGCAAGAACAACTTCAAGGCGACAAAAAGCTTCCCTGTTGCAAGGAAGAGATGAAGAGGAGCCAACCCTCCTCCTGCCACACCCATTAAACGGCAACATACTATGGAGCAGCATGTCCATCAGGAGAGTATCGTTAAGAAAACTGTTAAAGAATATATGGATGAATATCTAAGTCAACAGACACCCATTTACAAGAAGACTGTAACAACTCCAGACGTTCAAGCAAGCAAGGAATTTGATTGGCTCCTTCACCCAAACGGCAATACCTTGGCACCCTGAACTGGTACTATCAACTTGAGGTGTTAAAGGCCTGTGAAAAACTAGCCCCAGATACCAATGATGACTCTGTATGAGATTGTTAACCAGCCAATACATGATTATTCTTTCATTTATTGCCTCTATAGGACACATTTAGTATTTTTTTGGAATTTCACAGACTCCAGCTTATAGAATTTATACTTATTCAGTAAGTCAGTGTGCGATGGTAACACATTGTAACCATTAGCATCATTATATAAAGAACCCTGGCGTTTAATAGTGTTAAAAGTTAATTTACAATGAAACCATAACTTTAGAATAAGTTAATTACATAATTCTCCTAACATGTACAGTCTTACTTTCACCAGCAATGTTTAGAGCGACCATACATTACTACAAGTTTTCACCCTTGTGTCTAACTCTAAATTATTTTCATCATTTAATGACTGGACGTCCATAATCGTTGTAAAAGAGTCAAACGATTGGAATTCCTTAATGAATGGAAATTCTCTAGAATTTGCATCTATAACACAATACAGAATGTGAGAGGATGCCATTTGTTGATTGTTGTAGTATATAGGCTATTGGTTGTTGGCAATAAAGCACAAATAATAATCAAAACGCCAAATTGTGAAGTTGGTATAAGAGTAACAATGGTATGATGGCGTGACTGGATGGTGGAGGGATACGAATGATAGCGGTACGATGTTAACCTAGCTCTGGTATATATGCATGGAATGACAGCCACAGAGCTAACAGAGCATCCAGCTTTCGCCGTGTAGAGATCTTTAGCTTGAAAAACGCTGGAACTTTTGGTGTGATTGTTGATTGAAAGATCATCGCCTTTGTGCCCCTATAGCTATCTTCATTGAGGTGGTAGGCGATGCCATGATCAGATGATGAGGAAGCATCACAGAGTGAACAGCAGGTAGTTCACCACAAAAAGGCCAGATACTGCATTGGATATCTAGTTGATCGGGCAGCATCAGACATTAGGATACGGAAACAGATGAGTGAAGTTGTGAACAATATGAACTGGGGATGTGACGATTTCAACACTGTAGTTGAGTCTGTGGTCTCAAAACAAAATGTGTTGCAGTGGGAAAACACCATACCATAAAAGGCACGATGTTTATTTTACTGAGATGGCCAGTCTCATAGAACATAGAAAAGTATTGCTGCAAAGGATACATGATGAAATGGGCTTTGTCCTACCTGGGCAGACAGGCTGAGAGGTTACCCAACAGGCTGCGTTCCGAATCTACCCAGGAAATGAACGTTGTGTCAATTAGGTACCTTGATCATCAAATGGACAGATTATTCAGCAGATGTCACAGAGATGTATGTGTGTGTACATGGTGATCGACCCAACAGGCTCTGATTGTACCAAGGAAACGAATGTTTTTTGTTTTGTTTTTTGGGGTTTTTTTATATCGAGGATAATGGAATAAGCAGTCATGTGTTTTTTACATCTAGTCCCCGTGTGTATGCGGTTTTGTAAATTTTGTCATCTGTTCCCACCGACCCACAATGGCCTACTCTTTTGAAAAGCTCTTTCAAAAGGCCTACTCTTTCGAAAAGCGGAACAGGACGTGTGCGCAAGATGTTCTGCATGCATTCGCACACGGGGCCTCGGTTTATAGTCTCATCCGAAGGACGTGTCAATGTTGTGTCAATTAGGTACCTTGATCATCGTCAGATGGACAGATGTTTCAGCAGAAGTCACAGAGATGTATGTGTGTGTGTGTGTGTGTGCTACATGGTCAACATACTGGACTTGAGTATGTATTTTAGCAATCTGAATTATTAACATAGTTCAGTTAAGGGTTTTTCTCTGTATTATGTTGTGAGTGTACACACAACCATACAGGACTTGTATGTATTTCATTAAGCTGTTATTAATGAACTAATACATTAAATAAAGTTGTTTTTTTATTACAAGTATTACAGTGAATGTGTATGTGCAATCTTATAATGGACCTTAAAGTGTGTATTTGTGTATTTTTTAATGTATACCTAGTAAAATAAAAAAAATTAAAGAGTGGACAAATCACTGCCAAAGCTGATTTTGCTGATTGTGGATTTAGAACGCAATAGCAGAACGAATGATACTATGACTAGTACGGGGCTAAGCATAGCTTTGTGAGGCTGTCCAAGGTCAAAGGCAGAGTGTTGTTGGGCTATTCTGTGAAATCCAAACTCCGTTTGCTGTGTATAGTATTTGAAGGTGTTTTTCATGCTAGTCGAATCTCAAATATAAAGGTGACAGTTTTGTTTTTTGTTTTTTATGTATTAACTCAGAGGGGGACGGGATAGCTCAGTGGTCGGAGCATTCGCTTTCCCCCAGCCAAGTTAAGCAGCGTCGAGCGTGGTTCCCAGTTGGATGGGTGACCGTTTGCGCGCCTTGGCTTCAGTACAGTTCCCCCAGTTCACCCAGCAGTAAATGGGCACCTGCCCTCTTTAGGGTCAGGGAAGGTAAAGCAGCGAGGGAGAGGAGATGGGCGCCGCACTCAATATGCTGGCCCTAGAGAAGTGAGGTCTCTGACGCCTCGCTCCCCTACGACCTTAAGGTTATGGGACTCCTTTACCTTTACCTTTTTTTTTTATTAACTCAGCATGTTAATAGTAAGGTTTTACTATGCTTTTTCTATTTTTTATTATTTTTTAATAACCATTACAAATGGACTGTCTGTGGGTGAAAAAGCAAGGGAGAGAATTGGGCATCCCAGGTAAATTAATAAGTGAATAACGCTTATTGCCCTTTATCTAAATCCTTGCCTCAGTGCTTGGGGTTTCATAACACATTAAAGGGTTAAGCTCTTGTGTGCTTTCTTTATTACATCCAGCCTGGCGCGTGTATGCAGTTTTGTGAAGGATGTCATTCACTCCCACTAGTGCACAATAGTCTGCTATTCGGAGAACAGGCAGGGGTTTTAAGGTGTGTGTGCAAGATAGGGAGAGTGAAGTCGAGACACTTGAATGTTAGCTCCAGAGGAAAAATCCTCAACAAGATTTGAAATGGTTAATAAATGATTGATAAATACAGAAACAAATGGAATAGCTAATAATACTTATTGACTATGCATATATATATATATATATATATATATATATATATATATATATATATATATATATATATATATATATAATGTGTATTCTATTGTGTTGTGTGTACACATACAAGAACTGTTTCTTAAACAAACAGTATATATTTGTATTGAAGAGCTACACTTAATTTTTGTTAAGTGATACAGTGTAAGCTGTAGAGCCTTATGCCATGTGTTTGGTGGTTGATTTTTTAGACTCAAACAAATCAATAAGTGTATAATGTTTTTATTTGGAACAACTGTGATCTATGAATTCATATATATATATATATAAAATATATATAAATATATATATAATATATATATATATATATATATATATATATATATATATATATGCAAGTTGGTTCTATGGACGGGAAAGTGTGTTGTGGTTCTAGAAACAACTGGGCTTCAAGACCAGAAGTCATATACAGAAATGACCAAGTTTGATTTTAGGAAATTTTAGTGTATTGTGTGATTCGGTGAACATTTATACTTACTAAAAAAAACCGTATACATGAATGTTTTGTTATGTTACTTTATTTTTTAGGAATAGGACATGTAAACTGTATGTTGTTAAACTATTAAGTGGTGTTTTATTATATATTCATCACATACTTTATAAGACTGTTTGGGTCTAAATAAACATCAGAAAAAAACTAATACTTGTGTAAAGAAGTTAAGCAAGTTATTCAAGTGATATTAAATATGTAGCCAGAGAATATTATTTTAACAATGTGAGGGGGGAGGAGGTTTGTATACCTCCTTGAAGTATACACTGATGAGGAAGTGTGTGGTATTAAGTCAAGTTTTGAATGAATAATGTATTTGTTTGTATACTTCCTTGAAGTATACACACTAATGAAGAAGTGTGTGGTATTAAGTCAAGTTTTGAATGAATAATGTATTTGTTTGTATACTTCCTTGAAGTATACACACTAATGAAGAAGTGTGTGGTATTAAGTCAAGTTTTGAACGCATATTGTATTTGTTTGTATACTTCCTTGAAGTATACACACTAATGAAGAAGTGTGTGGTATTAAGTCAAGTTTTGAACGCATATTGTATTTGTTTGTATACTTCCTTGAAGTATACACACTAATGAAGAAGTGTGTGCTATTAAGTCAAGTTTTGAACGCATATTGTATTTGTTTGTATACTTCCTTGAAGTATACACACTAATGAAGAAGTGTGGTATTAAGTCAAGTTTGAATGAATATTGTATTTGTTGGATAAATATCCTTGAAGTATACACACTAATGAAGAAGTGTGTGGTATAAGTCAAGTTTTGAACGCATATTGTATTTGTTTGTATACTTCCTTGAAGTATACACACTAATGAAGAAGTGTGTGGTATTAAGTCAACTTTTGAACGCATATTGTATTTGTTTGTATACTTCCTTGAAGTATACACACTAATGAAGAAGTGTGTGCTATTAAGTCAAGTTTTGAACGCATATTGTATTTGTTTGTATACTTCCTTGAAGTATACACACTAATGAAGAAGTGTGTGGTATTAAGTCAAGTTTTGAATGAATATTGTATTTGTTTGGATACTTCCTTGAAGTATACACACTAATGAAGAAGTGTGTGGTATTAAGTCAAGTTTTGAACGCATATTGTATTTGTTTGTATACTTCGTTGAAGAAGAAGATATTGTCACAGGGCTAAGCCTGGACAAGGTGCATTTCCTAACGTGCAATTTCGGACATTAAAATATGGTCAATTTTTGATAAATCTCTGGTCATAAAGCATAACAATTTACTCAGATCAGGGACTTCTATTAAAGTGTGTTCCATAACCAGCTTGTACTCGACATTTAAAGAAGCTTTCGTCAAAAATCTATAGCAGAGGTAGTTTCTGCTGGACGATCATTTTTCAGTTCAAGATGGCCGTCAGCAAGTTGTTGTGACATCTCATTCTATAGATGCACATTCATAAGATGTACTCTCAGAGCCACGTAGTTTTCATTATTAAGAATTATTTTTGTGATGACGTAATCTGGACAATTCTACTTATCAAAAGAGAAGAGTAAGTTGTGTTGCTGCCCAGCCTGGAGGCTGCCAAGTAGTCATGGTGAATCCTACATAAGTAAACCCCTTGAGTTTAATATGAGCACCAATCATCACAATCTATAAGGTTAAACTTTAAAATTATGTGTGATTGCTATCGAATATTTTAATAGTATAACTAATAAGTGTATATATACATATACAACCCATTTATTGCATGTTTTCTCACAGAAATACACAAAAGATGTTGATTTTCTTTATTGTTGTGTTATTTTTATACTTTGTGCTACGTTGTATTTACATTAACGGATTTTGTATTTTTAAAAATACCAAAACTAAACAAATACGCACGCGTGCACATATGCACAAACACATATAATCAACATATCTCTCTCTATAGATATAATATATAAACGCAACATCTAGATCGGTAACAAGGCAGACTAGCTTTTCTTGTAATGGTAACAAGAAGTCTGGCCTGTCAACGTAATACAGGTAAATGAAGGAAGATATGTCCACAAGGTAGTGGTAAACAGAGAGCGCTGGATATTCGTGTATCAGGAACTACCTCCCTTGACTCAAGACGTCCTTTATGATTTTTAGTGGTCCCAAAGAAGGGGACTGCGTTCTTTAAGTTAAGGGAGATAATTAGAGTTGCGCGACCAAATCATCTCCCATATTAACCGTTGTGGTCTTAAGATTATTAAAAGTCGATTGTAAATAAGGAGAAAATGGAACAAAACTGTGTTATATATTAAAACGCGTTTGGATGTTAAGCAAAAGTAATTTACACTCCCCCTACAATAAGGCGCAAAAACAAGAATTTACCAAGCATTTTTTATTGGGATCATATTGTTTTTATTTAGTACCAAGGAGATAAACGTTCATTACATTGCGTTAACGGTTTATAGATATTCACATTATGAATTTTTTGTTTCTTATAAAAGGACACGATGTTCAGCAACGATAATAATAATAATAATAATAATAATAATAATAATAATAATAATATATGGAATTTATATAGCGCTGAATCTTGTAAAGCAACAAATCAAAGCGCTCAGATTACTTTTTTTTTATCGAGGATAATGGAATAAGCACTTAGGTGCTTTTTTACATCCAGTTCCCGTGTGTATGCAGTTTTGTAAATTTTGTCATCTGTTCCCACCGGCACACAATGGCCTACTCTTTCGAGAAGCGGAACAGGATTTAACGTGTGCGCAAGATGTTCTGCATGCGTTCGCACACGGGGCCTTGGTTTATAGTCTCATCCGAAGGACTTGTTTGGTTTCAACGATTCAGACAGCGCAAAGACACTCGGCAAACTAACAATGCTCAGCTTACAGCAATTAGTCAACGCGATTAAAACATCTCGTACAATGCGTTTATAGGCACCATTGATAATAGAGATGAACACACTTTTAGAGAAATTATTTTTAATCACAGTTTAATGCCACAAAAGTGTTGGTTAGACATTAAAGCTATTTTTATAGGCTCTGCCAACACCATAAGAGTTCGTTATTTGACTAAGAGTAGTCTAACTTTTAGTCCTACTCGTTGGGGCGGAATCAAATCCCAGAGTAGTGCATTACTGATCCATATTCAAACATACAGTCCCAGCATGGAGAGTCAAAAACGTTACAAATAGTCAATGACGTCAATTCGGATTCCTTTTTGCACAAAGGCGGTAAGATATGTCTAAAAGATAACTATGTAATAAGCACTACACCTGACTACTTAACCACAAGATCAGCAAAGCCTATATATACATTAAATGATGTATACACTTGTGATTTAATAGGAGTTGGTGAGTGTAAAACATCTTTGCTACAAGAAACAGTGGATTTTAAGCAATTCAAACACATCACAATAAATTGTTAAATGTGAAGCCTAACTATATTCAAGGACTAACTCACCATCAGCGAAATGTGACTCAGCCTACAGCTTGTAAATGGATACAAACAATAACGACCTGGTTAAGCAAGTTTGAAAAACATGATTAACAGCATGACTTGCTCATTTTATTCAAATAAGAATGAGAAGAAGGATGTTGAGTTTAGTCCAAATATTTTTTTTACATTAACATACTTAATAATAATATAGGACAACAGTCATTCAGTAAAATGACTTCGGTTGTTGACTTTGTAAAAGGAAATGAAATAGAAGGAAGGATTTATTTAACCTACGTTACAGAAGAGACCTTGAAAAATAAATGGACTGAGGAAGATGAAGAAGCCTGTAAGAACAAAGTGTACCACTTTCATGGAAACATAATGGCATCTTTTGCAATATTTAAGGCTGATTTAGCCAGTCTAAAGTGCATAATACTTGACATTTTTAAAAAAATCAAATTACCATTGGGTGTTTGTTTAAATTTAGTCCAATTTTGGCTTTTGAAAACCAATCACTTTTATAGTAAGTAATACAATTCCTAAGCAGATCAAAGAAATGGTACTTATTTCTATATCTTTTCTAATTCCGTGATATTCAACTACTAAGCTTACTCCATAAAATATAATTGTTATATACAACATAAATACATTGCTAGTGTATGTTTTATGTAAAAGGTAGTCATAAATAGATATAAAAACCGTAATTCCAATACGGGCATATGCACAGATGGATAGATCTATTTGCCGGTTATAGTGTCGTGTGTATAATGAAAAACATCTTCCCAGAAAGGTTAAATACGTGAATAGTGATAAAATCACCATCGACCAAAGTAGGGTACAAGTTTAAATTAACGGTCTTACACCATGACTTATTGTCCGATGTCTTTTCTTCGTCTTCTTCTGCTTCCTCATCTTCGTGCAACAGGTTAAGATAAGAACATCTTGCTATTATATCAAAATTGTTTAAAACGCTCAAGTTTAAATGGTTATTTAAAACAATTATGAATGATACAATACCCAAAACGATGGTTAAAAAAGTATGGTTGGTCCAAACTTAACGTTAGTACATTCGTAATTGACAACTAAATCCTGGACACTGTCTACCAGCCTTGGTGACACAAATAATGCTGGTAAAAAAGCCGACCAGATGGTATGGCGTTCTGTCATCTTTATTACTAGAAATAGATTAACCATGCATGTAAAACATCCTAACAAACAAAGTGCTATACTATCAACGTTAATGACAACAGATGTGTAGTCCAACACTTTAATTAATGTTATATGAACAATGAAATTCTAAAACAAATGTGCCCAAGTGTATATATCAAGACGCTGTTAACGAATATTGGGATGTAACAGCGCGTTAATATTTGTCCAAGGTTTTACTTCAAAATGAGCAACTTCTTCCTTACCCATCTGGAATAATGTCGGAAAAGGGAATATATTTTTAACTGGATCCCGATACTGGGGTTTTGCAACAATAATAACACTACATTAATTGATAGAATAAGATTCATATTTTATGTCTATGTATACCAGCCATCTTGGTTGGTATTAAAGAATCCTTATTTTTGCAACATATTTGCGAAAGACTATACCCATTAAACAATATTGTAATTGCATACGCTTCAGGACCAGCTAGCTTATTTGGTTCGTATGTATAAGTAGTAAAATCAGCACTTTCTTTAACACCTCCCAAATTTTACTCTATTGTTAAAATATTGCTGTAACACACTTTCATGTATTGAACTACTTGATAGCAATTTTTGGGTTATATAGTTAAGAATCAAAATTTTTTTTTTCCCCTTTT
>CM054155.1:7252523-7319245 GCA_028751875.1 Rapana venosa
TTTGTGGGGGTTCTGTTTGGGTTTTTTTGTGTGTGGTCTGTTTTAGTTGTGTGTGTGTGTGCAGAAGGGGAGTCCATACTGCAGTGGTTCATGGGGAAGACAGTTGAAGGCACACTGGATGGAGCCACTCTGTCGGCTGCTCTGTCCTGGGACCATGTCCTCTTGCTGTGGACCATTCGCGTCACTGGTTAGCTTCATTCCATTTCATTTCATACTGGTTTTTAGCCATGGCAGATTTCTCTGCGTGAATCTCGGTCTGTTCTCCCCGAGGTAGAGCGCGTCGCCACAAGAGCAGCGCCACCCATTATGTTATTTTTGTTCTTTTCCTGTCTGCGAAATGTAGTTGCTTCCTTATTAGGGTAGCTAGCTTTTTTCTAAAGAATTTTTCACCAGGGACAACTCTCTTGTTGCTGTGGGTTCTTTTACGTGCGATAAATAGTTACGTGTAACACACGGGACTTCGGTTTATCGTTTCATCTGAAAGACTAGCATCCAGACTACCACCCATGGTGTAAGGGATGGGGGAAAAGTTTCGGGCCCAAACTGGGATCGAACCACCGCACACCGCACACTCTCTTTTCCTTCAACCCCACAAGTGAAGAAGAAATCATGACAATTCTGAAGGAAATGACTATAAAATCATGCGACCTTGATCCCATACCTGCTCCTGTTTTCTCACAATGCCTTCCACAACTTGTACCTATTATTACTAAAATAGTAAACTCATCTCTTGTGTCAGGAAATTTTCCATCAGCTCTTAAAACAGCAATAGTCACACCTCTACTGAAAAGCACGACCTCGATCCCAACATTCTGAAGAATTATAGGCCTGTCTCAAACTTACCCTTTGTCTCTAAAGTACTAGAAAAAGTCGTTCTCAAACAGCTCAACAGTCACCTTCATTCCAATGATCTCTTCCCACTTTCAATCTGCCTATCGCCCAACCACAGCACCGAAACCACCCTAGTTCACACTTAGATACACTTCTACTTGCTTCTGATACAGGAAAATCTCCCTCCTCACTCTTCTTGACTTATCTGCAGCCTTTGATACCATAGATCACTCAATTCTTCTTCTCGCCTCCAAAATACGTTTGGTATTAACGGCACAACCTCACCTGGTTTACTTCATACCTCACAGACAGGTTCCAGAAAGTTATTGTAAACAAAATTCAATCAAACCTGTCAAAATGGAATGTGGAGTCCCAGGAATCAGTCCTGGGCCCTGTTCTCTTTACTCTCTACACTGCTCCACTCTCACATATAATAAACAACCACCATATTGATCATCATTTCTATGCCGATGATTACTCAGCTTCAGTGCAGTGATACTGTTGAAAACTTGCCTTCCCTCCTGACAAATATGTCCTACTGCCTTCAAGACATTCAAAACTGGATGACTCAGAGCAAGTTTACAACTTAATGCCGATAAAACCGAAGCCATGCTCATAGGGACCCAACATAAACTTTCCTCTATCACAAAAACTTCAATAGAATTCGCAATACGTCAGTTCCTTTGTCCAACTCTGTGAAGTATTTAGGAGTAGTTCTTGACAACACTCTCTATGAAAAAATTCATCACCCAGACCTGCCAGTCTTGCTACTATCAATTACGGCGCATAAGCGCGATTCGCAAGTATCTGTCCACTGATGCAACTTCCAAGCTTGTCACATCTCTCATTCTTTCACGTTTAGACTACTGTAATTCTCTTTTGGCTGGCCTACCAGCATCATCTATCCACTCTCTTCAACCCATACAAAACTCTGCAGCTCGACTGGTCCTAAGAAAGAAAAAATCTGAACACATCACTTCTCTTCTGCGATCTCTTCACTGGCTGCCTGTCTCACAAAGACTGGAGTATAAAATCAATATCCTCTGTTTCAAATGTCTCCACAAATCTGCACCCTCTTATCTCTGTAACTGTCTTCATCTGTACACTCCATCCCGTTCCCTTCGTTCAGCCGCAGATACTTTGTGCTTTCGAACACCCAGATTCAAATAAACCACTGTTGGCCGTCGCTCCTTCTCTGTTTCTGGTCCATCCACCTGGAATGACCTCCCTCTTTCACTTCGCCAAAAGCCTTCACTTGATACCTTCAAATCCAGCCTCAAAACACACTTATGTCCTACCTGAGACTTTCCCCCCAAATATCTGTCCCTAATTTTCAACAGCATCTTTCACCTTCTAAGTGTTGTTCCGAGTGTGTGTGTGTGTGTGTGTGTGTGTGTGTGTGTGTGTGTGTGTGTGTGCGTGTGCGTGTGCGTGCATGTGTGCATGTGTGCATACGTGCGCGCCCATGGTTTTTGAAATCTGTTGTTCATTATGTTTAAGGAGAGTTGCATGCCTGTAAATGATTGAGTGCAAGCGCTTCGATTTGTTTGTTTTTTTACAAGATTCAGCGCTATATACATTCCATATATTATTATTATTACTTCCGACCCGGACTTTTCGCTTTCTAGGCAGACGCCTTACCTCTAGACCGCCGATTGTTTCCTTTTTGTTTTTGTTTGTTTGTTGGGGGTTGTTGTTGTTGTTTGATTGTTTAGTGGGGGTGGGGGGGAGCTTATTGTCTGTCTATAACTGACTGTCCGTGTGGCTATCTCTTAGTTGGTCTGTTTTGTTCCATTGGACGCGCGGTTCCTGTGTATGTGTGTTGTTTTTTTCTATCTGTGTCTGTGTGCGTCTCTCTCTCTCTCTCTCTCTCTCTCTCTCTCTCTCTCTCTCTCTCTCTCTCTCTCTCTCTCTCTCTCTGTAGTGACAACTCGTCCACAAAAGCGGGTATGAATCAATAATTGTATTCCTTGTGCATTGCGTACAATTTTTACACAAATTTTGAGTAACATCAACTATGTTTTGATGTCAACAGATTTTTGTTCCTTTTTTCTTACGTCTGGAAACTCAACTGATCGTTCATAAGTCATTTTGTTCTCTGTTTGAAGAAATCTTCATAATTATAATTATTACCTCGTAAGTCTCGTGTCTTTGACGTTTCAGGCCAAGTCAAGAACTGTCCCGCCATCTTCTCTTTACAAATCTACAACAAGATGGCCGCTTCCTGCGCCGCCATCTTTGACGTGGTGGTGGCCTGCCCCACCAACTTCACCATGACCTTTAACCTCTCAAGGACGGGGGACGACGACCTTCCCGACGTGTTCGTGCTCATTCTCAAGGACAGGTCAGCCTCTCACCAGATGGTGGTGTCCTCGGTGGTGAGTCCGGTGACTTTGCCGGTGTCCGCGGGGTATGCGGGACAGCGAGGTGACGGTGCCGGTGATGCTGGCTGGCCGGAGTGGAGTCCGGTGCTGGGGGTGGGGGTGGTCTTCCTCACAGGGCTGGGGCTGCTCCTGGGCCTGTACCTCCACCTCCACTGTGCGGCAGGCCACAGACAGCAAGGGAGTGGGGATCCGATCCAGCCTGCCCGGAAAAATCCCCAAGATTACCGTCAGACTGACATGGATCTACATGATTACGGGCATGCGGATGAGGATGTACGAGATTACCACCACGGGGATCTGCAGGATTACCCGCACACGGATGGGGATTTGAATGCTTACCGGCACGCCGACAGGGATTTCAGTGACTACCCGCGCACAGAGGGGTACGTGCATGATTACGAACACACCGACAGTGATCCCAGCGATCCGAAACCGGCAGACAGAATGTTCAGTGATCAGCAATACAAAGTGTTCCCCAACGAAGGGCAGCAATTCGCTGACTCTAACCTGCTCTCTCACCAGCTGCCGGAGTCAGGGCTGTACGACCTTCAACACACGGACACATGTCCGCAGAACTTCCAGCATATTGAAATGCAGTACTTCAAAAGACCGGAGGAAGCCAACCCGCCTGAATCAGAAGGAACCCCACTCCACCCAAATCACGCAGAAGCAAACCCCCCACCTCATACGCCGGACAAAGCCAGGAGTCAGGACCAACAGAACTTGCAGAAAGAGCCGTCGAGCGACTCTAAACGTTTCGCGCGCAAGTGCTCGTGTCTGTTCGTGCAGGTGTATGTGGTGTACTCGGTGCTGTTCACCTTCTCTGTGCCTCTCTCCCTCCTGTACTTCACCCACCACGCCGTCATAGGGGCAGGGGGCGAGGCCAGCAACTTCTCCTGGGACCTTCAGCGAGAGCTCAACGCCTCCTTCCGCAAAGTCCAGCAGCACGAGAGGGAAGAAGAGCTCCGCCTCTTCCGATCCGTGGACGCCAGGCTGGAGGCATGCGCCTTCCATCTTCAGGAACAGAACCGGCGGTTTCTCCGAAGGTACCAGGACGACCTCAACGCGCTCCTGAGCCACGTCTACCTCCAGGACGGAGCCGTGGACACGCTGGCGGGCATGTCCATCATGCAGAACTCCTCGCTCTACGCCGAGGAGATCCGCAAGTTCTTGCTGGACTGTAACCGCACGGTGCAAGGGGTTCTGGACCGCTTCCAGGCCTTCTTCCTGCTGCACGTCAAGGACGCGTCGCGCAACGGCTGGCTGGACTTTGCCCGCGAGGTCTTCCTGACGCAGGACGGGGACGCGGCTGACCGCAGGTACATGTCCCAGGAGCAGCTGGCCCGCTTCCTGCACTGGCTGCAGGTGGACAAGCTCCCCCAGCTCTTCGCCGTGTCCCAGGACCTGGCTGCAGGGTGAGTGGCTCTCTCTGTCTGGCTGTGTGGCTGGCTGGCTGGCTCTGTGTGTGTGGCTCTGTCTCTGTCTGTCTGGCTGGCTCTGTGTGTGACTCTGTCTCTGTCTGTCTGGCTGGCTGGCTCTGTGTGTGGCTCTGTGTGTGGCTCTGTCTCTGTCTGTCTGGCTGGCTGGCTCTGTGTGTGACTCTGTCTGTCTGGCTGGCTCTGTGTGTGGCTCTGTCTCTGTCTGTCTGGCTGGCTGGCTCTGTGTGTGGCTCTGTGTGTGACTCTGTCTCTGTCTGTCTGGCTGGCTGGCTCTGTGTGTGACTCTGTCTGTCTGGCTGGCTCTGTGTGTGACTCTGTCTCTGTCTGTCTGGCTGGCTCTGTGTGTGGCTCTGTGTGTGACTCTGTGTGTGACTCTGTGTGTGACTCTGTCTCTGTCTGCCTGTGTCTCTGTCTCTGTCTGTCTGTCTGGCTGGACTCTGTGGTGGCTCTGTGTGTGTCTCTGTCTCTGTCTGTCTGCTGGCTCTGTGTGTGGCTCTGTGGTGTCTCTGTCTGTCGTCTGGCTGCTCTGTGTGTGGCTCTGTGTGTGACTCTGTGTGTGATCTGTGAGTGACTCTGTCTCTGTCTGCCTGTGTCTCTGTCTCTGTCTGTCTGTCTGGCTGGCTCTGTGTGTGGCTCTGTGTGTGACTCTGTGTGTGACTCTGTCTCTGTCTGCCTGTGTCTCTGTCTCTGTCTGGCTGGCTGGCTCTGTGTGTGACTCTGTGTGTGTGACTCTGTGGCTCTGTCTGTCTGTGTCTCTCTGTCTGGTCTCTGTCTGTTTCTCTCTCCAAAAAAAATCGTTATCGCTATCGATGTCTGTGTGTTTGTATGTCTGCCTGTCTGTCTCTGCCCTGTCTCTGTCTGTTTCTCTGTTTCTCGCTCTGTCTGTCTGTCTGCTCTGTCTGTCTGTCTGTCTGTCTGTCTGTCTCCTCTCTCTTCTCTCTCTCTCTCTCTCTCTCTCTCTCTCTCTCTTCTCTCCTCTCTCTCTCTCTCTCAAAAAAAATCGTTATCGTTATTGTTGTTTGTATGTCTGCCTATCTGTCTCTCTGTGACTCTTTGTTTGTCTGTCTCTGTATATGTCCTCTTTCTCTATCTCTGTCCCTGTCTGTCTGAGTGTCTCTATCTCTCCCTCTTTCTGCTCTGTCTCTGTCTCTTTCTCTGTTTCTCTCACTCTCTTTCTCTCTCTAAAAAGAAGGAAGGACATGGAGCAAGGGGTGGCAGTGGTGGTGGTGGTGGTGGTGGTGTGTGTGTGTGCGCGCGCGCCTGCGCACTTGCGTGTATGTATGTGAGGTTTGTGTGTGCAAGCTGACCTATGCGTGCTTGTATATTTATTCTAAATTCCATTCCATCGTATGGTTAAACCCCCAACAGGCTGGCAGAGCTCAAACTACCGTCGCCCAGCGAGCACCTGAAGCAGACAGTCACCTCCCCTTTCCAGGACCTGCTGACGTCACTGCCTTCCGAGCCTATGGTGGCTGCCCACATCTTCCTCGTCCTCCACCCTCCCTCCTCCCTCTCCCCTGCCCCCGTCTCCCCTTCCACCCTCACCTCCCCCGGTTCCTCCAATCCCCAGCCCAAGGCCGCCTTCCTCTACAGCGAAGGACCTTCAGCTAGAGTGCAGTTCCACAGGGAAGACGTCAGTCAGGGAACCAACAGCTCCTGGAGTCGGTATCTCATGGGAGGAGACGAGGAGGAGGAGGAGGAGGAGGAGACCTCAGCGAAAAGACCTGGCAAGGTGGAGAAGAACGCTGAGGAAGATCTGGGCGGGTGGGTGCACGCGGTGATCGCGGTGTGTCTGCTGGTGGACGGTCTCCTCTTCGTCTTCCGCATGACCTGGATGGTGCGGCAGCTGAGAGCGGCCAGGGAGGGGTACGAGGAGAAGATCCCCACAGACCCCGTGTCTCAGAGACTCCTGGCTCTCCAGACGGGTCACCCCGTCTCCTTCATGCAGGACCTCTACCAGCTCCACAACTACTCCCGCCAGAACACGGAGAACCTGACCTCAGAGCAGCACGCTTCCAGGAACGAGCTGAACGCGTACCTGTGTCAGACCTCCCCGAAACCCAAGGACGACATCCTGCTTCAGATCATGCAGCAGAAGATCAACGGCGGGAGGATCGGGCAAGGTCAGGGTCAGGGTCAGGGAGAGAGGAGTCCTGAGAGTCGTCAGGTTGTGGACAGTTCTCCTGTGGGTGTGAGGGAGATGGGGTCTGCGGGATGCCGGCTGCAGCGGCTGTTGATGTCTCCGCTGCTGTGGCGGTTGGCGGTGACGGGCGTGCTGGTGGTGTGGGTGTGCGTGCTGCTGTACACGGCAGACTGCTGGCTGACCATCGACAACCTCAGGGTCCTGGTGGGCAGCCAGTCCGCTCTCCGTGACCTTCACCTGCAGGTGAGAGACACAGGGGGAGAGAGAGAGAACAGAGAGAGAGAGGGGGGGGAGAGAGACAGAGAGAGAGAGATAGATAGAGGAGAAGGAAAGTTGGATGTGGGAATTTTTGGGCGGGGGGGGGGGTTGGGGGGGTGTGGGGGTGGGGGGGAAATTTTGGGGAAGGGATGGGGTGGAAGGTGGAGGGGGTGGGGGGTGGAAGAGGGGGAAAGGGAAAAGGGGGTGGAAGAGTGGGAAGGGGGGGGTGGAAGAGGGGGAAGGGGGAGGGGGGGGAAGAGTGGGCTGTTTAAATGGCTTTTTTTTTTTTTTGGGTTGGGGAAAAAAGTTTGTGGGATGATGGGGGGGGGAAATGTTTGGATTCCTAGATATGACTGGGAAAAAACAACATTGTTTTTTATTTATTTTTATATAAATAAGAAAAACCATGGTTTTTTTTTTACCACCGGGTTACGGTGTTTGGTGTGGGGGTTTTTTATTTCGATTCAGGTTTTTAATCATTCATTCCCGATTGAAACGGGCGATAAGGCATCCAACGCAAAAATTTTTTTTAAAAAAAAAACGTTTGGCGAAAAAATTCCTTATTAATGGAATATCCAAGTTTTCTGAGCTTTGGAAGAATGTCCTACCACAGGAATAATTCTGATCCCCGACCATGTTACATTTGTAATTTGTTCTTTTCTGGGAAAATGCGTTATTAAACTTAGCAATTTTTATGTCAGGGGTGAAATTGCATGCATTTAGGAAAATTTGACTACATTCTTCTCTCTCCTCTCTTCTCTCTCTCTCTCTCTCTCTCACACACACAACACACACCACACACTCACACACAAACACCACTCACACACACACACAACACACACCACACACACCAACACCCACCCCCACCACCACACACACACACACCCTGTTGCAACGTATTTTATTAATGTAAATTCTATAAGTTCAGTTATTTTTTTTACTGAAACCTCCCGCCCCCCAAAGGTGTTAAAAGGGGAATAAAATCTTGAATCTTTGTCTTGGTGTCTGGTGTGCATGTGTTGTGCGTGTGCGCGCCGCATGCAGCTATGTTGCGAGCACGATGTTGCATGTGCGCTACATACTCGAGCGGGTTTTCGCGCGCGTGTGTGTGGTGTGTGGTGTTGTGTGTGTGCTGTGTGTGGTGTGTGAGTTTGTTTTGTGTGTGGTGTGTGTGTTTTGTGTGTGTATGTGTGTGTGTGTTTTGTGTGTGTGTTTTTTGTGTGTTGTGTGTGTGTGTTATGGGGTAAGTTGTGTGTTTGTGTTGTGTTTGTGGTTGTGTATGTTGTGTGTTTGTGTGTGTGTGTTTTTGGTGTATGGTGGTGTAGTGGTATTGGGGGTTTTGGGGTGCGCGGCATATGTGGTTGGTTGTGCAGCATGTTGTGTGTTTGTGTGGTGTTTGTGTATGTTGTGTGTGTGTGTGTTGTGTGTGTGGTGTGTGTGTGGTTTTTTGTTTGTGTTGTTGTGTGTGTGTGGTGTGCAGGTGAAAAAACACACCACTGGCGGAGCGGCCTCCACTGGCCTCAGTGTTCAGGAACACTCGCAACTGTAGGGCCGAGGTGTCTGGGGCCCCCAAATCCCCCCCCATTTGAACACACAGGTAAAGGGGGGAACTGGAAACTAAAGTGTGGAGGGGAGGGGGGGGGTGGGGGGGGGGGGGGGTGGGGGGGGGGGGGGGGGGGGGAAGGGGGGCGTGGAGGAGGGGGGCTGTGGGGGGGGGGGTTGAGTGTGGTGTGGGGGGGGGGGGGGTGGGGGGGGGGGGGGGGGTTGGGGGGGGGGGGGGGGGGGGGGGGGGGGGGGGGGGGGGGGGGGGGGGGGGGGGGGGGGGGGGGGCAGGGAATAAAGTGTTTTAAAATCGCCAAAAAAATTTTCCCAAAACAAAAACTTTTTTTCATAGCCAATTTTTTGAAAGAAATTTTTTTTAAAAAGAAAGGAGAAGAGAAAGTGTGTGTGTGTGTGTTGTGTGGTGGGGTGTGTGTGTGGGGGTGTGTGGGGTGTGTTGTTTTGGGGTGTGCACGCGCACGCCTCAGGTGCATGTAAACGTGCGTGCGTTTCCCGTTGTGCTTTCGTGTGTTGGCGCGCGTCGCCAATGTGAGATGCCTAGGGGTGTATGTTATGTGCGTGTGGTACGCTGCATATGTATTGTGGTTTACCCTAGCCCCATTTTAACATAGATTGTGTGTATTATATTGTTTCTGTTTCGGGATCTTCTGTCAAAGCTGGACTTTTTGGGTCAGGAACGGCAACTCCCATGTGTAAAAAACTGTCCCCCTTCATGATCTGCCCTTGCCTCAACTTCCCCTCGGCAACCCTGACCCTTTCCCCCCCCCTCCCCCCCCCTATCACGGTTATCCCCAAATTCCTTTACTTCTTTGTTTTTATTATCCCCATCGTTGCGAAACACCACACACACAATCCCTGCCACAAAAATATCTCTTTCGAAATTTTTAGAGTCAAAAAAATAAGACGAACAAAATAATGAAAAAAAAAGACAAACACTAGGGGAAATTGATAAGCGCAGATGGGTTAGGGCATGCAAACGAAACACACACCACTCGCACCAACCACGCACCACGCCCACCAAAACACACATCAAAAAACAGTTTTCCAAGCAAGGTTTAGGGGAAAAGAAAAAAGGCACACACCACACACACGCACGCCCACCACACCCCCCACCACCAAACCACACACACACACCCCCAAAAACATTCATCTAACGACAGTTCTCCAAGGCAAGGTTGAGGGCAGACGGAAAAGAGGCAGACCACCAACATCCTACATTGCCAACATCGCTGAAATCAGTAGTCTGGGAGAGATACAAGAGATCGTAGAACTCTGCACAACTTGGAATCACTGCGAGATTGTAGTTCCACGCTGAATGAGAAGTTCGCACGCATGACTGTTTTCAATTACCTGTTCATATTTGTAGCCGTTATTCCGAATTAGATGACGTCTGCTTCTATATCGAGAAGAAAAGAATAGAATGAGATGTCGTCTGCTTCTTAACTATAGAGTATTGGCTGCCATGCTGGAGGCTTGTCATGGATACAGGCAGAGTCGTTTATATATTTCGAAACATAACAACATTTTACTGGAGGCCGACGGACGCTACAGCCGAGTGGTTAAGACCGTTTGACGTCAATCCCGTGGGTTCATGAAGTCGTGGGTTCGAATCTCTGCGGCATGTGGTGAAATAAGGTGGGAGGGGAGGGAAGGTTTGTACAAATGTACATGTCAACTTTAAGTTCAGACCTGCCACAGCTTCAAGTCTATTCGTGTTTAAACAAATGCAGTCGATCAAAATTGATATGAACGTTAAAGATCCCGTAATTCATGCCCGCGTTTGGTGAATTACGGAAACACGAACATACCCAGAACTCATCCGGTCCCCGAAGTCGGAATGCAGCTACCTTCGTGGTGGGGCCAAAAAGGTCGTATACGCAAAATCTCATCATTGGTGAACCTCGGAGCTCTAGCCGAGGAAGGAAGAAGAAATGGATGATGTGGGCTCTGGCACTGTGCTGACATCAATAGCTGACACCACTTCTGGCCTGGGGTCAGCTTTTCCGGCATGATTTCAGTTTATCAAATGTGGTAGCATTGAGAAGAGAAACGCTGGGGAAGTGACTGTATTTACACTTGTCAATACAATGAAAGTATTCTTAAAAAATAAGGTTGAAAAATAATAGTGCCAAACATTCATAGATAATAATAATAATAATAATGTAAGGAATTTATATAGCGCTGAATCTTGTAAAGCAACAAATCAAAGCGCTCGATCTATCTGTGTGTGTGTGTTGTGTGCGTATGTGTGTGTGTGTGTGTGTGTGTGTGTGTGTGTGTTGTGTGTGTGTGTGTGTGTGTGTGTGTGTGTGTGTGTGTGTGTGTGTGTGAATACTCGGCTGAAAATATTACTACATATCGTAATGTTTTATTTGTCACTGTTACTGTTTTGTTATAAGTACTACATATTGTAATCGGTTTTTTGTTGTTTGTCGCTGTTCTTATAATACTAGAAGTAAACCATTTATCTGATTTTTTTTACATTTGTTGTAGACATTTGTGAATACTATTTTTGAAAGAAAATTTCTGTTACGTTTTAAAACCAAATAAAAGTAGGCCGAGGTGACAGAGACCAGACTTTTCTCTACGATGTTTATGCCTGATATCAATGAAGATAACAATGATAGCGCTAAATATAGTGCTATATAGACTTACTTTCGTCTGCCTCAAAAACAAAGATTGTGATTGTATTCAACTTCATTCCTTCATGTGTTACTTATAACCTTGTAAAAGTCATTATAGCACACGCTATAGTCGAGTGGTTAAGACCGTTTGACTTCAATCCCTTGGGTCCATGAAGTCGTGGGTTCGAATCTTTGCGGCATCTGGTGAAATAAGTGGGGCGATTTGTACAAATTTACATGTCAACTTTAAGTTCAGACCTGCCACAGCTTTAATTCTATACGCTCACGATTATAGCACACGCATAATTTGCATATATTACAGGCAAAGTATAACATCATCTCTTTTCATTACAATCGGTATCAATCAGCATCTCTCTCTCTCTCTCTCTCTCTCTCTCTCTCTCCTCTCTCTCTCTCTCTCCTCTCTCTCTCTCTCTCTCTCTCTCTCCTCTCTCTCTCTCTCTTATTGTTATATGTAACAAGTATATGTACCATTGACAATGTGTAATGTTTATCTTGATGACTTATTAAGTTGTTGGTGTTTGTTATTTTCTTGGCTTTGTTGTTCTTGTTGTTGTTGTGTTGTTTGTTTTTCTCTTTATTTTCCCTTCTTTTGTTGGTTTGGTTTTTCTTTCTCTTTGTTTGTTTGTTTGTTTTGGTTGGTTTTTTGGGGGGTTGGTGGGAGGGGAGTGTGTTGATGGGGGTGGGGGGGGGGTGCTTTTAGGGTTTTCTTTTTTTTTGTTTGTTTTGGTGGTGGTTTTTTGTTGTTGTTTTTTTTTTTGGGGGGGGGGGGCTGTTTTGAAAAGGGTTATTTTCCCCTGTTGAAACTTTTTCTACTGTGAGAGGTTAAGTGTGGGTTATTATTAAGAGTTCCTAAGGGGCGGGACTGGATGTAAAAAAGCACATGAGTGCTTATCACTATCCTCGAAATAAAAGAATTTGTCATTGTCATTTGGTCATTGTCTCTCTATCTCTCTCTCTCTCTCTCTCTCTCTCTCTCTACTCTCTCTCTTCATCTCTGTACTGTCTGTCTGTCTCTCTCGCTCGTCGCTCTCCTCTCTACTCTCCTCTCTCTCTCTCATCTCTCTTCTCTCTCTCTCTCTCTCTCTCGCGCGCGCGCGCGCGCGCGCGTTTCTGACAGAGGAAGAAGATGAGAATAGATAACTTAAAATTACAGCGAATACAATAATTATTGGGTTGAGGTGGGTTTTATTAAGAAAGCCACCATCACTTTCCGTTTTACTCTCCCTTTAGATATACATCACTGTAGCCCAAGACAGACATACTACCAAGCTATTTCAGAGTTCAGAGTTCTCTCTCACCAGGCTCTACATCTCCTCTGCTCTCTTTCCTAAACAGACGTGCACGGAGATCACTTGGACCAAATGGTGGACCAGCAGTTATCGCCCTTGCTGCACACGGCCAGGCAGTGGTTATCGTCCATGGGTTCCATCCTCCTCGCCGTCCTCTGCCTCTTCTTCCTCTGCCACGCCGCCGCCACCCTCGCCCGAGCCTACCTGCTGCTGTGGGGCCAGCTGGCCAGGGTGCCAGTCTTTCGATCAGCGAGAACTGCGCGTGACGGGGACTGGGGCCGAGTGCCGAAGCCTATGCGGGAGAGCGCCTCGTGGCTGGGAGCTGTGAGGGCGTTGTCGTGGGAGCGGGCGGCAGCAGTCACCCCAACCAGGACGTCTGACTATAAAAGGAATGGTGCCCGACAGTGTTTGATGGGCCCGGGAAGGGGCGGGTATTTTTTTTAAATTTTAAGAAAAGTTTTTCTTCGTTACGTCGACGTAAGACAGCCTGTTGTCTGTGTTTTTAACGAAAAATGGCCGTGGGCTTTCTGTAAGTCAGGAGGCACGATTTAGGTAAGGGGAGAGAGGAGAGTTGAGGTGAAAGCGAGAGTAGAGAAGAGAGAGAAGAGTTGAGGAGAAAAGGGAGGAGAAGAGAGAGAAAATTGTTATCTTTAAAGTCTTATTGAAAGAAAAAAGGAAGGGGGAATGGACCAAGAAGGCAGAGAGTAGATGAGAAGGAGGTGGTAACACCAGGACGAAAAGGAACAAGGCAGAAATAAAGAGAGGGATGGCGTTTATATTGACAGACCCCTGGCATCCCCACAGGGGAAAGAAAGGGTTGAAGGTAAAGTTTGGGATTGTGGGGTGCGCTGTAATTCTATGAAGTTTTCGACAGCGGGGCGTACAGTGAAGTTTTGGACAGCGGGGCCTACAGTGAAGTTTTAGACATTGGGGCCTACAGTGAAGTTTTAGACATTGGGGCCTACAGTGAAGTTTTTAGACATTGGGGTGTACTGTGAAGGTTTTGGACAGTGGGGCGTTTGTGCATCTACAGATAATACACGTGTGACTCTGGGACTCTTAATGAAGTGACTATAGACATTGTGTGTGTGTGTTGTATGTGTGTTTGTGTTGTGTGTGTGTGTGTGTGTGGTGTGTGTTTGTGTTGTGTGTGTTGTGTGGTTGTGTGTGTGTGTGTGTGTGTGACCGTGGGTCTGTGTGAGTGAGTGATTTTAGTGCAAGCAGGTTCGTGCACTGAGACAGGAGGGTTATATGTGCAGCTATGTTATTTATTGGACAATGGGGGGTATGTATAACTATGGTGGAATGATTATGTTGCCAGTGCTACGAAGCAACGGGATTAAGTAAACCCAGACTTTGGGGGTTAACAACACGATGTGCTTGCGACTGTAGATAGCGAAACAGCCAGATCTGTGTGTCAACTATAGTGAACAGGAAAATAGGGCTTTATGTGATATAGTAGCCATTGTGACCCAAAGAACGCTATGACTACGCTAGTGTTTCCATAGATGGGGAACTTTTAGCTGAAAAAAGATAACGAGTCAAAAGCGATTCAATGACTTTTTTTTGTACAAATCTGTTTGAGAATTATTAGTATTGATGGTGAGAGAATGGGGGAAATGCAAAACTGGATGAGGAGGGAATGTGTGTGTGGGTGTGGTGATTTTTTTGGGGTTGTGTGTGTGTGTTTTGTGTGTGGTGTTTTGTGTTGTGTGGGTGTGGTGTGATGGTAGTGTAGTGTGTGTGTGTGTGTGTGTGTGTGTGTGATGCGAGAGAGAGGCAATTATACAAGCATATGGAGGGATAAGGGGGTGTCTTCAAGAGACATGTTTGAGAGAGAGGGAGGGGGAGAGAGAGAGAGAGGGAGGGAGAGTGACAGAGAGGTGAAATATGTATTTAAAAGTGGTGAAGGATGTATATAGATATTATACAAAAGTATTATTTTACGGTGACATCCTTGTTTTGTTGACAATGACGACATTTTGTAAAGAACACAAGTCTCCCCCATGCCATGTGAACATCTAAAATTCGGCAAGAGAAACATAAAAATTTACACAGGTGTAGAAAGTCGCGGAAAGCTGAAAACCGCGAGGAATGGAGGAAGCTGGTTGTAAAATCTTCAGTGGTGCCCCGACGTCTACTAGACTGCGGGACGGGTAAAGATGAAGAAAAAAGTAACTCCAAAAAATGGAAATTTCGTTTAAGCGTGGGGTGGACCCTGTTACTTTAATGTAGGGTATCTGTTATGTATATTTTTTTTTGTGATAATACCCACATTTGTAGAAAACAAACAAAGCACTTTTTTTTTTTTTTTTTATTATTCTTTATTTTTTTTTAACTTCGGGAAAATGAAGAAAGCACTCGTGGAGGGGGGGGGGGGTTCACCCAGCCCCGTGTGTTGCAGTTTTGTAAATTTTATCACCCTTCCCACGGCAAAACAATGGCCTATCTTCCAAAAAAGCGGAAGGGGTTTTTATTAATGTGCGAAGATGTTCTCGGCGTTTTCTACCGGGCCCCTGGTTTTATAGTTCACCGAAGGACTTTTAGGGAAAAGTGGAGCGGCATAAGTTAAACTCCAGGGGAAAAAAAATCCTCTTAAAACGAGATTCGAACCCGGGTCAGCAGATTACGAGCCGTTTCTAACCCCCGGGGGTTGTCCAACGTGTACAAAAAATCAAAATTCGGTAAGGAACGTGATCCCACCCCTTTAGTCATCTCTGGCTTAAAGAAGACAGTCGTTGTGGTAGAGGATTTTATACAGTTGTAGGGGAGCACATGTTGTACATTATGAAAAAACCGATAGTGACTCGAGGCTTGACCAGCGCATAGGGTAAAATCGTCCCTTAAATCAAGCACGCAATTTGTCGATATGATGAGAATGTTAACAAAAAAACAAAAACCCTTTTGTACGATTTACCTCAGTTTTTACCTTTGTTATTGCTTGTTTGTGTTGTTTGATGTGATCTTTTGTTTTGTCGGTAATTAAAAAAGTATAATTCTTAAATTTATCTTTGCTGTCTCCTCTCTCTCTCCTCTCTCTTCTTCTCTCTTTTCTCTCTCTCTCTGTCTTCTGTTTTCCTCCCCTTTCTCTCTCTCTCTCTCTCTCTCTCTCTCTCCCCTTCTTCTCTCCTCCTCTCCTCTCTCTCCCTCTTCTTTTTTGGCATTTCAAATAAATCAATTCAAAAACAAAAACAGGCAACAACAAAAATGAGCCCCGTGAGTTGAGCGCAGATTTTTCCTTCTTTCTTTTTTTGGTGTTTGTGTATGTGCGCGCGGCGCGCGCGGCGGCGTGGTGCAAAAAGTGTGCTTAAATTTTAAACTTTTTTTCATGCACATGGTATTTAGATGTTTGGTGTGTGTTGTGTGTGTGTGTGTTTTTTGTGTGTGGGTGTGTGGGTGTGCGTGCGTGTGTGGGTTTGTGGTTGGGTGGTGTGTGTGTGTGGTGTGTGTGTGTGTGTGCACGCGCGCCGTGTATAGTTATCGGGGTTTTTCTTGTTGTTTTGCCCCAAAACAAAACTTTGTAAGGAAAATTTTGTATTCGTCGAGAAAAGTTAACCCAAAAATTTTTGGGGGAAAGGGGGGGGGTTGTTGGTTTTTTATTTTATGTAATTGCCTCAAATCTGTAAAACTTTTTATAACATCCCTCAAAAGATCACTTGTATGCATGATTTTTGGGGGTTTTTTACAGGGCAAATCTTGATTCCCTTTTGGTCTAAATGTAAATGATATTATAGTGGCTAGAACATCCTAACTGTTAAAAAGAAAAAAAGATTATAGTCCAGTTTATAGGGGTTTCAGTAGATCTGTGGTTCATTCGCATAATGTAAATTTTATCCATGCGATTTAAGTCTACTGTAGATAAATTATTCAAAAGATGATTTAATGTGACGTGAACATGAATGTTCAATCCAGTAAAGATGTTTTGAAAGTTTGAGTGTTTGGGTTGTGGTTGTGTGGGGTTGTTGTTTTTTTAATTGGTGTGTGATGTGTTCAGTGTGTGATTTTTTAGTACGGTTGGTGTGAAGGATGTGTGTGTTGTGCGGTGTGTGGTTTTGTGTGTGTTGTGTGTGTGTGTTGTGTGTGTGTGTGTGTGTTTTTGTTTTGTGTGTGTGTTTTGTGTGTGTATGCGTGGTGTGGGTTTAGGTGTATGTGCGTGTTGAGTATAACTCCCGTTTTTTTATGTGAAAAATATCAAATCATTATTATCATTTTAATTATTCTCATTGATATCATTTTTAATCATATGACGACCATGAAAACTTTTTTCTTTCCCCCGACTCTCCCGTGGGGTGGCATTGCCATCATCTACAAAGCCCACTCTGCATCCAGCTCTGTCTATCTGTCACTCCCTTCCGTTTTCACCCGAATCTTTCGAAGTCTGTGAACTCAACCTCACCTTACCTGGCCACTCTGTTACTTTTTTCTGTTGCCTTTACCGCCCGCCTCCCAACTGTTAGAAACAATTTTGACATCTCAGTTTTCCACCAAAAGTTTCAATCACTCCTTGACCGTTACAGCCTCTCTCCCCAAAAATTTAAATCATTTTTGGTGACTTTAACTACCACTTCGACAACCAGTCATCCCCTGATGTCAAGCGTCTTTCTCTTTCTTTGTCAAATCACTTTTTTCCCAGCTGGTAAACGAACCAACACACAGATCAGGTCACATTTTAGACTGGCTTATTTACCGATGTTTCACAAGGTCTGTCACATCTCAGTCTGTATCTGCCCACTGACGAACTGCTCTCCGATCATTATCCCATTCTTTTCTTTCAACATTGCCAAGGCCTATCAGAAACAAGAAGTGCATTACTGTCGCAACCTCAAGGCCATGATATTCAAACTTTCCTTTCCCAAGCTGTTGAACGCTCTCACAAAACCCGACCATTCTGCCCCTTCTAGCACTACAATACCGTCCTCAGCCAACTCCTTGATGAGCATGCTCCTCCTACTGCCCATCTCCTGCCTGATAGGCCATGTGCACCATGGTACAACCGTGACATCCTGGTCGAAAAAACGCAAACGCCGGCAACTTGAGCGGAAATGGCGAAAAACAAAACCGAAATAAACAAACAGCTTCTTCGTAAACAAATCAACAAATTTTAAAACCTTAATTCATTCAGCTAAAACAAAGTATTACTCTTGTCAACTTCTTGTGCCAAACGTCTATGAAATCTCTCTTTTCCCTCACATCCACGTTTCTTGGATCTGAGAAGGCTAGTCTCTCCCTTTCTATCACGACCACTCTGAACTTCCTTCTATATTTTCCCTGCATTCTTCTCTGACAAAGTCCGCAAACATTCGCTCCATTTTTGGATCAGACTCCTTTCCAGCCTGCAACTTCTGATCCCCAATTCTCTGGCACTCCTCTCTTTTCCTTTTTCATCCAGCAAGCGAGAAAGAAATCGAGATAATTCTGACAGGAATGACTATAAAATCATGTGATTTTGACCCCATACCTGCTTCTCTTTTTGCACATTGCCTGCCACAACTTTTCCCCACTATTACGAAAATAGTAAACTTATCTCTTGTCTCTGAAAATGTTCCTTCAGCTCTAAAAACTGCTATAGTCAACCTCTACTCAAAAGCATGACCTTGACCCCAACATTCTGAAGAACTATAGACCTGTTTCCAAAACCTATCTTTTAATTTTAAAAGTCCTTGAAAAGTAGTTCTAAAACAGCTCAACAACCCCTTCTCTCCAACAGTCTCCTTTCCTGCGTTTCAGTCTGCCTAATCGCGTCAACCCAGCATTGAAACACCCTTGCCCACACCTTAAAACACTTTCTGGCTTCTGACTCATGGAAATCTCTCTTCTTACTTACTCGATTATCTGCAGCCTTTGACACTTATTGACCATCTTTTTTTCTTTCCCCTCTTAAAAAAACATTTGGTGTTACTGGTACAGCCCTTTTCCTGGTTTAGTTCATACCTTACTGACCGATTCCGACAGTCACAGTAAACAAGATTCAGTCAGTACCTGCCAGATTGGATGTGGAGTTCCACAGGGATCTGTTCTGGGCCCTGTTCTTTTCACCCCTCTACACTGCTCCACTGCACATATAATTAACCGCCATCAGATCAACCCTCATTTTTATGCAGATGACTCTCAGATTCTAAACAGCGACCTCCTGAAAATCTTCCTTCTCTCTTTACAAATATAGCCCACTGCTTTCAAGATATCCAAAATTGGATGATACAGAACAATTTACAGCTAAATGCAGATAAAACGAAACCATGCTTGTAGGGGGCAAAACACAAACTCTCTTCCATCACAACAGCTTCAATACAACTTGGCAATGCATCAGTCCCTTTATCCACTGCAGTGAAGTATCTAGGGGTCATTTTGACAACACACTCTCTATGCAAAAAATTTATCACCCAGACCTGCCAGTCCTGCTACTATCAATTACGGCGTATTAGTGCAATTTGAAAGTACCTGTCCCAATGCAACATCCAAACTTGTTGCGTCCCCTCATTCTTTTACGTCTGGACAATTGCAATTCTCTGTTTGGGTGGTCGCCAACATCATCAATCCAATCCCTTCAACGTATACAAAACTCTTTCAGCTCGACTAATCCTCAGAAAGAAAAAATCTGAGCGTATTACCCCTCTCTTGCAATCTCTCCACTGGCTGCCTGTGCCACAGAGAGTAAACTATAAGATCAGTACCCTCTGTTACAAAAGTCTCCACAACAGCACCCGCCTACCTCTGTGAATATCTTTACTTGTACACTCCATCTCGTTCCCCTCCGCCTGCTGCAGATACCTTGTCCTTACGAATACCTAGATTCAACCAATCCGCCCTCGGCCGCCGCTTTTTCTCAATTTCTGGTCCATTGATGTGGAATGATCTCCCTCTCTCTCTCGCCAAAAGCCCTTTTTATGACCTTTTAACATCCAGTCTCAAGACATATTTTTTTCAAACCTAAGATTTTCCTCTCCTGCTTCATCTTATAGTTTTTTCCTGCCTTCAACAGCCAAGATTCCTTTGCCCGCCAGGGGTGTAACCCCTGTGTGTGTGTGTGTGTGTGTGTGTGTGTGTGTGTGTGTGTGTGTGTGTGTGTGTGTGTGTGTGTGTGTGTGTGTGTGTGTGTGTGTGCGTGTGTGTGTGTGTGGGGTGTGTGGGTGTGTGTGTGTGTGTGTGTGTGTTGTGTGTGTGTGTGGCGGCACATTTGGACTTGATGGAACTATTACTTGTTACTGGTTGTATGACTGTGTAAGAATGAGTTGAGTGCAAGCGCTTTGATTTGTCTCTGCAAGATATAGCGCTATATAAATTCCATTTATTATTATTATTATTATCATTATTATTATTATTATTATTATTATATCTCATCGTCGTTGTCACAACCATCATCATCGTCATCACCATCATCATCATCATCATTACGACATCATGATCACCATCATTCACCTGTCGGCATCACGGAGTCTGGCATTACCACTGCAGTCAGTGACACTGACAGCATCCTCCTTCCTTCCTCCCTTCCTTCCTTCCTTCTCCATGTGCTCCTCCTTCCTTCCTTCCTTCTCCATGTGCTCCTCCTTCCTTCCTTCCTTCTCCATGTGCTCCTCCTTCAGTCTTGGCTGTACTGCCCTGCTGCTGACTTCATGGATTCTCAGGCCACAGGATTGGGGGATGTTGCCAGTGAGAGAAGCTGGGGGTCTGCCTTTCTTTCTGTTGCCCTTGATCTTGCCTTGAAGGATGGTTTTCAGGAGGTCTGTGTCTTGGTTTCGTAGCGCACGGCCTACACGTCTTAGTGTCCTTTCATTTATTAACGTAAGAAGTTTTCTTGTTCTTCATCACCTTCGCTACTTTATTTAGCTCTGCAGGTCAAAGTCAAAGTTGAAATACGTTAATCCTCCCATGAAGGGCAATCAAACCCTTTACAGGCACATAATTGATACATTCATAATTCCGAAAAGACAAAGAAAGCTTCGTTTCATATTTGTTTAAACATTCCAAGAAATGTTCAAATAAAAGATAAACACACAACACACACACAAAACACACACACCACACACACACACACCCCAAAACACCACACCAAAAACGAAACACACACGTACACACACACACACACGTACACACACACACACACCCCCAACACACACCCCACACACACACACACCCACACACACAAAACGACAAAAGCATTGCATTTTTCACATATGACCATTTTCTCAAGTTGGGTACACTCTCAAGGCAATCGAACTCCTGTGAACAAGACAATGTACTTGACGACACACTGCCACTCAGGCTATATGGAGCATGAAGTTGCTGAAGCCAGTATATGTTTGCCTGTGGTCTTGGCAAGGGGCCAAGGACAAGTTGCATACCCTGTTTTGAGGAAGGAAGGTGGCAGGATGGTTCAGACGTTTGCCTGCCAACAAGTAAACCGTGAGGTTCTGGGTTCGATTCCCAGCCTCGCCCTTTCTTCCCAGTTTGACAAAAAAATCGAACTGAATGTCAAAGTCCTTTGGATGAGACTATAAACCGAGGCCCGTGTGCGAACGCAGCAGAACATCTTGCGCAACTTTTAATTCCTGTTCCGTTGTTCGAAAGAGTGGGCCCATTGTGTGCCGGTGGAACAGATGACAATTTTTTTAAAAAAAAACCCACACAACATGCATTAATAAAAAAAGTCATCTGAGCGCTTTGATTTGTTGCTTTACAAGATTCAGCGCTATATAAATTCCATACATTATTATTTTAATCTGTATATAGCTGCAAGTTTTAATCTGAGATTTAAAATCTAACGAGGTAGGAGCCCTGATATGGCCTCTGTGGTCGGCGGGGCTATAAACAACAGGATGGGACTGGAGTGGATTGGACAAGGGGCCATGACCAATTTTTAGAGATTTGGAGGCGTTTACACTTTTGAATACTTTGAACATCTAACCATCATGTGTAAAGTAACAAGGCTGACTCCGCCAGTAAACGTGTTTGGTTTGTTGTTTACATAGCAACTTCACATAAAAAATACTGTTCTTTTTATTTCATTATATACCACTTTCCGATGGCCAGACAGAAAAAACGATGGGAAGACATCATCAGAGAGTGGACTGACTGGCCTTGAGTGGAACGATTTGCTACAGAAAGCAGAGGACTGCTGGGAGTGGAGGAAGCTGGTTGCAAATCTTTCAGCAACAACAACGCCGCCCATTTTCCTTTCTTTATCTGTCTGCCTTGTATTTTATTTTCCCATCAGAGTGGTGTTGTTTTTTTTGTAGAATTTCCAGAAACAACTTACGTGTTGTGTGGTTTCTTAAAGTGTGCTAATTGGGGGTTGCACATCCCCGGGGGATGTTCCTAAAAGATAGCACAAAACCACATGAAAACGAGGGGTTGAGCTAAAGGGTTTTGGGTCAATCTCTTTCAGCCAAAAGATGACAACCCCGGGAAAAGAGAAAATTTCCCCCCCCCGCATACAGACGGGGGCTGGATGTAAACACGCAAAAGTGTTATTCCATTTCCGATATAAAAGAATTTGATAAAAAAAATAAATAAAAAAAAAAAAAACAGCCTGAAAAGGCAGCTCAGAAAAGTTTTTAGTGATCTCATTCCCCTCAAGAAAAGTACAAAAAATCTGGGGGGAAAGCAATCAATCTTAGCGGGGAAAAACTTTAACTTCTTTTCCCCCTTTCTGCAACCTTTCTGTTCCTGAATATCATAAACATTTTGTTTGTAGGAGAAAAAGTGATTCATGTCAAAAAAAAAAAAGTTAACATGCAAAAATCAAAGTTAAAAAAAATTATTGAATTAGAAAAATGCTGTTGCTCTAAAAAAATGCAATTAGGTTTAAATTTAAATTTTTTTATTTTTCATGAAGTGTCAAAGAATTTTGTTCTTTAAAACAAACAAAATGCACGAGGCCCAAGTTTATCTGAAGTAAAATTTTGAAAATCTTGCATCCATAATATCTGAGCACATTACCCTTCTTAAAACTGTCCATTTAAAAAAAAGTTTTTTTCCTTGTGTTTTAAAAAGGGTCAAGTGTATTCCTCTTAAAACGGGACCCCAAAAATTGTCAAATAAGACAATATCAATCCTGTTTATTGTCTAAGCCCATTTTAAAAAACATCTAAATGTAACCTTCGTTGTATTTTTTAAACCCCTGGGTTTTTTTCTCCCAAAAAAAAGTGTATTCCGAAAAAAACCATATTGTTACCTGTTAGCCAATTTTAGAACAGTGGGGATGAAAATATTAACCAAAATCTTTATCTGGTGTGTATTTTTTATTTTCCCAAAGGGTTTTGACACAAATTTTACCCGTCTTTTGGTAAGAAAAAATAGTGTATATGGTTTTCCCAAAATTCACTTTGACTTGTATCATCATTTTTTGAAAAAAGGCGGAGTTTACAAACTGTGCTTCTTTTTGTGAAGAAGTAAGTAAAAGGCCGAGAGAAAGGATAGTGTCAAGTGATGAGTCGAAAAAAAAGCATGAAAATGGGCAAAAAGTAAAAAGGGATTTGACACCCTGAAGAAATCACAACCCACTTCAAACCAAATCTCGTCATTAAAACAGTCGGAAACTTCAAGAAGTTTCAGCTGCATTGAACAGGTGGTCTGAGTATTGTCAAGAACTATACAACTACCCAATCCAACCTGACAAGAGCATAATAGAAGAGGAAGCAGCAACTCAAGAGCCCCCTTTGCCGTTACCTATACTGAGGGAAGAAGTGGAAGAAGCCATCCGCAGTTTACCAGTAGGAAAGTACCCAGGAGCAGACAACATAAACCCGAGAGCTGCTCAAGCATGGTGGCGAAACGTTTTCACACATGTTACAGCTATCTGTCAGAAGATTTGGGAGACAAAAACAGAGGCCAACAGAAAGGACACATCACTCATCATACCTCTGCCCAAGAAGGGGAATTTACGCCAATGCCAAACTCTAGAACAATCAGCCTCATCAGCCACGCCCGCAAGATCATGCTCAAAGTTATTTTGAATCGACTCAAGAAGGAGGCAGAAGAACACCTTGCAAGGAACAAGCGTGTTCAGGGCAGGCCAGGAGCACAAATCGAAAGATTTTAACTCCCACTTTCCTGATGAAAACATCTAAAATCAGAGAGACCTTTTCACAATTCATCGACTTCAGAAGGCTTTGCAGAGTAGCACGAAGCCGTGCGGGTTTCAGTTTTGGCATTGAAGGACTAGTCCCAAAACCTTCAAGCATATACAACACCGCAAGCAGTGAGTCCTTCTGAAAATCAGGTCGGAGACTACTTCAAAACCACAGTTGCGGTCCGAAAAGGAAGTTTATCTCCAGTCAGTTTAATCTGTTCTTGGAAAACATTATGAGAAGAGATCAGATTTCCACTTACTCTCCTTTGGCGAGACCCTCAAAAATACTTGCGGTTTCCCGAGGGGACATTGACCTCATGGGCGGAAGTAACTCAGAGCTGCAAGATCTTACGACCAGATTGAGAACGAGTGGAGCATATGGGATGAGGTGAGCTCGGAGAAAAGTAAAGTACTTGTGAACACAGGACGACAACGCCACTGCTAAAATTTACATGAACAGCAGCAATGGAGGAGGTAGACGCTTTTAAATTACCTTGGCGTACACTCACAAAGGACGGGCGATCGACGACAGAAATCAAAGTCCAGAATAGCCATGGCAACATCTTCCCTGACAAAACTCACCACCATATGAAAGTTGGGTTTCCCCCAAAGTTCATCACCATCATCCAGAGCTATATGAAGATGCCACCTGTCAAGTCATCCATGAAGGGAAACTGACGGAAGCCTTCTCCGTACAGACGGTGTTCGTCAGGGCTGTCTGTTGTCGCCAACCATCTTCCTGTTGGTGGTTGACTGCATAATGCGGCAAGCCACAGCAGGCAGGAGAACCGGCATACAGTGGACCCTCATGAAGCAGTGGAAGACCCGGGAAATTCGCAGATGACATCAGCCTTCTCTCCCACAGGCAACAAGACGCACAAGAGAAGCTTTGTCGTGTTGCTGACGAAGCTGAAAAGACTGGCCTCCAAATCAACATCGGGAAAACGGAGATCATGAGGGGAACAACAAAACACATGACCAGTGCGACTGCAGCAAGAAACCATCAAAGAAGTCAGCAAGTTTATTTACCTGGGCAGTGTCGTCAGTAAAGATGGGGAACAGATGAAGACATCAAGTGCCGAATCAACAAAGCCCGTCACTCCTTAACACCCTTCGGCCAATTTGGAGGTCAACAGCCCTCTCATTTCAAAATAAGCTTCGGATCTAAAAACACCAATGTCAAATCGGTCCTACTTTATGGCTCAGAAACCTGGCGGGTAACAAAACAACACCCACAAACTCCAGTCTTTTACCAACAAATGCCTCGGGTACATCCTCAACATCAGGTGGCCCGGGAAAGTATATCCAAAAACAACTGTGGGACAGGCCCAAACAAACCCCAATTGAGTCCATCATTAAACAAGGAAGTGGGGATGGATCGGCCATACACTCCGCAAGCCTGCGTCAAATGTCACCAGACAGGCCCTTGACTGGAATCCACAAGGAAGCGGAAAGTTGGTCGACCAAAGCAGACCTGGCGCAGAAGTGTTGACGAAGAAACGAAGGCAGCCGGAATGACATGGGCCCAGTGAAGAGGATCTCCAAAACCGAGTTCGTTGGAGGGGTGTTGTTGCAGCCCTATGTTCCCAAGGAACCAAGAGGCATAATTCAAGTAAGTCAATATGGAAAAGTAAAGAGATCAGTTTCCCAATCAAACTAAAGCTCTACAAAGCCCTAATTCAAACTATCCTGCTGTACGGAAGTGAAACCTGGACATTGACTGCTGAAACAGCAAAGCGAATCCAGTCATTGAAACAAAATGCCATAGAAAAACAAATGGGTATATCCTGGAGAGAACGAAAGACCAATAAATTTGTCAAGAGCCAAATAACACGCCTGGCAGGTCCACAGGAACCCTTCTCACCATCGTCAAGAAGAAAAAGCTGACATGGTTCGGCCACTTCACCCGCCAAAAACACTCTGCCAAAAACAGTACTGCAGGGAACACTCGAAGGTGGCAGAAAGAGGGGAAGACAGAACAAGTCATGGATGGACAACATCAGAGAATGGACCAGGATGAATGACTCGGCACTACTGCGCAGAGCCGAGGCCGAGATGGATGGAGGAGGCTTACCACGGCATCGTCTCTCGTGTCTCCTCCACGACCGCCAAGGTCACGGACTGATGATGATGCAATGTCCTCTTTCATGCTTATAGCATTGTCCCTCAGGGATCAGGTCTGGGACCACTCTTATTTCCATTTATATAAATGATCTTCCCTAAATGTTTCGTCTTCTTGGTGAACTATTTGCTGATAACACGATAATTCATACTACGGGTAATAATGCAAGTATGATATGCAATGTCTTACAGAAAGATTTAGAAAAACTTATCTCTTGGGTCTGAACTTAATCACATGGCTCTTTCATCCTGATAAATCTAAGTTTATGATAGTAACAACAAGGCAGAAAAGACAAAATATCAAATCAATGTCAAGAAGTCTAAAAGTTTATGATAAGGCATTGGAAGAGGTAGATTCTCACAAGTTACTTGGCTTAATTGTAGACAACAATCTTTCGTGGTCAAATCACATTTCTAAAACTATCAAAGAAGTTATTTCAAAAGATATTCCAGCTAAACAGAATAAAGCATTTACTTGATGAACATAGTCGGAAGTTATTTTTCTACGCTTACATACAGCCAGATATTGATTGCGCTTCCACTTGTTGGGACTTAGCAAGGAAAAACTGCTTAAAACGCCTTGAGAGCTTATACAGACGTTCTGTGAAAGTGATACTCCTCAAACCTTCCTTGCAAACTGAAGATTACAAGAAATTAAATAGTTTTTCCGTTTAACCTCAAATGCCATTTCAATAAAGGTATTTTCATGTACAAAATTATGAATCAGCTAGCACCACCCTACCTCAATGGAAAAAATTTGGTCATGACTTCTCGAGGTAAACGTGTTCAATTTTTCCCCCAAGAATCGACCTTTTCATGTCATCTTTGTATACAAGTGGTAAAATATGAAATTAAGATCCTGATTATCTCAAGCATAAAAGTAGTCTGTCATCATTTAAGAAAAGTTACCACAGACATCTATTCAAAACGTTTTTATTAAAATTATTTTTTTGTCTATGGAATTTGGTTTATTGTATTCAAAGTTATGCAAGTCATGTTGAATGTCATTCAATCTCTACTCCTTGTCTGTTGTCTGTCCCCTTCTCTCTCTCTCTCTCTCTCTCTCTCTCTCTCTCTCTCTCTCTCTCGCTCTCTCTCTTTCTTCTGTTCGACTGCTCTCTCTGATTTGAATTTTTTTTTGTATATGGTTTTTTGTATGCATATGTAGGTGTATGAGTATAATGTAAACATATGTGTGTTATTTGTATGAAAAATTGATGGTGAGAGATGGTATGGGGAGATGAAGGGATTTGCTGAAGGTAGTTTGAAATGGATGTAAGTGTGCTTAATCGGAATTTCAAGTTGTGTTAGTTGTGTGTCTTTTTGTGGGGGGTTGTTTATCTAAATTTTTTATGCAATTATTCACATTTGAATGTTTTGGGTTTTTTCTTTGCGTTTTTCTTTTGTGGGAAAGGGAATGGGTGGGTGGGGTTGGGGAATGGTGTAAAGAAGCTGTAAGCTTATCCATTTACCATCAAAAATTTTTTTGTATTCGTATTCTCTCTCTTTTAGTCTCTCTCTCTCTCCTCTCTCTCTCTCTCTCTCTCTTCTTCTCCTCTCTCTTCTCTCTCTCCCTCTCATCTCTCTCTCTTCTCATCTCTTCTCATCTATCTATCTATCTTATCTATCTACTACTATCTATCTATCTTCCTCTAATCTCTCTCTCTCTCTCTTCTCTCTCTCTCTCTCTCTATCATCTATCTATCTTCTTTCTATCTCATCTATCTATCTACTTCTCTCTTCTCTCTCTCTCTCTCCTCTCTCTCTCTCTCTCTGCATGTTCAGTGTTCACTTTTGTGTCACCAGGTCTGATCAAAGCTAAGGAGAAGTGATGTATGCTTGATTTTTGTCCTCTTTCCACCCTTTGCCCCTTGACAATGTATTGTGGTCAAAGGCCGATGCCCGTTAAACCCTTTCATCTCTCTCTCTCTCTCTCTCTCTCTCTCTCTGAATGCACGTGGATATCGTGCTTCGTAAGGTTTCTTTTATTTTCAATGGTCAGCCCAGATGATTGTGTCAGTGACGGTTAATTCGAACTAAGGCCGAGAAAGCCTAGGCCCTACGCGGCAGTCGTGTTTGTGGGACCAAGCTGTGAGGAATCATCTCAGTTTGAAACACAAGCCACTGTTCCACTCGAGGTAAGAGACCCATTCACATCCTTTCCAATCGTGTGAAATCCTTGGGGGGGGGGGGGGGGATTAAAAATTGATATAATTAAGCTATTTAGTTAAAACAGTATCCAAAAGAAGAAGAAAAAGAATGGAATTTTTTATAGCGCTATATTTGCAGAGCCAATCAAAGCCTTAAAACCATACAAAAAACCTTTTGGAAGGTGGACTTTGTATGCCTGGAAGGATAAACATTTACATAATCCTACACAGGGGGACTGGATTTTTTTTAAAAACGGACGCTTATTCATTATCCTCGAAAAATTTAAAATGAAGAAGAATAATAAAAATAATAAAAAGCAAACAAACCACCACAGCAAGGAAAAGCAACAGGCACAGCTGATTTCAATCCGCCTGATTAAAGTAGATCTCTTTATTTTACCACAATGCACTGTGTTATTCTTCCCTTAGCAGACCCCAAAAGATAGCTAAAAAAACAACAGAATTTAAAAGGGGGGTTTTTGTTTTCGCCAACCCTGTAGGCAATTTTTAAAAAACGATGTTACAACGGGGAAATTTTTTTCCCCCGATGTATCCGGACATGTTCTGAGACATAATTCGTGACTTGTGGACTGTATTATTTTTTCAAAAATCTTTTTAAACAGTTCTCAAAATACCACCCGGGCTTAAAGAAAAAAACAAAATGGGCTTTATAAGAGGCCCTAAAAAACTTGGTCTGAGAAACTTTTAGCACAAACCCCCACACACAAACACACACACGCATTCACAAAAACACACACACACACAAACACCCAAAGAAATACCACAACACACACAACAGTACCCCAAAAGCCCTTCACGCCCCGACTTTGCACGGGGAGAAATTTGGAGAGGTGACGGAAAAAAGGGCAAAACGGAAAAAAGAAGGTAAAAAAAAGGGAATTCTGCACAGATTTCAGAAAAGGGGGGTGCTCTGTAATGACAGGCCCCCCCCCCGGGGATCCCGCGGGGGAAGTTGACTTGCATTGTACCCCGTGACATGGATGAGTTTAAGAAGTAAGACGGGTGTGAAAAGTTATCTGTAAGGGGGGGCGGGAACTCCCTGGTCAGAGAGCTTTTTCCCCCGCCGTGTAAGCACCTGTCAAGGGTTACCAAGTGGATGGGTAAACCGTTTGCGCATCTTGGGCCTCAGTACAGTTCCCCAGTTCACCCAGCTGAAAAAGGGACCTGCCTCTTTAGGGTAGGGAAGGCAAAGTAGTGAGGGAGGGGAAATGGGGGGCCACCCTCAACATGCTGGCCCCTAGAGAAGTGAGGTCTCTGACGCCTCGCTCCCCTACGACCACATAGGTTATGGGACACCTTTACCTTTTACTTTATTGTAGGGTTTAGTTGGTCTTCTTTTAAAACTGGCATTTATCTGTAGTTTGCTTGTCAAAGGGTGTGTGGGTCTGATGAAAGCACTGGAAGAGACAAACTCCAGATCAACATTCCGAGGGGGTTTTTGTGTGTTTTTTTGGTTTTTACGATGCATAAAATAATTTTCCCAAAAAATTGCCATCTGTGTGTGTGGGAGGGGTGTGTGACTACACGGATGTAAAAAAGAATGAAGATCCAAATTTGCTCACTGTTGAAAGTAAAAAGTCACATTGAAAGCAATATGCTAATTATTTAAAAGTGTATACTGAAGGATCTGTACTGGAATCGGGGGAAAAAATGAGGCAGCATTTATGATTCATGTTTTAAAAGTACAAAATCATTTCATTTAGGAAAACATTTTTCTATTTTTTCGTGTGAATTGTTTGCGACCTTATGGCCTTGAATTTATTTTCAAATACTGCGCTTGATATTCACCACATTCTTTTTTGCGTTGACTCAAAAGCAGTATTGATGACACTAAAGCACTGGCAGGGGAACATAAGGAAAGATATTGTATTTGAGTTTAAATTCTGATACATTGTTGCAAGCAGAGGCATACAAATAACTTTTTGCTGGGTCCCTTTTTCACTGTGGAATCTATTGGAATGAGTTGGGTTTATTCTTTTGCAAAACAATGGACCTCTGATTTCAACTTGAAACGTTTTATTCCAATCTCGCATTGCCCCCCCAGAAATTAATGCTAAATTGATGAATTGTATGCATTCCAAAATGAAGAAAACACACTTTGAAAACTTTTCTTGCTCACGGAAATTAGACATTTAATATAAAAAATGAGGCTAAATGCATGGAACACCAAATACTTTTAAAAATATGACATGTTGCTGTTCTCAATCTCTTTCAATCCACCATTATTGTTTGATTGCCCAATCCTAACTGACCGTTTAAAAGGAAAGGAATAGATATTCATAAAAATATGCCATGTTAAGAAGTTTTATATGACCCAGCAGTTCAAAACATCATTGCTGAAATTAAATATTCTCCCCCGAAGATCACTACTGTAGAAGTTGTAATAATAAAAATACGTACATTAAAGAAGGAGAAGGGGAGGAGGGAGAGAGAGAGAGAGAGGATGAGAGAGAGAGAGAGATGAGATGATGATGATGAGATGGTTTTTAATGCGGGGTGTCCTACACCACGTAGTGAATGGACAATACACAAAAAAAAAACAAAAAGGTGTGGTGTGTGTGGGGTGTGTGTGGAAAAGGATAAAGAAGAAAGTTGAACGCACATGAACACAAACTGTCCAATCTTCTCTTCTTCAGAGAGTAAGACACTCACGTGTGCGTATTTGCCCTGTAAAGTCTGGATGTATGTGCATGTGTTGTTTCTAGTGTGTATGAAGCACCTGTGATGCTCCTGTCTGTATGGGGGCTAGAAAGGCGGCAGGATCTACCCATGCGGGAACTTTCGTCTACATGCTGTCAAATCAGCTTTTTCATGTGGACAAGGTTTGAAACTGAACATGCGAATTTAAAATAATATATTTGAACTTTTTGGGGGTGCAACTGGTTTAAATGATGTTGTTCAGTAAGTAAAATCAAGACTATTGTGTGTGCTATGACATGAGTGGACGTTGTCGTGCTGTGGGTGTTTCTGCAGAAGAACTGGATGGATGGAAAGATGCCCAATCAGTCGCAGCAGGACCCGCACATCGCTGCTGCGCACAACAATCCTGATGAACGGAATCTGCAGCCCAGAAACCGTCAGCTCCCTGCACACCACCCCTCGGGCCTCAGGGTCGGGTTTATGGACGGGAGAGCATTGTATGACCCAACCGCTGCAGCTCAGCAGCAAAAAGTTTCATGGACTATGGTCAGGCGTGCTTACTTTCAAGTGGGAGTAGGAATTTACTGCGGTCCCAATATGGTTCAGGGGGGACCATCGAGCTGTCCCGAGCCACCTCTCCACCAGCAGCCTTACAATGCAGATCCACGGCATATCATCCTCCACCTTATCACCATCAGGAGTTTTCATGGACATGACAAGCGCCGTAGTTTCAAGTGCGAAGGAAAATCGAGAAATTCCAGAATGGTAAAAAAGGCGCGACCACCTCCCTTCCCTTTAGCCTTATGATGCAGATCCATGGAGTATGATCATCCTTACCACAGTATTTGGGGAGTCTTCCCCACTGAACAGGCAGCTTCATGGCCATAAACCCGCCTCTCCACCATGGCCACCACCCGCACATCAAGCGTCCATCGTGGAATCCACCTGGGCAGTGCCACACTCCCCTGGGATAAAAGTGGAACAGATGACTCCAGAGGAAAACTTCGTGCAGGAGGAAATGACTGACTGGTTAACAGAGGTTACACCCCAACACCCCACCTTGGAGGAAATGAATGACAGGTTACCAGTGGACACACCCCAAACACCACCTTGGGAAATGATTGACGCGTTACCAGTGTTACTGCCCAACACCCCAAACCCTTTGGGGGAAAAGACTGAGGGGTTACCAGTGGACACAACCCCAACACCCCACCTTGGAGACCCAACACCTTACCTTTGGAGAAGAAAAAAGACCGGTTACCAGCGACCACCACGCCCCAACGCCCAGCTTGGAGAAGAAAAAAGACCGGTTACAGCGACCACCACGCCCCAACGCCCCAGCTTGGAGAAGAAAAAAGACCGGTTACCAGCGACCACCACGCCCCAACGCCCAGCTTGGAGAAGAAAAAAGACCGTTACCAGCGCCCACCACGCCCCAACGCCCCAGCTTGGGAGGGGGGCCTAAGTGTGGCAGGGGGTACATGGGGTGGTCTTCCTCCCTTGCACCCACCGCACCGGGTGCTACCGGTTCACCAGACACTTGGAGCGATGCCAGCATGCAGCGCAGTCCATAGAGGGCAGAACCGGCCCCCCCCCAGCTAGCTAAGGAGTCCCAATGAAGAGAGATGGGTGGGTTAAGCGTGGTTGTCTTTTAGTCACCAGTCTATTTTCTTTTAGTCACCCGTTTGATCAACTCTCTGTTTTACGAGAACTTGGTACTGTCCACTCTTCGGGAAATGTATGGGAAAAGCCTTGGGAGGGGTTAAGCGTGTTTGTCTTTTAGTCACCAGTCTGATTTGTCTTTTTGTCACCAGTCGATCAACTCTCTGTTTTACGAGAACTTGGTACGTCCCCCTCTTCGGAGAATGTATGGACAGTCTTGGGAGGGGTTAAGCGTGTTTGTCTTTTAGTCACCAGCTGATTTGCTTTTAAAGTCACCAGTTGATCAACTCTCTGTTTTAACGAGAACTTGGTACTGTCCCCTCTTCGGAGAATGTATGGACAGTCTTGGGTTGGTTGTTTTTTTAGTTGTTGGATGTTTGCTAGTAACTTGTGTCCCATGTGTGGCAGTAGAATCCAATAGTCCCTTTTGTCGTTGTTGTTGTGGTTACAACTGGTGTGTTCTTGAACAAGAAAACCCAGAAGGTGCAGGACAAACCTTTTTCCGTGTTGACGTCCTAGAAATGATAAAAAATCATCCAGTTCTGCATAATTATAATGCCATTGACTGCTCAGGAAACATGACTAAACACGGTTTAACATGCTCAGGTACATAATAACACTGAATAAAAATGCTCAGGTACATGAATAACAGCTCAGGTACATGAATGATACGCTCAGTACATGAATAACGCTGCATAACATTGCTCATTTAATTGAATAACACTGAATAACATGCTCAGGTATATGAATAACAATAAAATAACATGCTCAGTTACATGAATAACACTGAATAACGTGATCAAGTACATGAACAACACTGCATAACATGCTCAGGTAAAATGAATAACAATGAAAACATGCTCAAGTATATAACATGCTCAGGTACAATAAAACGCTAAAAAACACGCTCAGGTACATGAAAACATTTGCTCATGTACATGAATAACACTGAATAACATGCTCAGGTATATGAATAACAATGAATAACATGCTCAAGTATATAACTCCAGGTACATAAAAAAAAAAACGCTGAAAAAACCGCTCAGTACATGAAAACTCTGCTCATGTACATGAAAACCCCTGCTCAGGTACATGAAAACACTGCTCAGGTACATGAAAACACTGCTCAGGTACATGAAAACACTGCTCAGGTACATTGTTAAGTCCTATAGGGCGTTTATTGTAGTTCTTGTAGGTAGTTTTGAACACACAGAGTAGACCCCCCCACACACACACCCACCTCTCTCTCACACATATTCAGTCTCCTATTTTAGGGTTCGTCTGGTATCACTTAAAGTGGAAAGACGTTAAAAATGAAGACTTACAAAATATTCAATTCACGTGCCGTATGTAGCATGTTGACATTGCGATTTTAGTACACATATCACAGTTTTAATGATGTTGCAGGAAATTTTTTTAAGAACAAAAAAAGGATGTAGTTATCTAATTACTTCATTAGCACTAAGACAAAAGCAACATAACAACAACAAAAAACCAGTTTTTAAATAAAGGCATTGTTGCAAAAGAAACAAAGCAATTAAACAAAGATCTATTCATCAATATTATAGTGAATGTGTACAATCCACTTTGATGTCTTATGGTGGGGGATATATGATATCTTGGAGGGAAAACCTGATTTTGAATATGAACTTTTTTATCTGCAAAATGTGCAGTTTCGGACGAAAAATGGCATGGGTTTTAACTGTTCTGAAACTAGAAACTGCTGGATGTGATCATGTTAGATAAGTATAAAATCTAGAATGGGCTATTGTGGATAATAGTTTTTAATGAATGTGCAATTTACTGCACATTTTTGATCATTTAGAACTTGTCTTACTTGCAGTACCTTACAGATGTAAGAATTGTTCCACTAGCTTTACCTCAGATTCGTTTCAACATAGTTTATAGTATAATCTTTATGGAAAAAAAATTTCTACGGATGGTAAAAGTATGGATGGTAACATATCACACGTACTTGTGCCTGATCATTGCAGACCAATGTGAAATGAGTTGTCTGCGTTTTCTTCAGGATTTGGAGTAGCTCGTAATGAATAAATGTGGCTGGTCCTCTTAGTGGAGTGGCTTCCATCTCTCAGTATCTTGATGTGTCGCTTCAATGTTACGTGGCAAGGATGGTGGTGTGATATGTTGTGTTGTTGTTGTTGCTGTTGTTGTTGTTGTTTTGGCTGTGGTTTAGTTTGTTCAATAGCATGGCATTGCACCGCAGCCTCTCACTGTCGGTCTTTCCTGCCTTTCTGTCTGTCTTTTGTCCTCCGCCCTCTCCTCTGTCTCCTGACTCTCTTTGTCTTCTATCTTCTCTCTCTCTCTCCCCTCTCTCTCTCTCTCTCTCTCTCTCTCCCTCTCTCTCTCTCTCTCTCTCTCCCTCCTCTCCCCTCTCCCTCCCTCTCTCTCTCTCTCCCTCGATCTCTCTCCCTTCTCTCCTCTCTCTCCCTCCCTCTCTCTCTCTCCCTCTCTCTCTCTCTCTCTCCCGTCTCTCTCTCCCTCTCTCTCTCTCTTCTCTCTCCCTCTTCTCCTTCTCTCCTCCCTCTCACTCTCTCTCCCTCTCTCTCCTCTCTCTCTCCTCCCTCTCATCTCTCTCTCTCTCTCTCTTGAGTGGAAAGGCGAGAGGGGGTGGATTAACAAAAAAAAGCACAGCACACGGTTTTTACACAGGGTTATCCCATCATAACCGGTGTGTTTTATATAATACCGTGCAATTGTTGCGGTGCATATTATTAGGAAATTGAACAGTCTGTAAAATAAAATAAAAACACAACAATGGGCGATTTGTCTTTTGAATATTTTGTTTAATCTGTTGTAGATGTACGCGTGCCAGAAGACGTTTCTGTCTCTGTCTGTAAGTGCTACATACCTGTCGTGTGATTCACAGGAAAAGCAGAAGCTAGCGGATGGATCCACCGAATCCTCACCAGCCACTGGCATCTGACACTTCTCACGCGACTTACCCAAGGTTGTGCTGGAGGTGGCGGGTATGGGGTACCCTCCCCAGGAGACTCTGGAAGACCTACCCTGGCCTTGCTGGTGTCTGTGTCTCCACTGACACGCATTCCTCAGGCCGCCGCCATGGGCCAGTCAGCGGCAGACGCTTGCAGGGCAAGTCCCCATCACTGCTGATGATTCGCGCGACTTCTGGACCTCCGCATAGTGAGCTGAATGAGCCTACGCAGATGGCACCCCCAAGCGCGAGGGTTTTTTGGTTCCCACTGACTCAGCAGTATCTTCATGTCAATCCTCGATCTGAGCCCAGAACTGACCAGCTGTCTCCCCGGCCATGCGTCTTCCCCCATTCCATCCGCCTGTCCTTCCAGCTGCCCAGCATCCCAGCTTCCAGGTTCCCTGTAGAGGTCCACAGCACCCATGCAGCGACACCCCCATGAGCTCTGGTGCACGAAGGCAGAGAAACGGTGGCGCAGGGAAAGAAAAGTGTGACACACATGACATGTTGACAGCATGAAATCCACGTCTTATCACCAACCCAATTGAGTATGCGGTAAAATGCGGCAAGACAGAAAACGGCGTGAGGCTTATTTCCTGCAATCATTTCCTCACTTGTCCAGAATGTTCCAAACGCAATGTTTTGCCCTGTGTGCAAGCGGCTCATTAAAGGCCGACCTGGCCGACAAGCTGTGAGAGTCTGACAGGGCTGCTTGTGGCCTGGCTCCACACAAAAATGAGTCCAACTGTCGCGTCCCCCACTTGTTCCCCTAAAGCGTTTAGCCGGTGGGGGTGGAGGCTGCTGGTTTGAGATTTTGATTGATTATAAAACCTAGAGCGCGCGATTTTTATATCTTGTAGTGAAGTCAATGGCTAATTGTGTGTCCTGTTTGGCCATTATAAACGCGTTTAAAAACAACCAAACCTTTAAAACGCGTTAAAAACATCCAACCTTTAAACGCGTTGAAAACATCCAACCTTTAAACGCGTTAAAAACATCCAACCTTTTATAAACGCTTTAAAAACATCCAACCTTTACAACGCTTTGAAAACATCCAACCTTAAAAGCGTTTAAAACATCCAACCTTTTAAAACGCGGCAAAAACATCCAACCTTTAAAAACGCGTTAAAAACATCCAACCCCATCCTGACCATCCATTAGGATGCAAAACTCGTCAATTTTCTCATTTTGGCACTTCCCGTAGTCTTACCATTTCAAATATGTGATAACTTTCCATAGGAACTGTCCGATTTCTTTTTTCTTTCTTTTCTTTTTTTGAATAGCCTTTTTATTGTGGATTGACAACATGTACAACTAAACACTGACCTCCGTGCAAGTGACTCATTATGTGTAGGGTGTCACCATTATTGCAACACAAAGGACAACGTCACCATCATAATGTACACTGCTGAAGGAGGCAGGAGTATATCAAACACTTTTTCCCTCTTGAAACATTGGGCATTAGGATTGGATTCCCATTGTTTTGGTGAGAGAAGAGCTGTATATTATTTTTTTCTTTTTTTTGTTGAATTAACTGGGTGCTTGTTTGCAGAAAGCAAGGTAACTTTTCAATGTGTGGACAAAAACTGTTTAATGCTGACGTCTTAGACTTCTGTATGCAGGATTCATTCAAGCTAAGAGTGTGGCTGTCTCCTTCAGTGACATGATTTAGCACCACTGTTGACTATTGTTTAATCTCTTGACTCACAATGACTCCACCAATGTGCACAGATCTCCTACACTGTTCCATTAAGCATTCACCCACACCAAAACAGATTTTAACCATTTCAATTCAATTAAAATTCAAATACATTTATTAACTCACGAACAGAGAAATTTCGTGGATTACAAGCCATAGTTACAAATTAGTAACAGTTGACGTTTTATCACAGAAAGACAACCACAGCACAGCACAGTATATACCAGCATTAAGCAGGCACACATCACAAGATATAAAGCGCCCTAACATCAGCTTTACCTAATACCTAAAACTCACCACTGTAACAAATCACATGCACTCAATGCGGCTGCGCCATATTGACAGCGCTCCACACATACACACACACGCACGCACACACACACACCTCACACACACACACCTCACACAATTCGGCGCACACCACACACAGCGGGCACATTCGCTAGACAAGGCGCATACTTTTTTATGACAAAACGCAAGTTGTTATAACATGTCCGTGTGATAATACAGATCCCAGATCAAGTTTATAACTCTGTTTCGTGACTCCAATAGCCTCAGCATCATCCCCCTCATCATTCTGACCATATCAGTTTTCATCCCAAACATCATTGGTCATACTGTGCTCAGCTTCTGTTTAATTTTCTGTTCATTTTGTGATAAACGAGGTGTGATCTTGATTGTGTCTACAAAATTATAGCAACTTTTATTTCCCAGAAGTTTATTTTTTATTATTACTTATATTTTATTTATTATATATTATATTTATATAAATATTTATTATTTATATTTATTTAATATTTTATATTATATTTATTATTTTATTTTATTATTTATTATATAATTATAGATATATTATATATTATATATTATTTATTAATAATTATTATTTATATTATGATAATTTTTTATCTATTTTTATTATATTATAAATTTATTATTTTATTTTATATATAAAATTAGATTATTATTATTATTTTATATATATATTATTATTTATTTATATTTATATTTTATTTATATTTATATATTATATATCTATTATATTTATATATTATTAATATTATTTTATAAAATTATATTATATTATAATTTATATATTTATATATTATTATCCATATTTTCTATTATATTATTATTTTTTATTTATTTAAGTTTAAATTATATTATCTATAATTATATATATATATAGTTATAGTTTTATTATTTTATATATTTATATTTATTATTATATTATATTTATTTTTATAATATATATTATTTATATTTTTTATAATAATTTTTATTATTATTTTAGATTAATATATTTTATTATATATTTATTTTTTTTTTATTATTAATTTTTATTATATTATATATATATTATTTATTATTATTTATATCTATATTTATTTTCTTCTATTTTATTATTTTATATTTTTTATTTATATTATTTTATTTATTATATTATTTATATATATTTTATAATAATTTATTTATATATATATTATTATATTATTATTTATATTTATTTTATTTTATATTATTTATTATATTATTTATAATAATCATATATATTTATATTATATTATTATTATATTTATATTAAATATATATTTATTTATATTATATATTTTATATAATTATATTTTATCTATTATATATATATATATTAATATAATTTAATTTATTATTTTATATATATTTACTATATTATATATTTTTATTTTATATTATTATATATATGATTTACATTATTATATATTATATAAGTATAATTAAATATTTTTAGTTATATTATATATTATATAATTTTTTATTTATATTATATTTTTTATAATATTTTATTATATTTATTATATATTTATTGTTTTATATTATTATATTATTGAATATGTATTTAATATATATATTATTATATTATTTTTATTTATTTATTATATCTTATTTAATATATATTATTATTTTTATATATTTATTATTATATATAATTTATATGTTAAAATTATTATATATTTATAATTTATGTATATTATTATTTATAATTATATATTTTATAAAAATATTATAAATATATATTTTTTTTATATTAATTATTATCTTATAATTATATATATATTAATTACATTATATTATATGATTATTTTTATATATATTACTTTATTTTTATTTTTTATTTATTATATATTTTTTATTTATATATTTATTTTATTAATTATAATTTATATATTATATATCTTTATATATTTTTCTATAAAATATTAAATTATTATTTATATATTATATTTATATTTTTATATTATTTATTTAATTTATTATTTATTAAATATATATATTATATTTTATTATTATTTTTATTATATTTTTATATATTTATATATTATAATTATTTTATATTATTTTTTATTTATATTTTTATATATTTATTATATTTATATTATATATAATTTTTATAATATTTTATTATATATATATTATATTCATATATATTAATATATTTATGTATTTTAATAATATATTATATATTTTATATATATTAATTAATTATATATATTTATATATTATTTTTATAATATATTTTATATTAATATTATTTATTATATATTTATATATATTTTTATTATTGATATCTATTTATTATTTTTTATTTTATTTATTTATTTTAATATAATAATATATATTAAAATTTTAAATTCATAACTTATATATATATATATTTTTATATTATCTTATTATATCATCTTATATATAATAATATATATTTTATATTATTATTTAAAAAATATACTATCTTTATTAATTATATTATTATTATAAATTTTATAATATTTATCTTTATATTTATATATTAATTAATTAATAATTTTATATATATATATTATTAAATATATATTATATTAATATTTATTTTCTATATTAAAATTAATTATATTTATTTAATATTTTATATTTATATTAGAAATAAATTATTTAATATTTTTTATTAATATATAATTTATTATTTAATATTTATTTAATATTATATATATTATTATTTTATATATATTATTTAATTTTAGATTTTATAATATATTATTTTTTTTTATATATATTTATAAAAATATAAATTTTATTTATATTTTTTTATTTATTATTAATATATTAATATAATTTTAAATATTTTCTTTATAAATTTTATTTTTTTTATATATTTTATATTATAAAAATTATTTATTTTATATTAGTAAATTATTATTATATTTTAAAATTATTATTTATATATATTTATTATCTTATTTAATATATATTTTTATTTTCTATTATATTTATTTTAAATATATATATATTTATATTATTTATTTATAATTTTTTATTTTACTTTATATATATTTTTCTTTACTTTATGATATTTATATTTATTATTTTTTATTATTAATTATATTTATCTTTAAATACATTATTATTATATATAAATATTTTACTTTTTATTATTATTATTAAATTTTTATATTTTATTATATAATATAATATATTATTTTATTTTATATTATTATTTTATATATATATTTAAATTATTAATTTATTTATATATATATTTATTAATAATATATTTTTTTTATATATTATTACTATATTTTTTTATTATATTATTTATATTATAAAATTATTTAATTATATATATTATATATATTTTTTTATTTATATTATTAATATATTTTTATAAATTTATTTATTATTATTATTATATTTATCCTAAATAATTCTTATATCAAACTATAAATATCTAATATCATTATTATTATTATTCATAACATTATATTATACTATCAAAAATACATTTTTACATTTTTATTTAATTCTATTATCTTATAAATACACTATACATTATCTATTATATCTAATCATCTTTATCTATACATTAAAACATACACTCATTTCACATTCTAAATACACTTTAAACTATATCAAATTCAATAAATTAAAAATTTTAAATTCAAATTACGACTGATTTCTTCAATATAATAATAAAAAACTCTACTTTAACAACTATTATACTTAATTCTCAACTCACTACCTATTTTCAATCACAAAACATCACTATTCACTTTATAATTAAAATATATATTATGACATTTATATCATAAACACAAAATAAATTCTTATCACTCAATAAGACAATTATAAATAATTAAACTATTAAATAACATATACATTTACTTAAAAATTTATACTCTAACACAACCTTTAACAACAATCACAGCATACTACTATCAAATATCTTACCAAAAACTTTACAACTCACAACTTAAACTCTAAACATATCTACACTAACTACTAAAATCAATTCACTCTCACACTAACCACCACTTACAACTCGCAAAACAACACACAATCAACCAACAAAAAAAACAACATCACAACAAACACAATAACAACTTCATCAACCAAATAAACAACACAAAACACACAAACAAAACACAAACAAAAACCAAAAAAAACACAACAACATAACGAACACACCCCTTAAAACAAAAACACAACACACAAAAACAACATACTAACAAACACAAACAACAACAAAACACCAACACACAGCAAACAACACAAAAACCCACAAACAAGCAAAAAACAAACAAAAAACCACAACAACACAAACCAAACAAAAAAAAACACAAACAAACAACACACAAAACAACAAAACACAAAAACAAACAACAACACAAAACATAAAAAACATCCACCAAAACACAAAACAAACAAACCACCAAAACAAACCACAACATCACCAAACAAAACAACAACAACACACACAAACAACACACAACTAAAACACCAACCAAACAACAACACAACAAAACACACAACACAAACACAACCAACACACACACGACAACACAACCACACACAAACAACAACCAAACCAACACAAAACACAACAAAAAACAACACCACAAACAAACACACAAAAAACACAAACAAAAAAAAAAAACTAACACAACAAAAACAATCAAACACACACAACAAAACACAAACAAACAACAAAACAAACAACATAAACAAACCAACACACTACCAACAAAACACACACAATCAGGACACACACAAAAACAAAATCAAAACAACAAAACAAACAACCAAACAACACAAACACCAAACAACAACAAACAAAGAACAAAAAACAAACAAAACAACTAAAAACACAAAACCAGACAACACAAACAACAACACAAAAACAACAATAAAAACACACAACTAAACAAACACACAACAAATACACACACACAACAAACACCACACACAACCACAACCAAACAACAAAAAACAAAACAACAACCACCAAACACCAACACACACACAACACGAACACAACAAACACACACACAAAAATACAACAACAAAACACACAAAAAAACAACAACACACAACACAGAACTACAAAAACACAAAAACAAAACAACACAAACAACACACAAAATACAGCAACACACCAACACACAAAAAAACACACAACAACCAAAACAAAAAAAACACACAAACACAAAACCATAAACAATCAACAAAAACACACAACACAACACAACAACAACAATCACAACAACAAAACACAACACACACACAAAAACACAAGAACACAACACAAAAACACATAAAAATACAAACCAAATCCAAACAAAAAACACAAAACAACAAACACAACAAAAATCACAACAAAACACACACACAACACTAACAACACCACACCACACAACAACACACCAACAACAACAACACAACAAAAATTACACAAACACAACAACAAACACACATAAACAACAACACACAACATAACAACAACACAAATTACACAATTCAAAAAAACAGCAAACAAACAACACCACACAAAACCAAACAAACAGTCAAACACACAACACACAAAAATCAACACAAAAACAAAAACACACACACACACAAACACATACAAACACACAAAAACAACAACAACAACACAAACAAACAAACATAAAAAACACAAAACAACACACAAACACCAAAAAACAAAACAACACAGCGGAAAAACATCAGCACACACACACAACTCAACAACACACAACAACACACCACAAAAAACACAAACACAACACACAAAAACACAACAAGAAACAAACAAGACAAATAACAACACACACAACAACACACACAACAAACACACACACCAACCACACAAACAAATTACAAACACAACAACTACAACAAAAAAAAACAACAACAAACAACACCACACAACACACAAACCAACAACAACTAACAAAACACACAACACAACCAAACAAACACAAAACAACACACACACACAAAACAACAAACACACAAACAAACACAACACAACAAAACGAAGCACACACCTACAATCACACAACACAACACAACACAACACAAACAACACACAACACAAACACACAAACACTCAAGAAACAACCCACAAACACACGCACATACACAAACCCAACAACACAACACAAAGAAAAACACCACAAACAACAACACACACCAACAAAACACAACACACACCACACACAAAAAAACAAACACCAACACAACACACACAACACAAAACACACAAAAAACTCAAAACACAACACCGCTCACTCACACACAAACAACAAACACACACCTCCAAACACTACACACAACCACAAACAACCAACAACAAACCAAAACAACACAAACAACACCAACACACAAAACAACAACAAAACAAACACCAACAAAACAACCAAAAAACACACAAACACCTACAACAAAAACACAAACAAAAACACACCATAAAACAACAAACACAAAACATACAACACTCAACACAACAACAAACACAACAAAACATACTCAACACAACCAAACAAGAGAAAACAAACACAAAAAACACAACAACAAAACACACAACAACAAACGAACAAACACAACACACAACAAAAAAACAAACAAACCATAAACGACAACACACTACACAAACAAAACTACACAACAAAAAAAACATACAACACACAAACCAAACACACTAAACAACACAAAACCAAATCAAAAATACCAACCACACAAACACACAACACAGACACACAAAAACACAAAACACAAACAACAACAACAACACAACAAAATACACATTAGAACCAACCACAACACAACAAACAACACACCAACAAACACAAACACACAAACAACACAAAAACAGACACAAACTCACAGCAACACAACACACAAGCACTCACTACAAAACACAAAACAACAAACCACACAACAACAACAAAACAACCAAAAAACAACAAAAAAATCACAAACTACAAACACAAAAACACAACACCACACACAAAAAAAAAAACAAAAAACACCACACAACACTACATACAAACACCAACAAACAAAAACAAAACAAACACAAAAAAAACACACACGACCCAATCAAATAAACACACAAATATCACAACAAAACACAAACAACACAAAAACAACAACAACTCAAACAACACAAAACACACACACAAACCACACACAATAAACAAAAAACACACATACAAAAAACACATCACAACAAACACAACTAAACAACAGCAACAAAACAAACAAAAACCACACACCCAAACCAACAAACAAACAACACACTCAACCACAAACTCAAAAAACAAACAAACAACACAAACACCAACAACAACAACACACAAAAAAACAACAACACACAAAACACACACTAAAAAAACTAACAAACAACACACACTCACAACCAACAACAACAAACAAAAAACAAACGACCTCTACCAACAATACATCCAAAACACAACTAACCAAACACACACAACAAACAACCAACAAACAACAACACAAACAACAACACACACAAACACAACAAAACAAACAACAACACAAAAAACACAACCCACACACAACCAAAACACACAACAAACACACAAACACACACAAAAAACAACACAACACAAAAAACAAACACAACAAACAAACAACAAACAACAACAAAACATCAACACAACAACAACAACAACGACACAAAACACAACACATCAAACAACCCACAACACAACCACACAACAACACAACCACCACACAACACCAAAAAACAATAACTCAAACGTCATCAAACAACACAAACACACTCACAAAAAAACCACAACAAAAACAAAACAAAACCCAACACGAAATACACACACCAAAACACACAAACAAAAAAAAAACACCACAACAAACACAACACAACCACACAAACAACACTACACAACAACTAAAACACAAAATCACACAAAACACTCAACTAATCACAAACCAAAACACCACAATCAAACAAACAACAACAAACACAAACAACACAACAACCTCCAATCACAACTACAAAAACAAACCAACACTCATTCACAAACACAACACAACAAAACGAAACACATAAACACACACACACAAACAACACACCACAACACAACACACAACAATAACACAACAAAACACACTCAATACAATATAACAAAACACACACATCACAATACACAACACAACAAAACACAACAACTCAAAAAAACCAATCACAAACCAAAAACACAACCTCAAAACACACAAACACAAACAAAACAAAAACACAACACAAAAAATCAAACAAACAAACAAACACAACAAAATCCACACATCAAAACATCCACAAACAAAAACAACACACAACACAAACACATCAAACTAACACAACATACAAACACACACAACAAACAAACACAACACACAACAAACTCAAACCCTAACACAACAACAAACAAGCACAACTTAAAACACAAACAAAATAACACATACAACACCAACACAACCACACAAAACAAAAAGAAAAACACAAGCACATACACACAAAGACACTAACCCCCCCAACCAACAACACACCACACACAAACAAAAAAAAAACACACACAACAACAAAACACAACACTCAACAAACACAACGACAACCAAAAACATCACACACAAAACACAACTCAAACAACACCAACAAAACCCACACATCACACACAAAAACAACAAACACACAACTCCAAACTACACAACACAAACAACCAACCACAAAACACAACAAAAACAAACACAATCACACACAAACACAGCACACACACAACCACCAAACACACACAAACACAACACAAAACAAAACAACAAAAAAAAACAACACCCACAAGCACAAAAAGCAAAACACCAAAGACAAACCCAAAACAAAACACAACACACACACCAGCCAAAAAACGACAAAAAAAACAAACACCCAACATCACCAACACAAACAAAACACACACATCCACATAAATACAACGAAACAAAACAACAAAAACACACAACAACAACACAACACACAAACAACGGACACCACACAAACACACACAACAACCAAAAAAACACAATAAAAACAACAGAACCAACACACAAACAAAACAAAAACCAACACAAACACAACAAAGCAGCAACAAAAACCAAACACACACACAGCGAACAGAAACAACACACCTATAACACACACAAGCAAACAAACACAATAAACACCACAACAACAGAAACAGCACAACACACACACTCACAAACCACAACACATCACAAAAAAAAATAAAATACAAACACAACACATCTCAATAACAAAACAACACAAAAAACAACACTCAAAACAAAAACAACAAAACACACAAACACAAACACACACGACAGCAACAACAACAACACAACAACACAAAATACCACAAACACAACTAACACACATGGTAGACACCATACACAATGCAACACACAAACACAAACAACACAACAAAATACCAAAACAAAAAAAACTACAATACAACACAACAAAACCACACACCCAACAAAACAATACCACAGAACAAAACACTTACAAGCAAACAAACAATCACACGAAAAAACAAAAAAACCAAAACCACACACACACAACACAAAACACACAAACACAACTAAAGACAAACATACAACACACAAAACAACCAACACACACACACACACACAAACAAATCAAACACAAACAACACAAGCAAATCACAACATCACAACCACACAACAAAAACAACTCCCAAAAACAACAAAACAACAACACAAAAACAACACACAAAACAACACAAACAACCACAAAACACCAAAAAAAAAGACAACAAACACACAAAACACAAACAACCAAAACATAAAACACAAAAAACAAAAAAAAACAAAAACAAAACAAAAAACACCAACCCCACAACCCACGACAAAACCACCCAAACAACACAGAACAAAACACTAACACAAAAGCACTCAACACTAAACACACCAAACAACAAACACAACAACAAAACAAAAAACAAACAACAAAAAACACAAAACAACAACACAACACCACCAACTCTCTACAAAACAAACACAAAAAACAAACACAAAACAACACAACAAAACATATAACACAACACACACAACAAAAACACAACAACTACAAACAACAACAAAAAAAAAACACACAAAACAACCAACACAAACACACAAACAAACACACAACACAAAACCACACATTGTAAATCACCAACAATAAACAAACTCAAAACGACAAAACAGACACAACACACATACACAAAAAAACACAAAACACACAAAAACAATACAACAACACACACAACAACAAACACACACACAAAACATACTCACAAGACAAAAAAAAAAAAACACAAAAACACAAACTACACACCAAACAAACACACTAACAACAACAAAAAACACAACCAACAAACAAAAAAAACAACAAAACGAAACAACACACACAAAACAAAACAAAACAACCACAAACCACAACAATACACAACAAACAAACAACACAAAAAACTCCTAAAAAAGACATCACACAAACAGCAAAAACTACAACACACAACACACACCAAACAAAAACGAAAACACAGCCAAAAACAACTAACACAAATTTGGACCAGTCAAACAAAAACAATCTCAAAAAACACGTAGAACAACAACACAAACAACAACACAATCACAAAAACGAAAAAAAACAAAAACACCACAAACCAAACAAAAACACCAAACATCCACAAACAACATAACACAACAAAACAACAAACACAAACACCAAACGAACCACACTACTCAACAACAACACAAAAAACAAAGCAAACACACACAAACAAACAAAACACAACAAAAACACGACAACACAAATCAAACAACAACAAACCACACACACATCTAACAAAAGCACAACAAAAATCAAAAAAAAAAACAAAACAACACCCAACACAAACAACACAACAAATCAACTCAGCAACACAAAACAACAGCAACACAACACAAACAACATCAACACACCACAAAAACAAGAAAACACACACACCAACAAACATAAAAACACACAAAAACAACCACAAAAAAAACTACCACCATCTCACAACAAAACACTATAAACAAAAAACAACAAAACACAACACAAAACACACAACACACAACTCAATACACAACACACACAACCCCAACATCAAACACACACACATAACAAAACACAGAAAAACAACACACACAAACACAACACAAAACAACACAAACACCAAAAACACAAGCACAAAACAAACACACACAACAACACACAACAAAAAAACACACCAAAAACCAAAACACAACTAAAAACAAAAAAAACACAACACCCACACAAAACAAACAAACACAAACAATAAAAAACACAACAAAAAAACACACAAAAAAAAAAAACGAACAAACACAAATCTCCACATACAAAACACAACACAACAAACCCCACACAAAGAAAACAAACACACTAAAAACACAACAATACAGACAACACAAAAAATACAAAAACAAACCCCAAAAACACAACAACAAACAACTAAAAACAAACACAAAACACAACAAAACAACACGAAACACAACACAAACACACACATATAAAATAACATCACCAAACATAACCAACCAAACACAAAAACACAACACAGAAAAGACAACACAACACAAGCACACACACAACAAACACAAACACACACCAAAAAAAACAAACAAAAACAAACAACACACAAACAACAACAACAAAAAACAACACAAAACAACACAACACACAAACCACACAAAAAACACAACAAACACACACCAAACAAACACAACCACCACAAAAAAAAAACACAACACACAAACAAATACACACAACTAAACAACAAGAAACACAACACACACACCAACACACGTACAACACTCACAAATGCAACAAAAAAACAACAGAACCAAACAAACACAATACAACAAACAACAACAAAAACCAACAAAACAAACACTCACCCAAACACACAAAACCCAACACACAAACACACACAACCACAACCCAACACAAAAAAAAAAACAAACAAACACAAAAAACACAAACAAAACTCAAAAAACCACACACAACACAACACAACAACACCAACAAAAAACAAAATCAAAAAAAACACACAACACCAACACAAATAAACAACAAAACAAAACAAAACAAACACACAAACAATAAAACATTAAACACACAAAAACACAACACAACAACAACAACATAAACAACACATCATACCAAACACCACACAAACAACTCAACACACAAACACCACAACACACAACAACAACCAACACACCCACACAAACAAAACAAACAACAAACAACAAACAACAACACAAAGCACAACAACACACACACACAAAACACACACACAACACAAAAAACACAACACAAACACAAAACACAACAACAAAAAATACAAGAAAAAACAAACGAACCACAACAACAACACACCAACACAACACACACACAAAACCAAAAACAATACAACACAAACAACAACACAACAATCACACACACACAGACAAACAACAAAAAAACAACACACAAGCACATCAAAATACACAAACAACAAACACACAAAAACACCACAAAGCAACAAAAATCAACAAACAAACAAACAAACACACAAACACAAACAACATCAAACCACCACAAAGCAAACACACAAACACAACAAAACAACACAATAACACCAAAACAAAACAACAAACACACACACAACAAACCACACAAACAAGACAAAACCAAACAACAACACAAAACCAACAACACACAAAACACCACAAAACAACACAACAACACACACAAACACACCAAACAACACCACACCACAAACAACAACAACAACAAAACATAACACACACAAACACACAAAAAACAAACAACTAAACACACCACCACAACACACACACCCAAAAAACAAAACAACAACAAACACACACACAACACACAACACACTAACAACAAAACACAACAATAACACACACACAACAAAACAACCACAAGACACACACAACAACACAAAAACACAACACATCAACACTAACAAAAAACACAACACATAAAACAACAACAAAAGGATCAACAGAAAACAAACAAAAACAAAAACACACAAAGAACACATCAAAAAAAACAAAAACAAACACACACACATTTTAATGAATGTGCAATTTAATGCACATTTTTGATCATTAGAACTTGTCTTACTTGGCAGTACCTTAACAGATGTAAGAAATTTTGTTCCACTAGCTATTACCTCAATTCGTCAACATAGTTTATATATAATCTTTATGGAAAAAAAATTTCTACGGATGGTAAAAGTATGGATGGAAAGCCTATCACACGTACTTTGTGGCCTGACATTGCAGACCAATGTGAAATGAGTTGTCTGCGGTTTTTCTTCAGGATTTGGAGTAGCACGTAATGAATAAATGTGGCTGGTCCTCTTAAGGAGTGGCTTCCATCTCTCAGTATCTTGATGTGACGCTTCAATTTACGTGGCAAGGATGGTGTGTGATGATGCTGTGTTGTTGTTGTTGCTGTTGTTGTTGTTGTTTTGGCTGTGGTTTTATTTGTCCAATAGCATGGCATTGCACCGCAGCCTCTCTCTCGCCTCTCTCTCTCCCCCCTCTCTCTCGCTCTCCCCCCCCCCCCCCCCCCCTCTCTCTCTCTCCCCCTCTCTCTCTCTCTCCTCTCTCTCATCTCTCATTCTATCTCTCTCTCATCTCTCATCCCTCTCTGCTCTCCCTCCCTCTCTCTCTCTCTCCCTCTCTCTCTCTCTCTCTCTCTCCCTCCTCTCCTCTCTCCCTCCCTCTCTCTCTCTCTCCCTCGATCTCTCTCCCTTCTCTCCTCTCTCTCCCTCCCTCTCTCTCTCTCCCTCTCTCTCTCTCTCTCTCCCGTCTCTCTCTCCCTCTCTCTCTCTCTTCTCTCTCCCTCTTCTCCTTCTCTCCTCCCTCTCACTCTCTCTCCCTCTCTCTCCTCTCTCTCTCCTCCCTCTCATCTCTCTCTCTCTCTCTCTTGAGTGGAAAGGCGAGAGGGGGTGGATTAACAAAAAAAAGCACAGCACACGGTTTTTACACAGGGTTATCCCATCATAACCGGTGTGTTTTATATAATACCGTGCAATTGTTGCGGTGCATATTATTAGGAAATTGAACAGTCTGTAAAATAAAATAAAAACACAACAATGGGCGATTTGTCTTTTGAATATTTTGTTTAATCTGTTGTAGATGTACGCGTGCCAGAAGACGTTTCTGTCTCTGTCTGTAAGTGCTACATACCTGTCGTGTGATTCACAGGAAAAGCAGAAGCTAGCGGATGGATCCACCGAATCCTCACCAGCCACTGGCATCTGACACTTCTCACGCGACTTACCCAAGGTTGTGCTGGAGGTGGCGGGTATGGGGTACCCTCCCCAGGAGACTCTGGAAGACCTACCCTGGCCTTGCTGGTGTCTGTGTCTCCACTGACACGCATTCCTCAGGCCGCCGCCATGGGCCAGTCAGCGGCAGACGCTTGCAGGGCAAGTCCCCATCACTGCTGATGATTCGCGCGACTTCTGGACCTCCGCATAGTGAGCTGAATGAGCCTACGCAGATGGCACCCCCAAGCGCGAGGGTTTTTTGGTTCCCACTGACTCAGCAGTATCTTCATGTCAATCCTCGATCTGAGCCCAGAACTGACCAGCTGTCTCCCCGGCCATGCGTCTTCCCCCATTCCATCCGCCTGTCCTTCCAGCTGCCCAGCATCCCAGCTTCCAGGTTCCCTGTAGAGGTCCACAGCACCCATGCAGCGACACCCCCATGAGCTCTGGTGCACGAAGGCAGAGAAACGGTGGCGCAGGGAAAGAAAAGTGTGACACACATGACATGTTGACAGCATGAAATCCACGTCTTATCACCAACCCAATTGAGTATGCGGTAAAATGCGGCAAGACAGAAAACGGCGTGAGGCTTATTTCCTGCAATCATTTCCTCACTTGTCCAGAATGTTCCAAACGCAATGTTTTGCCCTGTGTGCAAGCGGCTCATTAAAGGCCGACCTGGCCGACAAGCTGTGAGAGTCTGACAGGGCTGCTTGTGGCCTGGCTCCACACAAAAATGAGTCCAACTGTCGCGTCCCCCACTTGTTCCCCTAAAGCGTTTAGCCGGTGGGGGTGGAGGCTGCTGGTTTGAGATTTTGATTGATTATAAAACCTAGAGCGCGCGATTTTTATATCTTGTAGTGAAGTCAATGGCTAATTGTGTGTCCTGTTTGGCCATTATAAACGCGTTTAAAAACAACCAAACCTTTAAAACGCGTTAAAAACATCCAACCTTTAAACGCGTTGAAAACATCCAACCTTTAAACGCGTTAAAAACATCCAACCTTTTATAAACGCTTTAAAAACATCCAACCTTTACAACGCTTTGAAAACATCCAACCTTAAAAGCGTTTAAAACATCCAACCTTTTAAAACGCGGCAAAAACATCCAACCTTTAAAAACGCGTTAAAAACATCCAACCCCATCCTGACCATCCATTAGGATGCAAAACTCGTCAATTTTCTCATTTTGGCACTTCCCGTAGTCTTACCATTTCAAATATGTGATAACTTTCCATAGGAACTGTCCGATTTCTTTTTTCTTTCTTTTCTTTTTTTGAATAGCCTTTTTATTGTGGATTGACAACATGTACAACTAAACACTGACCTCCGTGCAAGTGACTCATTATGTGTAGGGTGTCACCATTATTGCAACACAAAGGACAACGTCACCATCATAATGTACACTGCTGAAGGAGGCAGGAGTATATCAAACACTTTTTCCCTCTTGAAACATTGGGCATTAGGATTGGATTCCCATTGTTTTGGTGAGAGAAGAGCTGTATATTATTTTTTTCTTTTTTTTGTTGAATTAACTGGGTGCTTGTTTGCAGAAAGCAAGGTAACTTTTCAATGTGTGGACAAAAACTGTTTAATGCTGACGTCTTAGACTTCTGTATGCAGGATTCATTCAAGCTAAGAGTGTGGCTGTCTCCTTCAGTGACATGATTTAGCACCACTGTTGACTATTGTTTAATCTCTTGACTCACAATGACTCCACCAATGTGCACAGATCTCCTACACTGTTCCATTAAGCATTCACCCACACCAAAACAGATTTTAACCATTTCAATTCAATTAAAATTCAAATACATTTATTAACTCACGAACAGAGAAATTTCGTGGATTACAAGCCATAGTTACAAATTAGTAACAGTTGACGTTTTATCACAGAAAGACAACCACAGCACAGCACAGTATATACCAGCATTAAGCAGGCACACATCACAAGATATAAAGCGCCCTAACATCAGCTTTACCTAATACCTAAAACTCACCACTGTAACAAATCACATGCACTCAATGCGGCTGCGCCATATTGACAGCGCTCCACACATACACACACACGCACGCACACACACACACCTCACACACACACACCTCACACAATTCGGCGCACACCACACACAGCGGGCACATTCGCTAGACAAGGCGCATACTTTTTTATGACAAAACGCAAGTTGTTATAACATGTCCGTGTGATAATACAGATCCCAGATCAAGTTTATAACTCTGTTTCGTGACTCCAATAGCCTCAGCATCATCCCCCTCATCATTCTGACCATATCAGTTTTCATCCCAAACATCATTGGTCATACTGTGCTCAGCTTCTGTTTAATTTTCTGTTCATTTTGTGATAAACGAGGTGTGATCTTGATTGTGTCTACAAAATTATAGCAACTTTTATTTCCCAGAAGTTTATTTTTTATTATTACTTATATTTTATTTATTATATATTATATTTATATAAATATTTATTATTTATATTTATTTAATATTTTATATTATATTTATTATTTTATTTTATTATTTATTATATAATTATAGATATATTATATATTATATATTATTTATTAATAATTATTATTTATATTATGATAATTTTTTATCTATTTTTATTATATTATAAATTTATTATTTTATTTTATATATAAAATTAGATTATTATTATTATTTTATATATATATTATTATTTATTTATATTTATATTTTATTTATATTTATATATTATATATCTATTATATTTATATATTATTAATATTATTTTATAAAATTATATTATATTATAATTTATATATTTATATATTATTATCCATATTTTCTATTATATTATTATTTTTTATTTATTTAAGTTTAAATTATATTATCTATAATTATATATATATATAGTTATAGTTTTATTATTTTATATATTTATATTTATTATTATATTATATTTATTTTTATAATATATATTATTTATATTTTTTATAATAATTTTTATTATTATTTTAGATTAATATATTTTATTATATATTTATTTTTTTTTTATTATTAATTTTTATTATATTATATATATATTATTTATTATTATTTATATCTATATTTATTTTCTTCTATTTTATTATTTTATATTTTTTATTTATATTATTTTATTTATTATATTATTTATATATATTTTATAATAATTTATTTATATATATATTATTATATTATTATTTATATTTATTTTATTTTATATTATTTATTATATTATTTATAATAATCATATATATTTATATTATATTATTATTATATTTATATTAAATATATATTTATTTATATTATATATTTTATATAATTATATTTTATCTATTATATATATATATATTAATATAATTTAATTTATTATTTTATATATATTTACTATATTATATATTTTTATTTTATATTATTATATATATGATTTACATTATTATATATTATATAAGTATAATTAAATATTTTTAGTTATATTATATATTATATAATTTTTTATTTATATTATATTTTTTATAATATTTTATTATATTTATTATATATTTATTGTTTTATATTATTATATTATTGAATATGTATTTAATATATATATTATTATATTATTTTTATTTATTTATTATATCTTATTTAATATATATTATTATTTTTATATATTTATTATTATATATAATTTATATGTTAAAATTATTATATATTTATAATTTATGTATATTATTATTTATAATTATATATTTTATAAAAATATTATAAATATATATTTTTTTTATATTAATTATTATCTTATAATTATATATATATTAATTACATTATATTATATGATTATTTTTATATATATTACTTTATTTTTATTTTTTATTTATTATATATTTTTTATTTATATATTTATTTTATTAATTATAATTTATATATTATATATCTTTATATATTTTTCTATAAAATATTAAATTATTATTTATATATTATATTTATATTTTTATATTATTTATTTAATTTATTATTTATTAAATATATATATTATATTTTATTATTATTTTTATTATATTTTTATATATTTATATATTATAATTATTTTATATTATTTTTTATTTATATTTTTATATATTTATTATATTTATATTATATATAATTTTTATAATATTTTATTATATATATATTATATTCATATATATTAATATATTTATGTATTTTAATAATATATTATATATTTTATATATATTAATTAATTATATATATTTATATATTATTTTTATAATATATTTTATATTAATATTATTTATTATATATTTATATATATTTTTATTATTGATATCTATTTATTATTTTTTATTTTATTTATTTATTTTAATATAATAATATATATTAAAATTTTAAATTCATAACTTATATATATATATATTTTTATATTATCTTATTATATCATCTTATATATAATAATATATATTTTATATTATTATTTAAAAAATATACTATCTTTATTAATTATATTATTATTATAAATTTTATAATATTTATCTTTATATTTATATATTAATTAATTAATAATTTTATATATATATATTATTAAATATATATTATATTAATATTTATTTTCTATATTAAAATTAATTATATTTATTTAATATTTTATATTTATATTAGAAATAAATTATTTAATATTTTTTATTAATATATAATTTATTATTTAATATTTATTTAATATTATATATATTATTATTTTATATATATTATTTAATTTTAGATTTTATAATATATTATTTTTTTTTATATATATTTATAAAAATATAAATTTTATTTATATTTTTTTATTTATTATTAATATATTAATATAATTTTAAATATTTTCTTTATAAATTTTATTTTTTTTATATATTTTATATTATAAAAATTATTTATTTTATATTAGTAAATTATTATTATATTTTAAAATTATTATTTATATATATTTATTATCTTATTTAATATATATTTTTATTTTCTATTATATTTATTTTAAATATATATATATTTATATTATTTATTTATAATTTTTTATTTTACTTTATATATATTTTTCTTTACTTTATGATATTTATATTTATTATTTTTTATTATTAATTATATTTATCTTTAAATACATTATTATTATATATAAATATTTTACTTTTTATTATTATTATTAAATTTTTATATTTTATTATATAATATAATATATTATTTTATTTTATATTATTATTTTATATATATATTTAAATTATTAATTTATTTATATATATATTTATTAATAATATATTTTTTTTATATATTATTACTATATTTTTTTATTATATTATTTATATTATAAAATTATTTAATTATATATATTATATATATTTTTTTATTTATATTATTAATATATTTTTATAAATTTATTTATTATTATTATTATATTTATCCTAAATAATTCTTATATCAAACTATAAATATCTAATATCATTATTATTATTATTCATAACATTATATTATACTATCAAAAATACATTTTTACATTTTTATTTAATTCTATTATCTTATAAATACACTATACATTATCTATTATATCTAATCATCTTTATCTATACATTAAAACATACACTCATTTCACATTCTAAATACACTTTAAACTATATCAAATTCAATAAATTAAAAATTTTAAATTCAAATTACGACTGATTTCTTCAATATAATAATAAAAAACTCTACTTTAACAACTATTATACTTAATTCTCAACTCACTACCTATTTTCAATCACAAAACATCACTATTCACTTTATAATTAAAATATATATTATGACATTTATATCATAAACACAAAATAAATTCTTATCACTCAATAAGACAATTATAAATAATTAAACTATTAAATAACATATACATTTACTTAAAAATTTATACTCTAACACAACCTTTAACAACAATCACAGCATACTACTATCAAATATCTTACCAAAAACTTTACAACTCACAACTTAAACTCTAAACATATCTACACTAACTACTAAAATCAATTCACTCTCACACTAACCACCACTTACAACTCGCAAAACAACACACAATCAACCAACAAAAAAAACAACATCACAACAAACACAATAACAACTTCATCAACCAAATAAACAACACAAAACACACAAACAAAACACAAACAAAAACCAAAAAAAACACAACAACATAACGAACACACCCCTTAAAACAAAAACACAACACACAAAAACAACATACTAACAAACACAAACAACAACAAAACACCAACACACAGCAAACAACACAAAAACCCACAAACAAGCAAAAAACAAACAAAAAACCACAACAACACAAACCAAACAAAAAAAAACACAAACAAACAACACACAAAACAACAAAACACAAAAACAAACAACAACACAAAACATAAAAAACATCCACCAAAACACAAAACAAACAAACCACCAAAACAAACCACAACATCACCAAACAAAACAACAACAACACACACAAACAACACACAACTAAAACACCAACCAAACAACAACACAACAAAACACACAACACAAACACAACCAACACACACACGACAACACAACCACACACAAACAACAACCAAACCAACACAAAACACAACAAAAAACAACACCACAAACAAACACACAAAAAACACAAACAAAAAAAAAAAACTAACACAACAAAAACAATCAAACACACACAACAAAACACAAACAAACAACAAAACAAACAACATAAACAAACCAACACACTACCAACAAAACACACACAATCAGGACACACACAAAAACAAAATCAAAACAACAAAACAAACAACCAAACAACACAAACACCAAACAACAACAAACAAAGAACAAAAAACAAACAAAACAACTAAAAACACAAAACCAGACAACACAAACAACAACACAAAAACAACAATAAAAACACACAACTAAACAAACACACAACAAATACACACACACAACAAACACCACACACAACCACAACCAAACAACAAAAAACAAAACAACAACCACCAAACACCAACACACACACAACACGAACACAACAAACACACACACAAAAATACAACAACAAAACACACAAAAAAACAACAACACACAACACAGAACTACAAAAACACAAAAACAAAACAACACAAACAACACACAAAATACAGCAACACACCAACACACAAAAAAACACACAACAACCAAAACAAAAAAAACACACAAACACAAAACCATAAACAATCAACAAAAACACACAACACAACACAACAACAACAATCACAACAACAAAACACAACACACACACAAAAACACAAGAACACAACACAAAAACACATAAAAATACAAACCAAATCCAAACAAAAAACACAAAACAACAAACACAACAAAAATCACAACAAAACACACACACAACACTAACAACACCACACCACACAACAACACACCAACAACAACAACACAACAAAAATTACACAAACACAACAACAAACACACATAAACAACAACACACAACATAACAACAACACAAATTACACAATTCAAAAAAACAGCAAACAAACAACACCACACAAAACCAAACAAACAGTCAAACACACAACACACAAAAATCAACACAAAAACAAAAACACACACACACACAAACACATACAAACACACAAAAACAACAACAACAACACAAACAAACAAACATAAAAAACACAAAACAACACACAAACACCAAAAAACAAAACAACACAGCGGAAAAACATCAGCACACACACACAACTCAACAACACACAACAACACACCACAAAAAACACAAACACAACACACAAAAACACAACAAGAAACAAACAAGACAAATAACAACACACACAACAACACACACAACAAACACACACACCAACCACACAAACAAATTACAAACACAACAACTACAACAAAAAAAAACAACAACAAACAACACCACACAACACACAAACCAACAACAACTAACAAAACACACAACACAACCAAACAAACACAAAACAACACACACACACAAAACAACAAACACACAAACAAACACAACACAACAAAACGAAGCACACACCTACAATCACACAACACAACACAACACAACACAAACAACACACAACACAAACACACAAACACTCAAGAAACAACCCACAAACACACGCACATACACAAACCCAACAACACAACACAAAGAAAAACACCACAAACAACAACACACACCAACAAAACACAACACACACCACACACAAAAAAACAAACACCAACACAACACACACAACACAAAACACACAAAAAACTCAAAACACAACACCGCTCACTCACACACAAACAACAAACACACACCTCCAAACACTACACACAACCACAAACAACCAACAACAAACCAAAACAACACAAACAACACCAACACACAAAACAACAACAAAACAAACACCAACAAAACAACCAAAAAACACACAAACACCTACAACAAAAACACAAACAAAAACACACCATAAAACAACAAACACAAAACATACAACACTCAACACAACAACAAACACAACAAAACATACTCAACACAACCAAACAAGAGAAAACAAACACAAAAAACACAACAACAAAACACACAACAACAAACGAACAAACACAACACACAACAAAAAAACAAACAAACCATAAACGACAACACACTACACAAACAAAACTACACAACAAAAAAAACATACAACACACAAACCAAACACACTAAACAACACAAAACCAAATCAAAAATACCAACCACACAAACACACAACACAGACACACAAAAACACAAAACACAAACAACAACAACAACACAACAAAATACACATTAGAACCAACCACAACACAACAAACAACACACCAACAAACACAAACACACAAACAACACAAAAACAGACACAAACTCACAGCAACACAACACACAAGCACTCACTACAAAACACAAAACAACAAACCACACAACAACAACAAAACAACCAAAAAACAACAAAAAAATCACAAACTACAAACACAAAAACACAACACCACACACAAAAAAAAAAACAAAAAACACCACACAACACTACATACAAACACCAACAAACAAAAACAAAACAAACACAAAAAAAACACACACGACCCAATCAAATAAACACACAAATATCACAACAAAACACAAACAACACAAAAACAACAACAACTCAAACAACACAAAACACACACACAAACCACACACAATAAACAAAAAACACACATACAAAAAACACATCACAACAAACACAACTAAACAACAGCAACAAAACAAACAAAAACCACACACCCAAACCAACAAACAAACAACACACTCAACCACAAACTCAAAAAACAAACAAACAACACAAACACCAACAACAACAACACACAAAAAAACAACAACACACAAAACACACACTAAAAAAACTAACAAACAACACACACTCACAACCAACAACAACAAACAAAAAACAAACGACCTCTACCAACAATACATCCAAAACACAACTAACCAAACACACACAACAAACAACCAACAAACAACAACACAAACAACAACACACACAAACACAACAAAACAAACAACAACACAAAAAACACAACCCACACACAACCAAAACACACAACAAACACACAAACACACACAAAAAACAACACAACACAAAAAACAAACACAACAAACAAACAACAAACAACAACAAAACATCAACACAACAACAACAACAACGACACAAAACACAACACATCAAACAACCCACAACACAACCACACAACAACACAACCACCACACAACACCAAAAAACAATAACTCAAACGTCATCAAACAACACAAACACACTCACAAAAAAACCACAACAAAAACAAAACAAAACCCAACACGAAATACACACACCAAAACACACAAACAAAAAAAAAACACCACAACAAACACAACACAACCACACAAACAACACTACACAACAACTAAAACACAAAATCACACAAAACACTCAACTAATCACAAACCAAAACACCACAATCAAACAAACAACAACAAACACAAACAACACAACAACCTCCAATCACAACTACAAAAACAAACCAACACTCATTCACAAACACAACACAACAAAACGAAACACATAAACACACACACACAAACAACACACCACAACACAACACACAACAATAACACAACAAAACACACTCAATACAATATAACAAAACACACACATCACAATACACAACACAACAAAACACAACAACTCAAAAAAACCAATCACAAACCAAAAACACAACCTCAAAACACACAAACACAAACAAAACAAAAACACAACACAAAAAATCAAACAAACAAACAAACACAACAAAATCCACACATCAAAACATCCACAAACAAAAACAACACACAACACAAACACATCAAACTAACACAACATACAAACACACACAACAAACAAACACAACACACAACAAACTCAAACCCTAACACAACAACAAACAAGCACAACTTAAAACACAAACAAAATAACACATACAACACCAACACAACCACACAAAACAAAAAGAAAAACACAAGCACATACACACAAAGACACTAACCCCCCCAACCAACAACACACCACACACAAACAAAAAAAAAACACACACAACAACAAAACACAACACTCAACAAACACAACGACAACCAAAAACATCACACACAAAACACAACTCAAACAACACCAACAAAACCCACACATCACACACAAAAACAACAAACACACAACTCCAAACTACACAACACAAACAACCAACCACAAAACACAACAAAAACAAACACAATCACACACAAACACAGCACACACACAACCACCAAACACACACAAACACAACACAAAACAAAACAACAAAAAAAAACAACACCCACAAGCACAAAAAGCAAAACACCAAAGACAAACCCAAAACAAAACACAACACACACACCAGCCAAAAAACGACAAAAAAAACAAACACCCAACATCACCAACACAAACAAAACACACACATCCACATAAATACAACGAAACAAAACAACAAAAACACACAACAACAACACAACACACAAACAACGGACACCACACAAACACACACAACAACCAAAAAAACACAATAAAAACAACAGAACCAACACACAAACAAAACAAAAACCAACACAAACACAACAAAGCAGCAACAAAAACCAAACACACACACAGCGAACAGAAACAACACACCTATAACACACACAAGCAAACAAACACAATAAACACCACAACAACAGAAACAGCACAACACACACACTCACAAACCACAACACATCACAAAAAAAAATAAAATACAAACACAACACATCTCAATAACAAAACAACACAAAAAACAACACTCAAAACAAAAACAACAAAACACACAAACACAAACACACACGACAGCAACAACAACAACACAACAACACAAAATACCACAAACACAACTAACACACATGGTAGACACCATACACAATGCAACACACAAACACAAACAACACAACAAAATACCAAAACAAAAAAAACTACAATACAACACAACAAAACCACACACCCAACAAAACAATACCACAGAACAAAACACTTACAAGCAAACAAACAATCACACGAAAAAACAAAAAAACCAAAACCACACACACACAACACAAAACACACAAACACAACTAAAGACAAACATACAACACACAAAACAACCAACACACACACACACACACAAACAAATCAAACACAAACAACACAAGCAAATCACAACATCACAACCACACAACAAAAACAACTCCCAAAAACAACAAAACAACAACACAAAAACAACACACAAAACAACACAAACAACCACAAAACACCAAAAAAAAAGACAACAAACACACAAAACACAAACAACCAAAACATAAAACACAAAAAACAAAAAAAAACAAAAACAAAACAAAAAACACCAACCCCACAACCCACGACAAAACCACCCAAACAACACAGAACAAAACACTAACACAAAAGCACTCAACACTAAACACACCAAACAACAAACACAACAACAAAACAAAAAACAAACAACAAAAAACACAAAACAACAACACAACACCACCAACTCTCTACAAAACAAACACAAAAAACAAACACAAAACAACACAACAAAACATATAACACAACACACACAACAAAAACACAACAACTACAAACAACAACAAAAAAAAAACACACAAAACAACCAACACAAACACACAAACAAACACACAACACAAAACCACACATTGTAAATCACCAACAATAAACAAACTCAAAACGACAAAACAGACACAACACACATACACAAAAAAACACAAAACACACAAAAACAATACAACAACACACACAACAACAAACACACACACAAAACATACTCACAAGACAAAAAAAAAAAAACACAAAAACACAAACTACACACCAAACAAACACACTAACAACAACAAAAAACACAACCAACAAACAAAAAAAACAACAAAACGAAACAACACACACAAAACAAAACAAAACAACCACAAACCACAACAATACACAACAAACAAACAACACAAAAAACTCCTAAAAAAGACATCACACAAACAGCAAAAACTACAACACACAACACACACCAAACAAAAACGAAAACACAGCCAAAAACAACTAACACAAATTTGGACCAGTCAAACAAAAACAATCTCAAAAAACACGTAGAACAACAACACAAACAACAACACAATCACAAAAACGAAAAAAAACAAAAACACCACAAACCAAACAAAAACACCAAACATCCACAAACAACATAACACAACAAAACAACAAACACAAACACCAAACGAACCACACTACTCAACAACAACACAAAAAACAAAGCAAACACACACAAACAAACAAAACACAACAAAAACACGACAACACAAATCAAACAACAACAAACCACACACACATCTAACAAAAGCACAACAAAAATCAAAAAAAAAAACAAAACAACACCCAACACAAACAACACAACAAATCAACTCAGCAACACAAAACAACAGCAACACAACACAAACAACATCAACACACCACAAAAACAAGAAAACACACACACCAACAAACATAAAAACACACAAAAACAACCACAAAAAAAACTACCACCATCTCACAACAAAACACTATAAACAAAAAACAACAAAACACAACACAAAACACACAACACACAACTCAATACACAACACACACAACCCCAACATCAAACACACACACATAACAAAACACAGAAAAACAACACACACAAACACAACACAAAACAACACAAACACCAAAAACACAAGCACAAAACAAACACACACAACAACACACAACAAAAAAACACACCAAAAACCAAAACACAACTAAAAACAAAAAAAACACAACACCCACACAAAACAAACAAACACAAACAATAAAAAACACAACAAAAAAACACACAAAAAAAAAAAACGAACAAACACAAATCTCCACATACAAAACACAACACAACAAACCCCACACAAAGAAAACAAACACACTAAAAACACAACAATACAGACAACACAAAAAATACAAAAACAAACCCCAAAAACACAACAACAAACAACTAAAAACAAACACAAAACACAACAAAACAACACGAAACACAACACAAACACACACATATAAAATAACATCACCAAACATAACCAACCAAACACAAAAACACAACACAGAAAAGACAACACAACACAAGCACACACACAACAAACACAAACACACACCAAAAAAAACAAACAAAAACAAACAACACACAAACAACAACAACAAAAAACAACACAAAACAACACAACACACAAACCACACAAAAAACACAACAAACACACACCAAACAAACACAACCACCACAAAAAAAAAACACAACACACAAACAAATACACACAACTAAACAACAAGAAACACAACACACACACCAACACACGTACAACACTCACAAATGCAACAAAAAAACAACAGAACCAAACAAACACAATACAACAAACAACAACAAAAACCAACAAAACAAACACTCACCCAAACACACAAAACCCAACACACAAACACACACAACCACAACCCAACACAAAAAAAAAAACAAACAAACACAAAAAACACAAACAAAACTCAAAAAACCACACACAACACAACACAACAACACCAACAAAAAACAAAATCAAAAAAAACACACAACACCAACACAAATAAACAACAAAACAAAACAAAACAAACACACAAACAATAAAACATTAAACACACAAAAACACAACACAACAACAACAACATAAACAACACATCATACCAAACACCACACAAACAACTCAACACACAAACACCACAACACACAACAACAACCAACACACCCACACAAACAAAACAAACAACAAACAACAAACAACAACACAAAGCACAACAACACACACACACAAAACACACACACAACACAAAAAACACAACACAAACACAAAACACAACAACAAAAAATACAAGAAAAAACAAACGAACCACAACAACAACACACCAACACAACACACACACAAAACCAAAAACAATACAACACAAACAACAACACAACAATCACACACACACAGACAAACAACAAAAAAACAACACACAAGCACATCAAAATACACAAACAACAAACACACAAAAACACCACAAAGCAACAAAAATCAACAAACAAACAAACAAACACACAAACACAAACAACATCAAACCACCACAAAGCAAACACACAAACACAACAAAACAACACAATAACACCAAAACAAAACAACAAACACACACACAACAAACCACACAAACAAGACAAAACCAAACAACAACACAAAACCAACAACACACAAAACACCACAAAACAACACAACAACACACACAAACACACCAAACAACACCACACCACAAACAACAACAACAACAAAACATAACACACACAAACACACAAAAAACAAACAACTAAACACACCACCACAACACACACACCCAAAAAACAAAACAACAACAAACACACACACAACACACAACACACTAACAACAAAACACAACAATAACACACACACAACAAAACAACCACAAGACACACACAACAACACAAAAACACAACACATCAACACTAACAAAAAACACAACACATAAAACAACAACAAAAGGATCAACAGAAAACAAACAAAAACAAAAACACACAAAGAACACATCAAAAAAAACAAAAACAAACA
>CM054155.1:7319745-7353477 GCA_028751875.1 Rapana venosa
AATGGCACTCATTAAAAAATGCAAAAAGAAAAAAAAAACTACTTCAAGCCTCTACACTAAAAAAGACCCCCTGAATCAGTGGCCTGGATATTCAAGAAGGTGTCAAAAAAATAAAAACCGAGACGGGGGAAGGGGCATAGCTTGCGTGCAGAGGAACACGGATCCAGTGACACCCACTGACGGAGAATTGTTTTTAAAGGGCCCCTTAAAAGTAAGAAAATGAAATAGATCTTCATATTGAAAGGGGACGTGATATTGTAATGCTTTTTTAGTTCTGCCCCAAAGGTCTGTATCTGGCTCTGCTGTGGCAGCCATCTTGTCTGGTTGTTTTTCGTACGTGCTTTGGGGGGAGCTTTTTTTGTGCGGGTTTGGATTTGCCTTGTTTTCCCTCTTTCAGGGTGTTCCTAGTGTGGCTGCCCCCTTTATCAACCCTTTTTCATTTCCCCCTACCCTAGTTAAATACAGTTTTCCTGGTTTCCAACTACCTTCTCTGTTTTCCCCCATCCTTCTCTGTTTCTGTCTGCCCTTTCTCTGTTTCCACAAACCTTTCTCTGTTTTCTTCTCCTTCTTGTTTCCTTTATCCTACTGTTTCAATACACCTTCTCCGTTTCTATTATCTTTTTTGTTTTATCTTCCTTTCTTGTTTCTATCTATCCTTCTTTTTTTCTATTGCCCTTCTCTTTTTTCCATAATCCCTTCTCTTTTTTACCCTTTCGTTTTTATTACCCTTTTTGTTTCTATCTCTCCTTCTTTTTTTCTATTGTCTTCTTTTTCCATGAACCTTCTCGTTTTTATCTATCCTTTTCCTGTTTCTATCTATCCTTTCTGTTTTTATCTATCTTCTCTGTTTCTATTTTTCCCTTTCTCTTTTTCTATTATCCTTTCTGTTTTATTTCCTTCTCGTTTCTATCGCCTTTCTGTTTCGAATCTTCTCTGTTTCTATCTCTCTTCTCTTTTTTATCTGTCCTTCTCTGTTTCCATGAACCCCTTCTCTGTTTCTTTTTTGTCCTTCTTGTTTCTATTTCCTTTTTGTTTCTTCTACCCTTCTCTGTTTATCTGTCTTCTTTTTTCTATCTGCCCTTCTCTGTTTCTATCTGTCCTTCTTGTTTTATTACCCCTTCTCTGTTTCTATCTGCCCTTTCTCTGTTTCTACTGTCCTTTCGTTTTTTATGGCATTCTTTATTTCCAGTATCTTCTCTGTTTCTGTCTGTTTTCTTTTTCCCTAAATCCTTCGTTCTATTCTCCTTCTTGTTCTTCCTCCTTTTTTTTTCTATTGTTTCTCTGTTTCTATTGCCCTTCTCTGTTTCTTTTAACCTTCTTGTTTCTGTCTGTCCTTCTCTTTTTTCTATCTGCCCTTCCTGTTTCATATATCTTCTTATTTTCAGCTTTCCTTCTCTGTTCCATTTATCTATCTTCATTTTCATATATCTTTTTAGGCCTCTGTTTCTGTTTCCATTATCTTTTTGCTCCCATCTCTCTTCTCTGTTTTCATATTATCTTTTCCCATCTCCCCTCTGTTTTATTTATCCTTTTTTCATTTCCCATTTTGCCCCTTTTTGTTTCGTTTTCATCCGCCCTTCTCTGTTTTATTTTTTTCTGTTTCCACCATCTAGTTTAAATTTTTCTTTACCCCTTTTAGTGTCTTTGCTTTTCTGTTTCCTTACCCCTTCTGCTTCCAACTGTCCTTCTCTTTTTTTATCACCTTCTCTGTCTCCTAATTATACCCTTTCCCGCCCAAAAAAGCTTTGTCAGCTATGATTCGAAAATGGCTAAGGCCTCAACAACAAATTACGTTGTTAGGCTTTAAAACCTTACCTGGAGATTGTCTTTTTTGACAAGTCTTAGCGTAATAAAAACGGTGGTTTCTCGTAAGGGGGGAAAAAATAACCCCCCTGGTTGGAGCAACCCCCTTATGGCAAAGTAGTTGAAACGCACACATAAAACACACACAACACCCGCACAAAACACCAACCACCACACACACACACACCAACACACCCAAACACAATACAAACACTTACTTTTTTATACATTGTATACTCTCCAGTGAGTCCCAGTGTGCACATAGTGCCTATTTGGGTGCCCCCAGGGGTTAATTTTTGTGAGTACGTCTGACTATGAAAATGTCATCTATCTCTGTTGCTTCCTACATCTCTCTCGCTTCCTTTGATCTGTCTTTTCTTGCACCTGTTCCTTTTGGCTTCCATCTATCCCCTTCACTTCCGTCTGTCCCTTTTTGGGCTTCCATCTATCCTCCTCACTTCTGTGACCCCTCTTCACTTCCACCTGCCCCTCTTCACTTCCATCCACCCTCTTCACTTTATCTATCCCTCTTCACTTCATCCACCCCTCTTCACTTCCAAACACCCTCTTCACTTCTATCTATCCCTCTTCACTTCCATCGATCCCTCTTCACTTCCATCCATCCCCCCTCACTTCCACCTTTCCCTCTTCACTTCCATTTCTTTCTTTAGGTTTCCCCTCATGCCTTTTCCAGTTCTATCTGGTCCTCTTCACTCAACTTCCCTACAACATATCTCTTTACTTCTATCTACGCCTTTTTTTATTCCATCTGTTCATTTTCGGGTTTTTTTCGGTCCTCATGGTTTTTGGTTGTTGCTGTGCTGTGTCCAGGCATGAGCGGGATTGCCTTCAGCTTGGTGTGGACCAGGACGGCCTACACACACCCGAGGACCCCCCCTCTCTGTCCCTGGAAGAGGGGACCTCCACAGTAAGAACGAGACATTTTTTTGGCAAAAGAAGACACAGGTGAGAGCTGGGACATTAAAAATAAAGCAACCTAACCAACATGAAAACCCAAAAAAACCCAACTACTCACCTCCTTATTCCTCCTGCAAATAACTGCCAAAATAATCACAGAAAATCTGCTAAATACAAGCAACTTCAACACCCAGAGTAAAAAGAAACCCCTATAAATCCCGTTAAAATATCAACAATGCTTAGGCAAAAGTGAGCATCATTCCCCAAGTATCTTCACTGACGCGATCACAGGTCACCTGAAGTTTTAAGAGAGAGAGGTGTTTATGTATCGTCAACTGGTTATAAAATTACACCCAATTAAACCATGTTTTCTCTAAAATGTGGGTTCACTTTCTATTTCAGGTAATAAAAATTTTGATGATTTGTATTTTATCAGGCATTTCTTGATGTTGATGAGCATGCACCTCCCCTGACCGTCTCCCGCCCGACAGCCCTGTGCACCATGGTACACCACGACATCTGGTTGCAAAGCGCAAACGCAGGCGTAGAGCGGCTAGTGGCAAAAAACAAAAACGGAAATCAACAAACAGCTCTTCCGAAAAAAAAATCAACAAAGTCAAATCTTTAAATTTTTTCAGAAAAAACAAAGTACTACTTTTCTCAAGGGCTTAATGCCACGTCTATGAAATCTCTCTTTTCCCTCAATCTACTCTTCTTGGATCTTTTGAAGGCAAGCCCTTTCTTCCATCCACAACCACTCTGAACTTCCTTCTATTTTTTCTGCATTCTTTTCTGACAAATCGTAACATCCGTTCCGATTGGATCAGACTCCTTTCCAGCCTGCAGTTCCTGATCCCAATTCTTGGTATCCTCCCCTTTTCTTTCATCCAACAAGTGTAAAAGAAATTACGACAATTCTGAAGAAAGGGACTATAAATCATGCGCCCTCGATCCCATACCTGCTTCTCTTTTTGTACAGTGCCTCCCACAATTTTATACCCGCTAATCCGGAAAATAGTGAACTCATCTTTGTTTCAGGAATGTTTTTCCATCATCTCTCAAAACTGCAATAGTTACACCTCTACTCAAAAGGCATGCCCTTGACCCTAACATTCTGAAGAATTATAGACCTGTTTCCAACCTACCTTTCATCTCAAAAGTCCTTGAAAAAGTAGTTTTTAAAACGCTCAATAACCACCTTCTCTCCAACAGTCTTTTCCTGAGTTTCAGTCTGCTATGCGTCAATAGCACTGAAACTACCCTAGTTTCCCTACCCTAATTACACTTTACTTGCTTCTGACTCGGGGAAAATCTCCCTTCTACTCTACTCGACTTATCTGCAGCCTTCGAACTATTGACCATTCAATTCTTCTCTCCGTCTTCAAAAAACATTCGGTGTTACTGGCACAGCCCCTTTTCCCGGTTCAGTTCATACCTCACTGACCCGTTTTCCGGACAGTCGCAGAAAACAAGATACAGTCAATACCTCCAAATGGAATTTTGGTGTCCCGCAGGGATCAGTTCTCAGCCCTGTTCTTTTCACTCTCTTTACTGCTCCACTATCACATATAATAAACGTCATATATCAACCATCACTTTTATGCAGATGACTCTCAGATTCAAAGTAGTGTTACACCTGAAAATCTGCCTTCTCTTTTGACAAAGAGGGCCCTTTACTGCTTTCAAGATATCCAAACTGGATGATACAAAACAAGCTACAGTTAAACGCAGATAAAACCGAAGGCCAGCTTGTAGGGACCAAAACACAAACTCTCTTCCATTACAACAACTTCAATAGAACTCGGCAATACTCAGTCCCTCTATCCATTTCCCATGAATTTATCTAGGTGTCGTTATCGACAACACACTCTCTGGGGAAAAAATTCATCACCCAGACCTGTCAGTCGTGCTACTATCAATTACGGGTATTAGTGCAATTCGAAAGTACCTGTCCACTGATGAAACAGCCAAACTTGTCACTTCTCTCATTCTCTCACGTCTGGACTATTGCAATTTTTTTTAGCTGGTCTGCCAGCAACATCTACCCACTCCTTCAACGTATACAAAACTCCGCAGCTCGACTAGTTTCGGGAAAGAAAAATCTGAGCCATTACCCCTCTCTTGCGATCTCCCCACTGGCTGCCTGTGCCACAGGGGTGTAGATTATAAGATCAGTTCCTCTGTTCAAATGTCTCCACAAAACTGCACCCTCCTACCTATGTGAATGTCTTAACTGTACACTCCTTCACGTTCCCTCCGCTCTACTGCAGATACCTTGTGCCTACGAATACCTAGATTCAACCAATCACTGTTGGCCGCCGCTCTTCTCTATTTCTGGTCATCCATCTGGAACAACCTTCCTCTTCTCTTCCCCAGAAACCTATTTAGACATTTTTAAGTCCACCCTCAAGATATATTTATTTAAAAACCTAAGCTTCCCCTCCTGTTTATATCTAACCCATGTTCTATCCCCCTGCAAAGTATAGGGGCCCTGTGCGGGTTTATGTGTGTTTTGAAAAAATTTTGACATCGAAATTTTTTATTTCATAGTTTTTGTCTGATCCACCAGTTTGTAAATATTGTTTGTTTAAACTTTTGATTATTTATTTTGATTGCATGATGTGTAAGTTTAGGTTGAATGCCCCCCTTTGATTGTTTTAAAGATATAGCGCTATATAATTTCCCATTTTTATTATTTTTATTATTATTATTTTTTATTATTTTTAAGTAGTTGTTGCTTGTCAAGCGTTGTTGTGTTTTTTGGTTTTAATTTTTCCCCTAAACTTTTTTGCTTTATGCGTGTAAAAGGACTTTGTGTAATGTAAAATTTGTGTGAAAGGGCTTTGATTTGTTTTTGAAGCAAATGTGCCTTTGAAATTTGGTTTTGTTTTGTTCTTTAAAACCCTTTTTTATCAGGGTTTTAAGAGCAAAAGGAAAAAACACATCCAATAATAACAAAAATTTCCAAGCCGTCGTGGTTACGACAATTACTAGAAGATGGGGGGTTTTTGTCTGAGTCATATCTTTTTAAAAAGAAAAACAAGTCCTTCTAAAGATTTTGCAAAAGATGAAATAGAAAGGGGCCTGTAGTTGGTGGATCACGCTTTTTCCCTGATAATAAAAAAGGAATCGCCTGTTTGAAGCCCTTTTGGGAATTAACCTTTTTTTTAACAAAGATGGTAGATCGGGTTTGGGTTTTGCTATAATGGTGCTGGGGTTTTCAAAATTTTTCATCTTTCCAGTCTTTTCTTTTTTGTAGTCTAAAGGGGCAACAAGATTCTTAAACCCCTAGAGGATGACAGTCAGCGTACTTTGCAAAGGGTGTTTGGGGAAAACTTTTCATCCAAAGACTTTCAGAAAAAGGAGCTCAGAGTCAGGTAGCTCCAGAACAACATTCCCCTAAAAAACATCGTAGTAAATTTTAAAACCCATCACCTTGATCTTCCCAAAAGCAAAAAATACAAACTTTTTTTTTTTTTTTTATAGATGTTTTTATCCACGGTATAATTTGTTTGTAAAAACCCCCCCCTCCAGTTTGTTTGTTTGTTTTTTTTGTTTGTTTTCCTTCTTCTGTGACAAACGGTATTGAAATTCTTTTCCCAAAACTGAGGAAATTTTTTTATGTGTGGACTACAAAAAGCTAGCGAAAAAGAAATTATACTTTTTACATTTTTTATGTAAAATGCTACCTCAGAGACTGAGGCATTTGAATAAGTCCAAACGGAAAAAGTATGGAAAACCAGTCACTATCGCACCATTTTTAAATTAACCCAAAAAAACAACCCCCGAGTCGAAAAAAAACGGTTTTGTGTACCCCACAGTGTGATGGGATGGTATTGGGAGTACTGGGAGCTGTAAAGTACCGACGGAAAAAAATAAAAATCAGCAAATCTTGAATGCTTTTGAGGAGCATTTCAAATCTTGGAATATATGTAGAATAAAACCATAAAAAATTCTAAACCCCCCTCCCAAGACTTAAGGAATAAACAACAAGCAAGAGAGGGTGGAGGTAGGGTTTTTTAAAAGGGAAAACCTCCTTGGAAGGGTTATAACATGAGTTTTCATGCATTAGCAGAAAAAAGGGAGGCAACCGCCTAAAGGGTTCAATAAAATAATAAACCACAGGTGCAACAACTTCCTTTTATCATTGGTAAAGGTTTTTCTAAAAGCTCAACCGTTTGAAATTGCAAGGCCAAAAAGTGCACAGCCCAACACTCCAAAGAAAATTACTAGGTTCATAATTTTTTTTTATGACATAACTTTATTTCTTTATACCCCAGAAAAAAATCGTCCCTGAAAAATAAAGTTTTTGACAGTTGACATAGACAACATTTGTGGAGTTTTTTTTTTGTTATAGACAACTCCGTATACCAGGCGTCATTTTTGAGTCACTTCCCCGGTGTGGTAGTTTCATGGGCTCTTCTGCCGAGAAAATTTTTTATACCCACAAACGAGGCTTTGGCTCAAAACTTCACTGATGTTTCCGCATGAACATTTGGGGATGTGAGTGTTTGTGTCAGCTGCTGCTGTTTGCTTAGCAATTTGTTTTTATTTGTTTTGCTTTGTTTGGTTTTTATTTGATTTAATTTTTTGTTTTGTTTGTTCGCTGTATATTGATGGGGGAAATCAGGATTTTTGGGGCGAAAAGGGGTTTCTTTGGTCTTCAAATTTGTTTTTTGTTGTTAGTCATTGAATTTTGAATGATTTTTTCTTTTCAGGGCCAGTAAAAAATCGCTGAAGTTTTTTTTTTTAATGCTATAAAAATCTGTTTGCCTGGGACGACTGATATTTCTCCCGTAGCTATACCCCTTTTTTCCCTTTTGAGAACAGATTGGTTTAAGCTACTAAAATTAACCTAAGGACTTGTGTGTGTATGTTCAGTGCCTGCCTGGTGGGTGAGATGTGCCCTTTTTTTTTAATCCTAGGTTTATGGTTTTTAATCAACGATCGCCTGTGGGCACACTGCCGCCCCCGGGCGACTGTCGTTGTTTTCTAGGGGGGTGGTGGTGGCAAAAACCTCTCCCTTTGGGTTCTCCCCCACCCCCACCCCCAAAACATGTTCACCCTTGGTGAGGCTTGTGTGTTTTTTGTCTATGCTCTGTGTTTTTGGGGGGGTGGGTGGGAAAAAAGGTGAGGGGGGGGGGGGTAGAGATGGGTAAAGCGAGTCAAGCCAACCCCTTATGTTTATCCAAAAACCCGGCAACTTTTGGCCCGATTCGGCTTCGCCTCATCGGACCAAAAACTTGCATAGTTTTATATAAAAACTAAGCAGTTTACCTTGACTCGGCTTTTACCCTATCTCTCTACTACAACTGAAAGTAATACTAATTTATTTTTGATGGGTAAAACTATAAAATTATGTGAATTTATGCTAAAACAATATCTTATCAAGAACTTGTCAAGAACTTTATCAACAACTTATCAAGAACTTTATCAACAACTTATCAATAACTTATCAAGAACTTATCAAGAACTTATCAAGAACTTACCAAGAACTTATCAAGAACTAGTACAAGAACTAAAACAAGAACTATATTAAGAACTTGTCAAGAAATAAACAAGTCCCTATCAACAACATTGTTAACAACTTATCAACAACTTGTCAAGAACAACAATAATTATTTTACACAAAATATATTGATAAAGATAGACAACATGAATTGCGACGAACTTTTGTTGATGACATCTACTGGCTCTAGTCAAGAAGAAATAACAGATGAGAAGAGTCTACTGGATAAGAAGGAGAAGTTGTACTCTCTTGCTGCTTGTGGTAAAACAAAGCATTACTTAGGAACACAACTAACAGTTGAACAGGTGCAGCAGTTATCACCACAAGACATTAATAAGTATTTTAATAGGTATGAATTCCTTCTTGGAGCAAAGATAGTGAAAAGCCTAGGGCATACTGTTATAGGTCTATATGCTAAAGCAACAAGTAGGGTCTTTAATGTGGACTCAGAAGCTGACTTAGCATATGACCTCTCACAAGATCCTATTTTGTCTAGAACGCTGGAGACACTTGGCTGTGATATGTATTACCGTTTTGGCTCTCTGTTAGCACCAGTAGCTGCTAGTATGATAACATTAAAACATATAAAATTTAACCACATAGAGAAAGATGGAAGAACAGAAACACAGCCACGACCAACAGGAAGCACAGGGGGAATGCCAAGAACCAAGAGCAACCCTCCCTTTCACAAGTGACATCTGTAACAAAGAAACCTGGGAGAGTTGAAGCTGGCAAGAGGTTGCAGAATGGAATCGACGAAAAAACTTAGAACCCAAGCAAAACAAAAGATTTATCTGGAGAACATTGAAAAACAGATGTCTATGAAACCCAAAAAAAAAGCACAGCCCACCAGCGTAGGCCTACTGCTTGTTGTATTGCAACATGCCATATCTTTTGCTAACACCACTGCGCAAAAAGAGGCGTGGCTAAGTATTGCACCATCGGTAGGAAGTACACTGCGCAAAAAGAGGCGTGGCTAAGTATTGCACCATCAGATAGGAAGGTTTATATTTATTAATTTTCACTCTTTCTATCGCCTTCGGGGGGCCCAGTGGGGAAGGTCGGAATGCATTGACTTGGCAGGCAGGCAGAGGCAGGCAGGAGGGTTCGAACCCTGGTAGTGGTAGCAGTAGGCACAGGTCCTATATTTATATATTTATGTGTTGTGTTGTGTGTACTATGTTGTGTGTTAAGTGTTTGTGTGTTATGCCTGTTTGTCTATGTTGTGTTGTGTGAGTGAAGTATTATGGTGTCTGTATGTGTTGTGTGAATGCGTGTGTGTGTGAATGCCGTGTGTCGGCATTCCAACAGTCGTGAATGCCCGAAATCTTCTCCGCTATCAAAGCTCGTTGCAGTGCTCTCCAAATTGCTCTCCTTTGTAATGGAGCCTGGGTAGCGGAGAGTTTTGCACTTTTTTTTTTAAAATAAAAATTCAGCTAAATTCAATAAAGAAGAAGTTTAGTTATTTTTTATAGGGTATTTTTGTTATTAGTTCTTGACAAGATATTGTGTGCAAAAATTCCCATATTTTATATTACCATCAAAAATTAAAATAGGAACATATTCATTTTTAATAAGTTCTTGGGACAAATTTTTATTAGTTATTAATAAGCTGTTGATAAAGTTTTGACAGTTCTTGATAATATTGTTTTAGCATATAAATTCCCATAATTTTACTAGTTATACCCATCAAAAATAAATTAGTATTACTTTCAGTTTTGTAGAGGATTAGGGTAAAAGCCGAGTCAAGGTAACTGCTTAGTTTTTATATAAACTATTGCAAAGTTTTTGGGTTTTGATGAGCGAAAGCGAATTGGACCAATGTTGCCTGGTTTTTGGATAACAGTAAGTGGTTGAGCTTGACTCGGCTTTTACCCTATCTCTGGGGTGTATGTGAACTGGAACTCAAACTGAGATTTTTCATAAACGGAATTTTGATAAGCCAATGTGTTCTTGACACCAGGCCCTCATGAAAAAGAGAAAAAAACCCTCAAGCAATAAACAAAGAAAGAAATGTATAAATAAACTTTGGTGAACAAAGACTTCACACACGTATCATACCACAGTGATTTGCATTTATAGTGGACTTTCATATCAATGGCATTTAAATACAGGACCTGAAAAACAACAACTCACAAAAGCATTTTGCTCATATCAACAACTCAGGAATCATTCACTACGATAAAAGATGGAAGAAGCAAGGAGATAGAGAGAGAGAGAAGAGAGAGAGAGAGAGAGAGAGAGTGGCATATGTGTGTTGCATGCGTGGAGAGAGGTGACATGGACAGTGTCATGACTAGTGCTTACAGCTATAAAATCAAAAACTGAAGAAAACCATTGATAGCCAACCATGGCAATCAAGTCAATACGGGAGAACTGAAAGGCCTTAAATAGTTTCAGCCTTCAAGTCAGATAGGAAAGAAAACTTTGCAACACTGAATTTTGTGTGCAACAACATCACAAAAAAAACAAAAAACTCCTTGCAAGTAATAAGAGAGACAGCATAAAACGACAAGAAGATACAGCCATGGGGTGAGCTGAAAAGATGTTAGAAAATTGGCAATGTAAGGAAGAAAGCTCAAACAATATGATACGATAGTCAACGATTTTGGAACAGTGCATAATCATTGAGGAAGACATAAACTGAACATGCAGTAAGCAAGCTTTCAATACCTTGGAAAAGCTCCCCATGGTTGAGCAGAACAGAATCATCAAAAGAAAAAAACAACCAGGTGCACTGCTCAATAGCAGCAATGAAGTTCTTAGCAGTTGGATAAAATACTGCCAACAAGTAACATTGACAAGAAAACCAGAACTATTACCAGTGCTGAGAGAAGTGGAGGAAATAGTCTGCTACCTAAAAGAGAGTATGTCACCAGGAGTAGACAACATTCCTGCTGAATTACTCAAGCATGGAGGAGAAGACTGTAACATACTAACAACACTTTGTCAAACAAAACCTGGGAACAGATGTGGCTCAGAGTGATTAGTTTTTATGTCCATTATCGTAGGAAAAGGTAATCTAAGACATTGCCAGAACTGTTATCAGCAATCAACCTTTAAAGCCATCCAAGTAAAGGTGATGTCAGATTATTCTGCATTGTCTTTAAACACCCCCCACAAAATAACAAACCAACCAAAGAAGTGCTAGCAAAAGAACAAGCTGGCCTCAGACTGGAGGAGTACAACTGAGCACCAGTTGAAACTGCATGTTTATCATCAAGAAACATCACACAAAAAGTTTACTTCACCAATGCATTGACTTCAAGAAGCATTTGATGGGTGTGGCATGATGGACATAGAAAAACACTTAGAACTTTTTCAAAATTGAGGAAGGTATCCAGTGCAAATCATTCAGACATTTATAGCAATGCTGGAAGTAAAAGTTCATATGAACAGCCAGATTGGTGATTTTTTTCAAACAACAGTAGGAGGTCAGAAGGTGAATTCTCTCACCTACTTCATTCTGTTTCATTTTTAGAAGATCTTGAGGAGACACTCTCAAAATGGGCCACGATTCATCATCTCTTCTGGTGTGGATCCCAATTTCCACAATCTGTGGTGTGCTGATGGCTTGATCTCCTAAGAGGCAGTAACATCAAACTCCAAGAATTTACAGCAAGTTAGAAAAACGAGCTAGCGCTTAGAGTATGGAAATCAGTGCAGAGAATAGCAAGCTCATGGTAAACAGCCCACAGTGAGAAGTAGACCTCAACTACCTTGTCTCCACACTGGCCAAGATGGTGCTCTTCAGCTTAAAATAAAGATCAGGCCTTGACATTGCGACTCAGAGGGCAAATGTGATTGAAATTGGAAAACAAGGAGATCAGTTCATAAGAAAAAAAACCCCCCGGAAGTTGTTGAGAGTACTGTCATATCAAAATTGCTGAACTGGATGTGAAAGCTGACCTTGACTGCTCACTGGAAAAGAAAAATCTGGTCTTCAAAATGAAATCATCAGAAGGTCATTCACTTTTCTGGGGGCACCACAGAAACCAATGAGTCAGTGTGGCAAGAGTGATCATGAAAGCTGGGCCCCACCAGGAACAACCCCTTCTGGCTGTTGTAAAGAGGAGGAAGTGTGTGTTTGGTCACTTCACACTTCATAACTCTTTTGTCACAACTATCCTACAGGAGAACTTGGGAGAGGAAGATGAAGGGAGACTAATATGAAGAACTGATGCAGAGAGCACCAAAGATTGGACCAGTCTTGACATTAGCGGTGTTGCCTGCAAAAGGATGAAGACAGACCAGCCTAGAGAACACTGTCCCTGTGTTGCCCAACAACCGTCTTGGTAATGCGTCACGGGCTGCTGCTTGCTGCTGCTTGCTGCTGATGGATGGATGATTAAATGCAATGCCCCCCCCCCCCCCCCCAGGTATTTCCCATTCCCTTCCCCGCATTTGACTGGACAAATCTTTATGACAGGGACTCTGCCTAACATATCTATCCTTGCACACCCAAAAAATCATTGATCAGTTATTTTCCTCTTTCTTCACTTTTCTTTTTCTGAATGGGTGAGTGTGTGTGTGTTTTGTAAACGCGTGCAGATATAGGTGAAGGGACTGAGTCTGAGGGACTGGCGTTTCACAAAGGACTGGAGAGTGGCGTATGGTTACTCATTACAGTGGGTGTGTCGTGGGAGGTCTGACCACTTCAGGTACAGTGCCTCTGTGTGTGTGTTTGTGTGTGTTTGCGCTCGCGCGGCATGTGTGTGTGTAAGTGACTATGTGTATGTGTTTTAGTTTTTGGAAGTGTAGGCCATTGATCCACAGTTGTTGTTTTTTTCTGCAGTGCTTTTCAGTAGTTTGTTATTGTTCATTAGAAAACAACAGTAGGCATCACATATAATCCTGGATATGTGTGATAAACGAAGTGAACTGAATTTACAACTGGAGCAGGGGAATTACAGAGAGATCAACAAAAAGGATCAAGAAAGACATGAGAAAGGCAAGAAGAATGGGATTGGAAAACAATGCACCTATATCAAAGAAAGTTTGTCTAAGACAACAGCAGAAGGGCTATCAAATTATAATTCAGCTATCAGTGAAGTAGGCAAGAGTCAACAACATCAAAAGACAAGACGGGAAACTGCCTCAGAGCTGAAAAAGATATCATTAACATATGGACTGGAATATGTTCAGTGCTTGAACCATTCAGACAACAAGGTGACCCCATCATCTTTACAAGTCTGGACTCAGAGGATGATGACTTCCCTATCCTCCATGAAGAAGGTGAGGCAGCAATCAAATCACTGAAAAATGGGAAAGCTGCAGGCATTGACAACATCCCAGCAGAGCTGATCAAATACAGGGGGAGAACAGTGATAGACATCCTCACAAGAATTTGCAACAAGATCTGGCAGACCGGAGAGTAGCCAGCATCTTAGACCCAATCACTCATCATTATGCAATCCAAGAAAGGCAATCTACAGCAATGTCAGAACTATCGAATGATCAGCCTCATAAGCAATGCCAGTAAAGTAATGTTAAAAGTAATCTTGAACAGACTGAAGGAAGGGGCAGATAAGATCATTGCCAAAGATAGGCAGGCTTTTGCCAAATCAAATGTACCACAGAACAGATATTCAACCTGCGAGTTCTGTATGAGAAATACAGCCAGCACAAATAGAAACTGTACTATGTCTTCAAAGACTTCAAAAAGGCGTTTGACCGTGTATGGTATGATGCATTATGGGCCATAATGAAGAAGTACAACATGGGACAAAAGATCCTCCAGACCATCACAGAGCTACACACAAAAGCCACCAACGCAGTCCTTGTTCAAGGCACGGTTGGGAATGGTTCCATACCTCAGTGGGGAATCCTTCAGGTGTCTCCTATGTTATGACATGTTCTGTATCTTTCTTAAGCGCATAAAGAGGATACTTTGAAGAATCACCTGGACAGCAGTATTGGGGCCCCCCCCCCCCCCCCCCCCCCCCCCCCCAAGCGGGTGGCCACTAATCACAACCTCAATGAATCGATGGACTAGGGAATGAACGGAATATAGCATCCTAATGTACCAACTGGATGATACATCCTAGATATGGAATGGAGATCGTGCTGAGAAGACAAACTCCTGACAAAAAAACAGTGCCAAGCAATCACTACCAAAATACAGTCAGTGAAAGAACTTGTGGTTGTAGACACTTAAGTACCTTGGAGCTATTATTATGAAGAGGTTAAAGTCTGAAATATCGCAAGATAAAAGGCTGCACAACAGTAGCAGCAATGGCGAAGCTCAAGACATTTGGAAAGACCGAAACATCTCTCTCGGGACCAAGGTCACGCTACTGCCATGCACTGGTCATCTCCAATATCTGTATGCATGCGATCTAGACAGAATGCAGATCTACAAAGAGGATCAGGCTTTGGAGATGAGATGTCAGAAGTTTCCTTGGTATTTCATACCTGGATCTCATTTACAAACGAAGTAGTCCGACAAACCATCACCAACAAGTAAAGCCTAAAAAGACCCGTGAGCACAGTCACTCAAGCCATGGTTGAAAAAAAGTTTAACAAGCTGTCTAGCAGAAAGACTCTTTGCATTCTGTACCACCAGGAAATATGATCCCAGGCACACGAAATACAGAGTGGGTAAGAAGACTGACTGCAGTTTGAGAGCAATGAATTGAGATAACTAAAGCCATAGGGTAAAACCTGTGGACGCTATCAAAGGCAAAACCATTACAGCAGCACACCAAACAAAACCTTATAAGCAACCACCTTAATACCCTTTGGAAAGAAATGTGATATCTGTATGGTCTGGAGAAAGCTGAGCCGCGACAGTCACAAATGAGCAACAGATCATCTGGAGAATAGAATTATGAATAAAAAAAGTTGTGGAGATGGATCCTCCGTATTTATTATTTGTCATTACAAGCACCACAGCGGGCATTTGTTGAGAGGATCTGCGCTAGTACCACTAATACTGTCGCTTAGTAAGGTAGGCACTATTTCCTCAGAAAGTAAGTGCTGTATGGTCTCATCAAGGGTTTTTTGTTATACATTTATGGGAATCTTTGATAATACTGACGTGGGTTGGAACTCTTATCCCACTAAACAATCTAGAATATTATTTAGCACTTCTTCTTTTGTTACCATGATCAAGTTTTATTTCTACTGCTGGCAAGTCTTTAGAATGTCAGCACTGTAAAAGCAGAGAGAGGCATTGTACCTACCATAGTATTTGCATAAAGAGTAAACAAATCCATTGTGAGTCTCAATCAGTTTTTAACTCGTATATAAATGTTAAAAAAAAAAAAAAAAATTAATTATGTTATGTTTCCAGTGTCCAGTGCGTATGAGTGCTCTGAGTGAAGGAATATACTCGTTTTGTATCCTCGGCAATCAAGTCTTTTTCTAACCACAGTTTGTGTTGATTTGGTGCAGGTTGAGCAGAGCTTTGGGTTGTCATGATGAAATACTCTACTTCAAAGAGAGCCTCTTTGTAGTTATCATGACTGATGCTTGTTTTGAACACTGTTTGCCAAAACCTTTTGCCTTTTTTATACACCTGTCTGCTTGCAAACGCTATACATCTTGGCCCTCAGCCCAAAATGTTCTTTTGATAATAGTGCAGTACTCTCATCCTTATTGCTTACCAATACTTTGTTGTTTACTGATGATGCAAGGTCTGTTTTTGGATAATCACTGGTGTATTACCTGACTCTGATCCAGCGCTTGTCTTACAAGGTCTTTGTAAAATATCTTCTGTGGGTATGTCTAGGATGAAAGAGTTGTGTCTGTGTACAAGACCTTACAGCAGGAATTTAGCCTTGAGTAATCATTACAAGAAACTTAGCAATAACAGCTTTGAAGCTCAGACACTAAACAATGAATACTGGTTTGATTAGTTTAACTGCAAATTCTTCTCATGATGCCATACAAGACTGTCATGGAATTGCCTTAGTTTGATAGCTTGGCTTTGTTGTTAGCTTTATGGTTCTTTTTTCCATTGTGATAATTAAATCTTTTTTTTGTGGGGTTCTCCATTGTTTTACAAAGCAAGTAGTTGTTCATGAGCTTTGAAGTAATCCTTTTCTGATGCATCGATGTTGCTTCGTCTCAGATCAGTGTTCTTCATGATGTATGGTTTATGAATTGCTCTTGGTAAACCACAATGATACGATGAACGCCAGTAAGAATTAACGTGTTAGGTAGAACTGTAGCAGTTCTGTAGTGACAAATTACTTGCTCTTGTCATTTAGTTTGGTACAAGCTTTGGTGGTTCTTTTGGAGATGTTTTTGAGCCTTTCTGCGGATTGGGTAGTCAAATATTGTGTGATCATGTAGTTCTGGGGATTAGACTAAATCTCCTTTAAGAATGCCACCTAGTGCTTGATAGGCACCATTTGTGAAAAGCTTTTAGAGTTCATCAACAGCAAAAGGCCATTAACAACTGAAAAGGTTCTCTAGTGGTAGTGATGTCAAGCGCATCCATACTGATTGTTTGCGTCCAAGTCATGATGTAGTTAGAAGTTTTTAGGATATAGTTTCTAAATATTGTTGTTGGCTTACAGTATTTGTGCGTGCCATATGATGCCACCACGCAGAACCATCTCACATTTGGAGCATGGGCAATCAGGACAACAAACAATCTGCCCCAGTAAACTTCAGAAAGCATCAAGGACATTCCGGTGCTGTGGATATAGTGTGATGGGTCTAGTCCATAATGTTTCATTCCGGTCTTTCGTAGGTTCTCAAAGACATCAGCAAGAAACTTGCATCAGCAAGTAGATATGTTCATGGTAATCGCTCATCGTCCGACATGCATCTTTTTGCATGCCCACTGAGGCTGCTGATAGTCATCATCACTGATTCCTTTACCGTCAGTTGCTGAAGAATGCTTCTTTTGGTGGGCGCTCTTCTTCATCAAAGCTTTTTTATTTCCCATGAGGTCCTTGTACTCATAAGGATGACGGCTTTTCGCACGCGCTTTGTGTCGAAGTATTTTCTTGAATTGAGCAAGTACTCAGTGATGAAGACAAGGAACTAAAGATCCATCGATGTTGTGCAGAATCAATGTAGGAAGGCTTTTAGTGTAAAGTCGTTTTCTGATGACTGAGCAATGCAGGAAGCCTTATATCATCAGTTACTGCCTGCATGATTAGGTGTGAGTCATAACCTCGTAGAGATTGTGAAAAAAAGACTGGCGCTTCCATGTTTTGGGATCTTACTTTTAGTTGTTGATTAACATTTACTATGTGTGTCACGAAAAACTTACCTCCTAATGTGGTCATGATCTCTGACTGTGTGAATTGTCTGCCACTGCGGTGTTAATAAATTACACAAATAGCAATGTGTGGAGAAAGCATATTGTCTGGTTTATCAGACATAATGATCTCTTGTAGGTGTAGCTGTTGAGGTAGTGGTTATGAAGGTTTCATGTGTTCAAGAAAAGTTAGCGCGTTGGTTCCTCGATTACCAAGAATGGCTCTGAGTGTGCACATCTGATCTAACAAACAACATAAGCAAATGAACAGACTTGTGATTATGAGTAAGGATGTTTTAGGCATTGTTCAGTGCTGGCCCTTTGTTGGCACAATGATAGACTCAAAGTCAGCATACACTACATATGGACTCTTTTGTAGCTTTTTTATGTTTTTGAAGTAAACCTTGCTTCCTGGCTTTGGTGTTACAAGTTCAGTGATTGCTTCGGTCTCACTCTTACAATGTTTTCTGTGTTTGTCTGCTGCCTGTAAAGATGGTAAACTAACCAAGCATCGTCTGCAAAACTCTTGTTTGTGCTGATGTTTTGTTGTCTGTGCAATAAGTCTACTCATTGTTCTAATAAGTGTATAATGATCATTTATCAACCAATAGTCTACCTTGGTTTTTGTTGGATCACTAAAGTGGGAGACTTGCTAGAAATGCGTAGTGGGCATAGGGGCTGCATCTTTACAGGTGTACACATCAACTGATGGTGGGTTTTAATTCCTCAAACTTGTCAATGACTCCTAAGCCCAGGGAAAGTCAATGTCGGTGAAGTCAAGCTTGTCACGATGTTTATGTGTTTGAAACTTTCTCTGCATTCTTTGTTCATGAAACAGTTTAGCCAGCACACACACATAAAACATTATCATCTTTGTTATGATGTTCAGCAAGCTGGTTTTTGGGTTGGGGGGGTGCTTTGGTTTTCAAATCAGGGGGGCAAGGGAATGTAAACTTACAACAATGGGATGAAACTTTGTTTGCTTTTACTTCTTGCGAAGAATTACCAAACTGTCAGCCTGATCCCTCATTCTTGCTGTTTCTCAGAATGTTCGAAGTTGCGCATCATCTATCTGCATGTTCGTGTTGAGCTCTTTCAAAGGAGTTCAGTGCTTGTTGTTTGTTGGACACATGTACTGTTAATTGTTCGTCTTTGTTTGCCGGGTTGTATAGAATTTCAGCAACAACTGCACCTTTACTGGTGGATCTATGTTTAGTTGTCTGGTATTTGTGCGATTGCTTTGAATGCTTTGTACCACGTTTTTCGCTTGTGTACATTTAGTTATTGTCTGAAACCAACTTGTCCATTACTGAGCCTCAACAAAATCTCTAACTCTTAGAGTAAGAAAAAAAAAAATTAATTAATTGCTTTTGTTTTTGTTTTGTTTTGCTCCGGTAGGAAGCAGTGAATCTATCCGCAGGTATTTTAGCTCCTTAATAGAGTACTCAAGTGATCCTTTAAACGCACTGTCTTGGCAAGAAGATACCCTTTTTTTATATGTTCCTTTTTATGAGTCAATGTACAGCATAGCTTTGTGTTGTTTGTTCTGGAGGTCGAATTTTGAGCTTGTGTCATCATAGTCATCCAGAAGCGCTTGTACTCTCTTCTGATATTGTTGGTGAATCTGTTAGAGCTTTGCTAATTATGAGTCTAAATGAGCTTAGCATGGCTAATCGTCAAGGCTACCACTGCATCATGTTTTTCTAGTTTCGGAAATCTCGAAAAGACTGATGTGACAAAAATGAAAGGCTCCTGCTGTTATTGAAAAGAGCCCATGCAATTGATGCAGGAGCACCAATTCCGTAGCCAGAGAGCAATGGCCTGTTCCTGCTGGCGGCTGTAGACAGTGTTGCTGTACTTAGTAATAGAGCTCAACCACAGTAAATGCTGATCTGTACTACGCCTGCATTTTGTATACTTTGACTAGTGGTTGCTCATGTCATGCTGCACTGTGTAATGTTGTCAAACGAAAGGTATTAGCTTTATCATTAAGAGGTTCAGGATCTGGTGACTAGGAAACTTTAGGATATTAGATGGTCGTCATCTTCTTTTATATGTTTTTAAAAAAAGTGGGTTTATTTTTATTGGTATTAATTTCAGTAGTTTTGTACTTGATTGTCGAGCAGTACAACTTCTGTGTAATAGACTGCAACAAGGTCAATGTGGGGTAGATTGTGGGTTGTAATTGTGTAGCTGTGGTGGGTCTAGGTGCAAGTTGACTTTATACTGGAAATGTTCCTTCAATGTCATTGTCCCCGCCGCTGTTCCGAATAGCATAGCAAATTCTGAGGTATCAAGTCGAGGTCTTTCAGTTAATAGTAATCCATCATGAACAAGAAGAGAAAAGCTCTGTCTTTCTAGCATCCTGAACAAACACCAATGAGTACTGATCATCCAGAGGAAAGTATGGAAAGATCATAGCAATGTGTGATGGTTTAGTCACTGAGTCTTTTCTATGAAGCAAGTAAGTGCTTATTCTGTATACTTTTATTCTACTTCATTTCTGCTGGCTGATTGATATTGCTAATGCTATGTTTACTGGTCCCGCATTTATGGCTTTACGGAATAGTTCTGTCGGGTGCATAGAGAGTGTATGGACTAAAAACTCAAAACTTGATTGCCTGTCGATGCTTGGTTTTGAAGTGCCATTTATTAGTTTAATATGTTTACTTTGTAAGTAAAAATCAACTGTAATGTTCAGCATCAACCATTACGCAACTGTTCACGTTAGGAAACCGGGTTTCTATAGCTTTTCTAATGTTGTGCGCTTGTAGTATCCATCATTTGTGTACTCAAAAGCATAAACTTCACATCTCCCTTCCTCTCAAACTTTGTACATCACAGATCTTTAAGGCTCAATAGTTTGGCTGTTTCAGTGCTCTTATTACGGGACCGCGTGACATGGTTATGTATGTTATTTAGTATTTATATTATTTTAATTTCTAATTTAATATGTAAATTTTTACAGTCAACTGTTCTTTGTGCTGCGGTTTTGATTGTTTACAGAGTGTTTATGGAGCCTTCTTCCGCTTTTGAATTGAAGTGTAGTTTAAAGCTATTGTGCAGGTTTCACATAGTACATTGCCCAGCTAGGTGGAAGGATTCTTAGTTGTCAGAAGGGACGGAAGAGAAGAAGCCTTGTTCACCACTTGGTTTTGTGTTGAGTTTACTGAGGACAGTGTACAAAAGCAATAGAGTTTACTGCAAGTCAATGGGTCTACACCGACAAAGGTTGTTGTCCTCGCCTCATCATCTACACACAACAAAGACTACATACCCTATCATTAGAAAACCGCTCTAAAATAGGGTCCTGAAGACCAAGCATTTCTGCAGACGTTGGGGCATCTTATTTAGGTGAAGAAGTCTGTAGGTTACTTTAGACTAGCTTGGTTGAGTTTTAGTGTGATACCAGCTGGACGAAAGAGCTCCTTTTCCAGTGTGCAAAAATCATAATAACCTTCTTGCACAGTAAAGTTATTAAACGCACTAGTTCTAGGATCATATTTTTTTATCCAGTTGCTGCTGCTGTCAATGTTTATCCATGATACTTTGTAGAAGACCTCATGCAAAGCAACTGTTTTATGTTGACAGTGGTTGTCAATAGGGATGGCTAGTTTAACAGGTACACCTGACTGGATCTTTGTTAGTGTTATAAAAATTTTATCTACTATAGAATAATAATGTATAAATATAATAAAGATGCAAAATCCGGAGGCTGGATCTCACTATAAACCAAAGTCTATGTTTTTTAATAAGCTAGATGTTGCTGTGTTGAGGACTTTGTCTTCGAAGTAAAAGTTACAACCACTGAATCTACTTAAACCCACCAATTAAGGATGATGCCACTGCGAAAGATGGTTGTCTAATCTATACCCAAGTTTATATCAAAACCACTTAACTTTACATCATGGTGCAACTACGGGGCTGTGGTGTGTCATATGCTGACACATGAACCATCCAAACCAGTTAGTAAAGTTGTTACTGGTTACATGTTGTATCATCAGTTTAGGCGTGTGCTATCTGAGCTGCAGGTCACTGCCACTGATAGTAACTTCAATCTATAATAGTAGGATTAAATGAAGGCGTTGAGAGGCTGTGCAATTGAGTTCAATATTGTTTAAGACTGCATTCAGACAAGCACAGGACAAAAATCCATGCATGGGGACTCTGTATTTGTTGGGGTGTGCCACGGAGGTATAATATTATGGTGGCCTCCAAAACATCTTTCTACGTGGTGCAAGGTTTTCTTGGTTCATAGAGCAAATGCACATGTAAGCATGGACGACTTTTATTCTTGAATAAGAGTGAAGGGTAACAAGAACCAGGATAGAGAGGATAATGACTCTGTTCAGACCTATGTGTGGTTGCATGCTTGGTGACAGGCACAGACAGATCAAGCATTATTGGTGGCTGGGTTTGATGCACCAGAAGCATTTCTAGCAAATCTGAAGCAGTATTAACTCGGCAGTTGACCCTACATCAAGCATCAAGGCATTATCAAGATGTTCTTCCTATGCACGGTCTAAGGGAGGTCTTTGCTATAGGACATGGTTTATATATGCTGCTTCCAACATGCAGTTACAAATAGAACAATTACAAACTACCAACAAATATTAATATAGCTGGAGATGGATGTGCTGCTTGGAAAAATGAAAGTATAAACAATACACAGCAGCAGCAGTAGTTCAGTAGTAAGTCAGACACAAGCAACAAGGGAAAGAACTCTACCACCACCTCAGAGCAACAAAAAATAATAATTCCCTTGTAGAGACAGTCACTATGATGAAATATGCTTTAAACAAGTATATTGTTTTAGCGGCTTTGCTTTTCTTTATTTTAGATAGAAGAAAACCAAAACTTAAAAACCAGTAACGCCCATTAAATGCTTGCCAATAAACCCTACAAACTTTTACCTGCTGTTGATAATAGATAACACAGAACCAATTTATACAGGAAGTGCTTGCAATTTGTAGGCTAATTGGCTAATGGCTGAGATGTTTTCTAACCCAGGCTGTGCCTGTGGGGTGCAGAAGGTGTGGTGGTGGCGGTGGCGGTAGTGTGCTTCTGTCCGGCATACACAAGTGTGCTATTAGTGAAACCTAATGCTGTAATGGTACTGACAAGGGTTTTATGCTTGCTCGCAAACAGTGTACGGATTCTTTCGGTGGGGGGGGAGGGGCTATTTTGTGTTTTCATAAAGAATCGGTGGATTGTTCTTTTATTCTGCTAACCTGAGATTGTAGTTGTTGTTGTTATTGTTAAGAACTCTATTTGTTGGCGTTCATCTTGCAGATTTTTGTTAGCGCTGTGTGATTCTTTTATTTATTCTGTCAAGATTTGCGTCGTCTGCTTCAGTAGCTTTTTCTTTTCTAAGTTCATTGCGTGAGTCTACATCACCTAGCGTTGATAAATAATTTATAGTTCGCTCTAATTACTCTGTAGTGTTATTGAGCCCATTATTTCTGCATGGGTAGGGGTTGATCATTTATTTGTTTTCAGTGCTGGTCTTGTCTGTTGTGTGAGCTTGTTTCCAACTCCATAATAGTTTCTGTTGTTGTGTTTGCGGTCTGTGATAGGTCTTCAAGTGGTAGACTTTTCAATGTTTGTTGGTAGGTTTTGTTTCAGCATTTTGTAGTTGTGCAACAGCTTGTTGTAGGCAGTCTGTTAGTAGTTAGTGTACTTAAAAAATACCAAGTTTTCTCTGCATAGAACACTTAGTCTATGCTTGAGTGTATTTTTTGCTAAAAACTGATGGGGGTTATTTTCTTTGTTACTAAAAACCTTTTGTCCTGTGTCAGTTACAGCATACAGATTGTCTTTGTTGTCCATATCATAGTCAGTATGGTTAGTACTTGGGTGTTGGTTGTCCCAAACTTGTGTGAAAATCTTTAACTCTGCTATCTTAAAAATTCTCTTCTGACTTGAATGCAAGGGTGCTACAGATGTGCCGCTTACCTATATCATCAGCTGGCGTAACACATCACATATCTATATCAAGTCTTCATTTATTTCTTATTATTGTTCTTTTTATTTTGCTACTTATAGAAAAAAAGATGGCGCAACAAACATTTGGAGCAATCTTGATCCTTCAGATGTTTAAAAAGAATCCTTAGGTATTAAAGGAAAAGAAGAACAATCGTTATTAAAACAAACCCTCCTTATTGATGAAAATCAGATTTTGATGTTTAGGTTTCCTAATTAGGAAAAGATGATGTCATTGTTCCGCACAATAGGCTTGCTTTTCCAAATTGAACTAGAGTTGAAGATGCTCCAAACAGAAGGTTGGTAGCAATTAGGTAGGGCTATTATAAAAAATATTAGTGTCAAGCTAGAAGGCGGGAAGTTATTTCATTGACATAACGCCAACATATTCTTTGATATTACTGATTTATGGTGACCAAAAGAAAAGAGATGATCTTATTTATCAAGGCATACAGGATGATGAGGGACTAACACAGAGTAGTTCTGCTGATAAGGGAAACAGGATAAAAGATGCTGCCATACGCAAAAAGCCTATGGTAACCAGGTTTTGTCATTCTCTTGAACTTTGAACTGCTCAGGTCTCAATGCCTTACTATCAGGGCGCCACTCAGCGAGACTGTGCCTTGAGCTGACCTTTATGACAGTACTCGTGTTTTACTTCCAGTGACGATGTGACCAAGTACAAAATCTCTAGTTATCTTTACAGTATGATGTGTCAATACCAGAGCTTGCCGCTGATTGAACAAGCAATATCAGTCAAGGCTTGCTAATCTATTATGAAAGAGTGCTTAACCATTAGCACATTAATGAAGAGTAAAGCAGATACTGTGTGGAAATAAATGGAACACTTCCGGAAGATCATAAAAGGGAATATTATGCTGTTTGAAAGAAACCAACCACCCTTTTCGATTAAGTGAGAGTTCATTATCCCGTATTAAACATTTTTCATGTACTATAGAGGGGAACCAAATCAAGTCTATGCCTAGGCTATTTACCATATAAATACTTTGATGAAGGTAAGAAAAATACTTTGGTTCTGGTCAACACAATTGATACCACTAGGGTGTTACATGCAAATCTTTACATCTGCATGATGTTAGGCTTCATGAAATACCTAAATCTAAATATGCAATTGTAGGTTGACTTAGGAGAACAGATGATGATAAGCTGGCATGGTTAGGAAGACGATTGAAAGGCTCAGAAGGAATAACTATCAAATAGAGAAGAGGCAAGAAAATGATGAGCCCATAAAAATATATTTATTTGTAGTGCTGGATGCACAGCTCACCCTAGAAGGGAAACGAACTAAAAGGAAGTTGTTTACTAATGGACAGCTATGTTTTTCTACCCAAAAGAAGCACATTGCTCTCTAATATGTGGCAGGACTGGCTTGGCAAGACTGTATTTGTTTTAGATTTATACAAACAGTGTACAAAAATTTCATTTCGAGTTATGGTATATTCTGTCAACATGACAACATAAAAACATACTGAGAGAGAAAATTATTTGGACAGAAGAGATATATTATAGTCAATCCCTCTGACAGGTATGCGAGTGTTTAGAATATTATTCAGGCTCTTTGAAAATAGGCAGACCCTTTTCTTATAGAAACTGCTCAGCAGAGCGTGACATTGTTAAGAAAAGGAATAGGTTGTCTAAGCTTGCTTTCTGTGGGGGAGACTATGACAGATATCTGTTTGGTTGCTGACACAAATAATTAAATAGTTATTTAAAGATGTACCGTGAACAAATTCAATGTCGTTGTTAATTTTCACATGAAAGACTGAGAGGGTTTTAATAATTGCCTTTGCGAGAAGATGTTATTACAGACGTGACAGAAAGAGAAAGAATAAAACTAAAACGTGAGGAGCTCAAAGCATAGTAAACTAATTACTCAAAACAGCCAGCCGTCTAAAATACTGAGTAGTGTAAAACAATAGCTTATTTTTTTAAACACACACACACAAAGAACATGCTGACAGCCAGACAAAAACATACACACATCATACATGCACACACAACCACACATAATACATATATCAATGTCTGTGCTCTAGCGTAGGCCTACTGCTTGTTGTATTGCAACATGCCATATCTTTTGCTAACACCACTGCGCAAAAAGAGGCGTGGCTAAGTATTGCACCATCGGTAGGAAGTACACTGCGCAAAAAGAGGCGTGGCTAAGTATTGCACCATCAGATAGGAAGGTTTATATTTATTAATTTTCACTCTTTCTATCGCCTTCGGGGGGCCCAGTGGGGAAGGTCGGAATGCATTGACTTGGCAGGCAGGCAGAGGCAGGCAGGAGGGTTCGAACCCTGGTAGTGGTAGCAGTAGGCACAGGTCCTATATTTATATATTTATGTGTTGTGTTGTGTGTACTATGTTGTGTGTTAAGTGTTTGTGTGTTATGCCTGTTTGTCTATGTTGTGTTGTGTGAGTGAAGTATTATGGTGTCTGTATGTGTTGTGTGAATGCGTGTGTGTGTGAATGCCGTGTGTCGGCATTCCAACAGTCGTGAATGCCCGAAATCTTCTCCGCTATCAAAGCTCGTTGCAGTGCTCTCCAAATTGCTCTCCTTTGTAATGGAGCCTGGGTAGCGGAGAGTTTTGCACTTTTTTTTTTAAAATAAAAATTCAGCTAAATTCAATAAAGAAGAAGTTTAGTTATTTTTTATAGGGTATTTTTGTTATTAGTTCTTGACAAGATATTGTGTGCAAAAATTCCCATATTTTATATTACCATCAAAAATTAAAATAGGAACATATTCATTTTTAATAAGTTCTTGGGACAAATTTTTATTAGTTATTAATAAGCTGTTGATAAAGTTTTGACAGTTCTTGATAATATTGTTTTAGCATATAAATTCCCATAATTTTACTAGTTATACCCATCAAAAATAAATTAGTATTACTTTCAGTTTTGTAGAGGATTAGGGTAAAAGCCGAGTCAAGGTAACTGCTTAGTTTTTATATAAAACTATGCAAGTTTTTGGTTTGATGAGGCGAAGCCGAATTGGACCAATAGTTGCCTGGTTTTGGATAAACAGTAAGTGGTTGAGCTTGACTCGGCTTTTACCCTATCTCTGGGGTGTATGTGAACTGGAACTCAAACTGAGATTTTTCATAAACGGAATTTTGATAAGCCAATGTGTTCTTGACACCAGGCCCTCATGAAAAAGAGAAAAAAACCCTCAAGCAATAAACAAAGAAAGAAATGTATAAATAAACTTTGGTGAATCAAAGACTTCACACACAGTCATCATACACATGTGATTTGCATTATAGTGGACTACATCCATATCAATGGCATTTAAATACAGACCCTGAAAAACAACAACTCACAAAAGCATTTTGCTCATATCAACAACTCAGGAATCATTCACTACGATAAAAGATGGACAGACAGCAAGAGAGATAGAGAGAGAGAGAAGAGAGAGAGAGAGAGAGAGAGAGTGCATATGTGTGTGTGCATGCGTGGAGAGAGGTGACATGGACAGTGATCATGACTTAGTGCTTACAGCTATAAAATCAAAACTGAAAGAAAACCATTGCATAGCCAACCATGGCATCAAGTTCAATACGGAGAACTGAAAGGCCTTAAATAGTTTCAGCCTTCAAGTCAGATAGGAAAGAAAACTTTGCAACACTGAATTTTGTGTGCAACAACATCACAAAAAAAACAAAAAACTCCTTGCAAGTAATAAGAGAGACAGCATAAAACGACAAGAAGATACAGCCATGGGGTGAGCTGAAAAGATGTTAGAAAATTGGCAATGTAAGGAAGAAAGCTCAAACAATATGATACGATAGACAACGAATTTTGGAACAGTGCATAATCATTGAGGAAGACATAAACTGAACATGCAGTAAGCAAGCTTTCAATACCTTGGAAAAGCTCCCCATGGTTGAGCAGAACAGAATCATCAAAAGAAAAAAACAACCAGGTGCACTGCTCAATAGCAGCAATGAAGTTCTTAGCAGTTGGATAAAATACTGCCAACAAGTAACATTGACAAGAAAACCAGAACTATTACCAGTGCTGAGAGAAGTGGAGGAAATAGTCTGCTACCTAAAAGAGAGTATGTCACCAGGAGTAGACAACATTCCTGCTGAATTACTCAAGCATGGAGGAGAAGACTGTAAACATACTAACAACACTTTGTCAAACAACCTGGGACACCAAGATGTGGCCTCAAGAGTGGATGTAGTTTCTTATGATCCATTATCGTAGGAAAGGTAATCTAAGACATTGCCAGAACTGTTATCAGCAATCAACCTTTAAAGCCATCCAAGAAAGGTGATGCTCAGATTCATTCTGCATTGTCTTTAAACAACCCCCCCCCACAAAAAAACAAACCAACCAAAGAAGTGCTAACAAAAGAACAAGCTGGCCTCAGACCTGGAAGGAGTACAACTGAGCACAGTTTGAACTGCATGTTTATCATCAAGAAACATCACACCAAAAAGGTTACTTTCACAAATGCATTGACTTCAAGAAAGCATTTGATAGAGTGTGGCATGATGGACATAGAAAAACACTTAGAACTTTTTCAAAATTGAGGAAGGTATCCAGTGCAAATCATTCAGACATTTATAGCAATGCTGGAAGTAAAAGTTCATATGAACAGCCAGATTGGTGATTTTTTTCAAACAACAGTAGGAGGTCAGAAGGTGAATTCTCTCACCTACTTCATTCTGTTTCATTTTTAGAAGATCTTGAGGAGACACTCTCAAAATGGGCCACGATTCATCATCTCTTCTGGTGTGGATCCCAATTTCCACAATCTGTGGTGTGCTGATGGCTTGATCTCCTAAGAGGCAGTAACATCAAACTCCAAGAATTTACAGCAAGTTAGAAAAAACGAGCTAGCGCTTAGAGTATGGAAATCAGTGCAGAGGAATAGCAAGCTCATGGTAAACAGCCCACAGTGAGAAGTAGACCTCAACTACCTTGTCTCCACACTGGCCAAGATGGTGCTCTTCAGCTTAAAATAAAGATCAGGCCTTGACATTGCGACTCAGAGGGCAAATGTGATTGAAATTGGAAAACAAGGAGATCAGTTCATAAGAAAAAAAACCCCCCGGAAGTTGTTGAGAGTACTGTCATATCAAAATTGCTGAACTGGATGTGAAAGCTGACCTTGACTGCTCACTGGAAAAGAAAAATCTGGTCTTCAAAATGAAATCATCAGAAGGTCATTCACTTTTCTGGGGGCACCACAGAAACCAATGAGTCAGTGTGGCAAGAGTGATCATGAAAGCTGGGCCCCACCAGGAACAACCCCTTCTGGCTGTTGTAAAGAGGAGGAAGTGTGTGTTTGGTCACTTCACACTTCATAACTCTTTTGTCACAACTATCCTACAGGAGAACTTGGGAGAGGAAGATGAAGGGAGACTAATATGAAGAACTGATGCAGAGAGCACCAAAGATTGGACCAGTCTTGACATTAGCGGTGTTGCCTGCAAAAGGATGAAGACAGACCAGCCTAGAGAACACTGTCCCTGTGTTGCCCAACAACCGTCTTGGTAATGCGTCACGGGCTGCTGCTTGCTGCTGCTTGCTGCTGATGGATGGATGATTAAATGCAATGCCCCCCCCCCCCCCCCCAGGTATTTCCCATTCCCTTCCCCGCATTTGACTGGACAAATCTTTATGACAGGGACTCTGCCTAACATATCTATCCTTGCACACCCAAAAAATCATTGATCAGTTATTTTCCTCTTTCTTCACTTTTCTTTTTCTGAATGGGTGAGTGTGTGTGTGTTTTGTAAACGCGTGCAGATATAGGTGAAGGGACTGAGTCTGAGGGACTGGCGTTTCACAAAGGACTGGAGAGTGGCGTATGGTTACTCATTACAGTGGGTGTGTCGTGGGAGGTCTGACCACTTCAGGTACAGTGCCTCTGTGTGTGTGTTTGTGTGTGTTTGCGCTCGCGCGGCATGTGTGTGTGTAAGTGACTATGTGTATGTGTTTAGTTTTTGGAAGTGTAGGCCATTGATCCTCAGTGTTGTTTTTTTCTGCAGTGCTTTTCAGTAGTTTGTTATTGTTCATTAGAAAACAACAGTAGGCATCACATATAATCCTGGATATGTGTGATAAACGAAGTGAACTGAATTTACAACTGGAGCAGGGGAATTACAGAGAGATCAACAAAAAGGATCAAGAAAGACATGAGAAAGGCAAGAAGAATGGGATTGGAAAACAATGCACCTATATCAAAGAAAGTTTGTCTAAGACAACAGCAGAAGGGCTATCAAATTATAATTCAGCTATCAGTGAAGTAGGCAAGAGTCAACAACATCAAAAGACAAGACGGGAAACTGCCTCAGAGCTGAAAAAGATATCATTAACATATGGACTGGAATATGTTCAGTGCTTGAACCATTCAGACAACAAGGTGACCCCATCATCTTTACAAGTCTGGACTCAGAGGATGATGGACTTTTTCCCTATCCTCCATGAAGAAGGTGAGGCAGCAATCAAATCACTGAAAAATGGGAAAGCTGCAGGCATTGACAACATCCCAGCAGAGCTGATCAAATACAGGGGGAGAACAGTGATAGACATCCTCACAAGAATTTGCAACAAGATCTGGCAGACCGGAGAGTAGCCAGCATCTTAGACCCAATCACTCATCATTATGCAATCCAAGAAAGGCAATCTACAGCAATGTCAGAACTATCGAATGATCAGCCTCATAAGCAATGCCAGTAAAGTAATGTTAAAAGTAATCTTGAACAGACTGAAGGAAGGGGCAGATAAGATCATTGCCAAAGATAGGCAGGCTTTTGCCAAATCAAATGTACCACAGAACAGATATTCAACCTGCGAGTTCTGTATGAGAAATACAGCAGCACAAAATAGAAACTGTCTATGTTTCAAAGGACTTCAAAAGGCGTTGGACCGTGTATGGTATGATGCATTATGGGCCATAATGAAGAAGTACAACATGGGACAAAAGATCCTCCAGACCATCACAGAGCTACACACAAAAGCCACCAACGCAGTCCTTGTTCAAGGCACGGTTGGGAATGGTTCCATACTCAGTGGGGAATCCTTCAGGTGTCTCCTATGTTATGACATGTTCTGTATCTTTCTTAAGCGCATAAAGAGGATACTTTGAAGAATCACCTGGACAGCAGTATTGGGGCCCCCCCCCCCCCCCCCCCCCCCCCCCCCAAGCGGGTGGCCACTAATCACAACCTCAATGAATCGATGGACTAGGGAATGAACGGAATATAGCATCCTAATGTACCAACTGGATGATACATCCTAGATATGGAATGGAGATCGTGCTGAGAAGACAAACTCCTGACAAAAAAACAGTGCCAAGCAATCACTACCAAAATACAGTCAGTGAAAGAACTTGTGGTTGTAGACACTTAAGTACCTTGGAGCTATTATTATGAAGAGGTTAAAGTCTGAAATATCGCAAGATAAAAGGCTGCACAACAGTAGCAGCAATGGCGAAGCTCAAGACATTTGGAAAGACCGAAACATCTCTCTCGGGACCAAGGTCACGCTACTGCCATGCACTGGTCATCTCCAATATCTGTATGCATGCGATCTAGACAGAATGCAGATCTACAAAGAGGATCAGGCTTTGGAGATGAGATGTCAGAAGTTTCCTTGGTATTTCATACCTGGATCTCATTTACAAACGAAGTAGTCCGACAAACCATCACCAACAAGTAAAGCCTAAAAAGACCCGTGAGCACAGTCATGGAAAATACCTTAAAAATGCATGATAATGATTAAAATTACAAATGCACAAAAAACTTTTCAACATTTTAAGGTAGTATGGTTTTAAATTCACGAATGGGTAGTTTGCATCATGAGTTCCTTTAATGATCCAAGTCTTTCATTGAATAGAGTTAAGTGAGAATTACTTATTGAAAAACCTAAGAGGGAAATAATATTTGTTATCTATTCAACCCCTTGGCATTATCCCTATTTATCCCACAGGGTTTGACAACAAAATTCTTCTTTTATCTAAATAAAATTGAAGGGACTTCATGCATAAGAGGTATCAAATAAAAGTTAGACATTTAATATTTTAATCAAGAAAACCACATTGGAACAGGATTGGAAGGTAACAGGGGTTTAAAGGTAACAAGTTAGGGAATACTAAATTGTTAACCCCAAAAAATTGAACTTTGAGCTGGAATGCAAGGCCCCCTTTTTCAACAATGTTTCTAATTGAATTTTTGTTGGGGAATAAAACCCAAGTGCTAGAAACTGGTGTTTTTTAATAATATCAAATTCAACTTTCAAAAAACTCCAAGGAATAGCTGAAATTTTGGTTTAGGAAATTTGGGTACTAGATCTTTTCTCAATTAAAACTAATCTGGATATCAAAAATGACTGACCAATACCCAAAGCTATTTAATTTTTTTTTTTGGGGGGGGGCCCTACTAAAGCAATGGTCTCATCGATAATGGGGGGCATATTGCTAAGGTTGTTAGTTGGTTGATATTTTTTTATGTCCAGGTTTTTAAAAAATTTTTCCCCCCTCCCACAACGCAAACCTGTCCTAACTGGACACTTTTCTAACGTCATCTCCCACGCATTAATCGAAACAAGTCAGGAAAACATCCACACTTTCCAGGGTTTTTGGGGTTTGTTTAAAAAGGTGTGGGCGCTTAAGTGATATGTGTTTTGATGGCTGGCGGTTTTGGAAAATTGGTGGGGGGGTGTGTAAAAACTGTGGAAGGATGATGGGGGAAGGACTGGGGAGATAAAGAGGAAGGAAGCTAGCAAAAAAGATAGTGTGGGTTTGAGATGACCGTTTAGGGGAAAAATTTTTGGTGGAGTTATGTTTGGTGTTTGAAGACGTCTGATCCCATTGTATGTTATGTTCTCGACTACATGATTCTTAGGATTTGTAAAAATTAAATCTTTTTAAATGACAATTATTTTATAGAATTGGAATGAGCCAACATATTGGAATTCAAATATCAAAAAACATTGATTATAGTTTTAAGCAATATTATAATTTCTGACATTTTTTTATTTAAGTTTTTTGGTTTAATTTTGATTAAAACCCGGGGTTTCGTTTTAATTCCTTAACCCCCCCCATTCCAACATCTAGTGTCTGGGAAAAGGTTTCTAGGAACACCCCGCCAGCCCCTTTGAATAACGAACCCACAAAACCACACAAACTCACAATGCCCCACGTGCTACGTCGGGAAAACGTACAAAATTTGAGGGCTTTTTCATTTGATAGATGTTGGCTGGAGATATGAAAGTTAAACGTTTGATGGGTGTAAACACTGGGAAAGGGTTGGAGGAGTAGGTGGGGAGAAAGGTGGGAAAATTTTGATGATATGTAAGGGGTTTGGGATTGCGTTTAAATAAAATTAGTAGGTGTTAAGTTGTGGTTGGAAGAATATTGAGTGCCTTGTGTTTGTTGTCAAAGTTTGGTTTTGGACTTCTAGGTTTGTAAAAATCGCATTTTTTATGTTTAAAAGGAAAATGATTTCTTAATTTGAATAGCAAGATACAAGCTGGAAATTAAGTTGAAAACAATGCACTTTGAGAATTAAACAAGTTTTTGTTTCTTTTAAATCCAACAATTATACATTTATTTGAATACAAACAACCTTTTTTTACGGGCCATTTTTCCAGAGTAATTGTCAATCAATTATTTCAGAGTATGAAAAAGGGAATCATTTCTTTTCAAAAGTTTAAGAAATATTTAAATTTCAATACTACATCACAACCTTACGGAATTACGTTAGAAATTTGTAATTTATGGAAATAGAATTATATATTTTGATTTTTGAAAGTCTCTACAGTCTGAGGCTGTGTGTCGGTAACAACTGTTTGATTTAAAGAAATAACCAGCACTAAAACAAATCAAGGTATTGATTGCGAACTTAATTTGGTGTGCTTTAGTTGTTGTTTTTTAAATATTTTTTTATTCTGTATGGTTTTAATGCATTTTTTTTGTTTTAATTCCCATTTTTTTAGTTAAAATTAAAGGATTTTGAGTCTTGATTTGATCGTCATTGGGGAACATTTATTACGTCTTCTTTTCTCCCTTTTCCTTCCCAAATAAACTAACCCCCTTTTAAATGTTACAAACGCACCTCTCCTCTTTGATTTTAAGTAATCTTTCGTTTTCGAATATTGTGTAGATACTAATAAAACCCTCAACCTTTCATTCGCTCTTACTCTTTTTTTCCATCTTGAACCTTCCTATCTCAAAACCGAGGTACAAATCAATAGGAAAAACCTAGACATATTTTTAAAAAAAATTTTCCTTTCAATGCAAAACCCCAAACATCTAAAAACCCCT